>CM070877.1:102832010-103149510 GCA_036365515.1 Torymus aiolomorphi
GAAAGTAGGCCCTTGTATATATTTAAGTGAAATAATTATTGTAATAAAGAAGAAAAACGAGCTCAAAGTACGATTTCTACCGCATTTCAAAGCGTACAACCAAAAATTTTTTGATATCGCTATAAAAAAAATAACTTTAGTCCAATCACTCTGGAAATATAATATAGAATCTTCGTATAATGGTACTCTTCCAAAAAGATGTGCCAAGAGTGTGCCAATCTTTAAAAAAAATTTTGCAACCTAAAATGTGAACGTACACCAACTTTTAGAAATTTGAAAATATTTTTAATTTTTTCAATATAGAAAAAATAACTTTTAATTTTTTCAATATAGAAAAAATAACTTTTAATTTTTTTAATTTCAAATTTTATACTGTCATTCTACACTAAAAACCATGAAAAAATAAGAGTTCCGGTGTGCATGTGCCTCAAATACTTACTTTTTAGGGACACGTTAAAAATATTCTGGTCTGTGCGAAACTCGTTCGGAAAAACATTTTCGAGTGGCACACTTAAAGGACGTTGACAAGGGCTAATGCAACTACGCTGTAATTTCTTCCTTACACTATTTCTGAAGTTCCTATCATATGTTTAAGTTATCATTAGGCATAATCTTACATAGTGTACATCTTACATACTTACATAGTGAAATCGACATTTCAGTGACATAAAATTTTAACAAAAAAATTGTAAAAAGTTTCATTTTTTTCATATTTCGTGCAATATAAAAAATAACTTTCTGCAAAAACGAGTCACGCCAACTATTTCTTACTGCTTGAGAACTCTAGACACAAGAACAAAGTGTCCCATTAGTATGCCACTAAATTATTTTTTGATCATTTTTAAGTGAAAAGTTAAAGGTTCTGTAGAATTACTCATATATGAAATACTATTACATTCCCACACACATACAATAACCAATAATTATCATCATTACAAAAGAGTAATATATAACTTTATTCAAGATCATAAACACGATTTGAAATCTTATTAATAACAAACTCTCGAGTCAATTAATTAAAACTGAAAACTAAATCGAGTCGAGACCAACAACAAACTTATCGCTTAGCAACGCTTTCGTTCTTATGTTCGATGATGGTAGACGAACACATAACATTATTCCCCCTTCTTTCAGATTGTCGTCCCGACAATCTTAAGATAACACGAAAGAGAAGACGTCTTCTTCAAGCGGGCTGATCCTTCGCACACGGCCAAGGGGCCCGTCTCTTGAAGAATAGTTCTCCTCTTCCAAAACCGAATCAAAAATGGCATCATCTTCAAGCGGGCTTGAAATCTTTTTGAAATCGTCGACTTTTAAGCGGGTTGATCCTTGACTCATCCAGTCAGAAGACCCGTCTCTTAAAATGTAGAAATGTTATTTTTGGGTATCATCATGCCATCATCGGTGGGTAAAGTCTTGTTGGTAATTCTTGGACATAAGTGGCGAGTTGGTATGCCGTGGTATCTCACTCTATCCCTGCTCTGACATTTGCCCTGTGTCTCACGGGAAAAACCACGGCTCAAAATAACCGTGAGTAGAGCAGAAGAAATTACCTATCGTGGTAGGTCGCCAATCGATCAATATGAATGATCTTTTTGTGTTTTGGTGTCTTCTGGATGCAGAAAACAACGTCATTGATCTTCTTGATAATCTTATAAGGTCGTTCCCAATTACTTTGGAGCTTCGGAGTCCTTCCTTTGACTCGGCGAGGATTAACCATACTTTCTGTTGTTCTTGTAAGTTGACATGTCTGGATGTTCTATCATAGGTTGTTTTGGTACGTTTGGAGGAGAGGAAAATGTTTTTTCGTGCTGATTGGTGAATTTTATTGATGTTGGTTTTTAGTTTCTGGACGTAGGTGCCATAGTTAGGATAATCTTCTTCTTTAGGAGGACATCCACGTATCAAATCGAGAGGAAGTCTCAAGTCTGTACCAGTGTACATCTCCGCTGGTGTGACCCCAGTTGTTGCGTGTACCGAGGATCTGTAAGCTAAAAGATACAAGGAAATCCAACGATCCCAATCTTTTTGGTTGTCTGTTATGTATTTGGATAAGTATTCTGGTATTGTTCTGTTTTGTCTTTCTACCTGACCATTTGATTGAGGATGTAATAGTGTTGCCCTAGTCTTCCGAATTCCTAACAATTGAGATAGTTCTATAATTAGTTTAGAGTCAAAATTACGACCCTGATCTGTGTGAACTTCAAGAGGAACTACATATCTACACACGATTTCACGAACAAATACTTCAGCAATAGTCTTTGTTCTGATATTAGAAAGAGGAAAAACTTCTACCCATTTAGTAAAGCAATCTGTTACCACTAAGAGATACTTATTTCCTAAAGAAGAAATAGGGAAAGGTCCTAAAATATCCATTTGCACTCTTTCAAAAGGTAATCCTACATTATAGATTCTCATCTGATTGTGGCCTTTATCTGATGGACCTTTCTTTGCAACACAAACTGAACAAGATCTACACCAATTTTCAACATCTTTTTTACAAGAAGCCCAATAAAATCGTTTGCGAATTTTCTGTAATGTTTTATTAACACCAAAATGACCATCGGAAGGAGAATCCTGGGCTTCTTCTAAAACAGTGTCGACATAATTTCTAGGGACAACTAATTGAAGAACTTTTGTTTTGAAGTTATAACAAATCCATTCCCTGTATAAGATATCATCGGGAACAACTAATGAGTCATATTGAGATAAATACACTTTCATATATTCATCTCCAGAAGAAATATTCTGCCACGACAATTTAACACCCTCTTTTTTACTGTCTAAAATAGCCCGAATGTCATCATCCTGATGTTGACGATTTCGCCAAACTGATTGGGATATTTCTTCAAAAATAATACGTCTTACTGAATTACCAACTTCATATTTTGATTCAACATTAAAGCAATATCTACAAGAAGAATTATCACAAGGTCGTCTAGAGAGACCATCTGCATTGCTATGAGAAATACCTTTCCGATGTAGAATCTTAAAGTCATATTAATCTAATTTTCCTATCCATCTGGCTAATTGACCATCTAAGTTCTTGAAAGAAAGAAGCCATGTCAAGGCAGAATGATCAGTACGAATAAAGAAAGGTCTTCCGCATAAATAATAATGAAAATTTTGAACTGAATCTACTACTGCTAATAATTCACGGCGAGTAACACAGTAATTTCTCTCAGCTTTAGACAGAACATGGCTGTAATAAGCAATAACTCTTTCTATTCCTTCTTGAATCTGTGACAAAACTGCACCTATTCCATGATCAGAAGCATCTGTATCTAAAATGAAAGGTAAATCTGTACGAGGGAAAGCTTGAATGGGCGGAGTTGACAGAGCTTGTTTTAAATTAAAAAATGATTTCTGACAGTCATCTGTCCAATCGAATTTAGTTTTCTTTTCAGTTAATCGATAAAGAGGTTTGGCAATAGAAGAAAATCCCTTAATGAAGCGTCTATAGTAAGAAGAGAAACCTGTGAAACTTTTTACCTGTTTTTTACATGAAGGAATTGGCCAATTAATTATAGCCTCTATTTTTTTAGGATCCGTCTTTATGCCCTTTTCTGAGACAATGTGTTCTAAGTACTCAACCTCGCGTTGAAAGAAAGTACATTTCTTTTTATTCAGTTTCAAATTGGCATTTCGAATTCTTACAAAAATCGTACGCAAATTATCCAGCATCTCATCGAACGATTTAGCCATAATCATAACATCATCTAGATAAATTAAACACATATCATTTAAAAGATCTCGAAGTATTTTCTCCATCAATCGTTCGAAAGTAGCTGGAGCATTGGATAATCCAAAAGCCATAACGATGAACTGCCATAAACCATTACCAATTGAAAAGGCTGTCTTTTCTCTATCTTCAGGGCGAATCTTAACCTGCCAATACCCGCTTTTAAGATCTAAAATCAAGAACCAAGACTTACCAGCTAATTTATCTAGAGTTTGGTCAATCCTAGGTAATGGATATGAATCTTTAATCGTCCTCTCATTTAATTTTCGGAAATCTACGCAAAATCTCCAAGTGCCATCTTTTTTCTTTTTCAATACTACTGGAGAACACCAAGAACTAGAAGATTCTTCGATAACCCCTTGTTTTTGCATGTCATTAATCATCTGATTAATCTCTGTTTGTAAATGAAAAGGAAGAGGACGAATCGGTTGTTTGATAGGACGAGGATCACTAAGTTCAATTTTGTGTTCAACAAGATTACACTTGCCTGAAACATCATCATCTTCGAAAATATCCTGGAAATTAACTAAAAACTGAGAAAATTTCTGTTCGTGTGACGAATCTAAATTCTCGGAATTATCTTTAAAGACATCTTTCAACAAATCTGGTAACTCCTTAGCCCACTCCATAATCCTACAACATCCCTGCTCGTCAGTGTTACTGTCAATTGTACTTGGAGTATTTTGGAAGATTTTATTTATTGATTCTGTAATTCCAGTTTTACTCAAAAAATCATACCCAAGTATACAATCGTCAGTAATATCTGCAACAAAAACGATCATTTCAACTGAATGCTGGCCTAAATCAATTTGGACAATTGTTTTAAACTTGATAGGAACATCTTCAGCAATAGGATATTTCAAATTTGGTCCATCAAGGGGAATGCAATGACAGCGTAGCTCAACAAATTTAGAATTTAAAATAGTCACATCTGAACCTGAATCTATTTTTAAAATACATGATTTCTTATCCACACTACCATCAAACTCGAAAGCCTTTAAATTTCGAAGAACCCTACAATCACGTGTGCTCGAACCATCAGGTTCAACAGCATCGTGATTAGGAGCCTGTTTATTAAATGTCAAACTCGCTTCTGAAAGTTTGACATGACCTAGTTTCCCTGTTCTGGACATTGAGAGCGTGTGTGTCCTTTCTTATGACAGCCCCAACACTCAAGATTTTTAAACCATTCTTGATGATTGAATGGCTGATCCTGTTTCTGAACGTTCTAAATGTTCACCGAAACGTGCCTCTAATTTTTCTAACAAGGTCTACAAATCCAAAGTCTCAGTATCCTTAAAGCTACTCAAAACGCTTTTTGCCTTATTACGCAAAGAAGCAGCTAAAGCTATCATCTTTTTTTCATCATTCCAACTGTTAGACCTTGCAATTAAATTGAACTGATTCAAATACTCAGACAGAGGAGTTATACCATCATAAATATCAGGTTTTAGGTTATAACCTAACCCTAAATTGACTGATTTAACCGAATTTTCAACAACTGATCCTGTGTTTCTAAATGAATTATCACCTAACCTAATTGGCCTGTGTGTTTCTGTTACTCGTGTAAACCACGTTTGTTGTTGCTGTTGTTTGTGTATTGGAATGTTGGGTTGTACTCATCGGGTTTAATTTTTGACGATACTGAGCAAGTTGTTCCTGGAGAGAGTCGTTCTGCCCGCAGTTCATCGATGGTACGCTGATGCTCGATTACTTCATCGTCGCGTACCCGTAACTCCATCGCGAGGTGTTTCTCCTCGGTGATGTGATGTTGGAGTCTCGCTTCAAGTTTTTCACGTCGTTGATGTTCAGCCTCACGATCGGCTTCCAACTTTCCGAGTCGTTCTCGCTAAATATCCATTTGAGTTCTAGCCTCATTGAGTTCCAATAGCGTTTCACGAAGAAGAGTAGGTTAGGGGACAACGACCATCAGTGAGACGTCAGCCACCGTCGATGAGTCATCGGTCATCATCACGTGCACATCAATCACCAGGTGAACTTAAATCGACGAGAATTGGATCAGAAATTGCAGGGTTAAGTGTACCTGTTTGATGTTTATTTAAATTTTCAGTAGCAGTGATGGTATCGGTGTCGTTGATATTGACCGCAGCAGTAGCAACTTCGGCAGCAGCAGTAGCAGCCTCAGCAGCAGTTTGTGCTCTGGTCTTTGTTTGAAAGGGTACATGTGGCGGTGTACGCGTCGTTTTCGCTGACTTGTTAAATCCGTCCATTTCTCCTCACAATCCCGGACGAGCCCCCAAAATATTACATTCACACACACATACAATAACCAATAATAATCATCATTACAAAAGAATAACATATAACTTTATTCAAGATCATAAACACGATTTGAAATCTTATTAATAACAAACTCTCGAGTCAATTAATTAAAACTGAAAACTAAATCGAGTCGAGAACAACAACAAACTTATCGCTTAGCAACGCTTTCGTTCTTATGTTCGATGATGGTAGACGAACACATAACAATACTAATAAACCAAACATTTTTGCCAAATTAGTTAATACTTTTAGTTTTTATTTTTTATTTTTATTAATTACTAATAATAGATTATTTATATTAATAACAATAATTAATAAATATTTAATAATTATTAAATAATTTAATAACTTGTTACATCTGTGACGTATCTCTAAAATCAAATTAACAATGCATATTTATCGCTAGTAATTTTCTGACAACAAATGTCGTATATGCGAATTTTGACAACGTTGCTTTTTAATGCAAGCGGCATCACGCCGAAGCGAGCGAACTTTACAACGTTGAAATTTAATACGAGGTAATCGTGACGTAGTAGTAGGTCATCAAACTTGTGTATTATATTTTCTTTAGAATCAGCATTTCGCAATGCGACTACCGAATTTAATACGATTGGAGACAATTACATTGCCAAATAAGATGATCTCAATCATCTTCAACCTAATTTAACCGCTTAATAAATACGGCGACTCTCAACACACAAATTAGTAATCGTGCAAAAGTCGCGAGCTCCGTACCACTCCAGCCGACAAGAGGAGAAACGATTATTATTATACGGGCCAATACGAGCCACATCAGATTTCTTATAATTTCATATATCAAATAAACTGAATATTCAGCTACAAAGCTATCCGTCTAATTATTTACGAGAGTTCACCTCAAGGACGAAGGTAATATAACTATATATCAATTGAATATAATTCTAATATAATTTGAAGATAAACCATACAAATTTCAATATACATATAAGAGTAGATTCCTCGACACTCAAGACGTAATAGTAGTTCCGGTACCGATCGAACAATCGTTCACTAGACTATCCTCTATTATATTAAAGTGACATTTCCTCACTTTTTTTTTTCCCGACCCGACCTGAACAATTTTTGAACAAATTTTAAAAAAATTTTCGAACAAATTTTTGAACACATTTTTGAACAAGTTTTTGAACAATTTTTGAACAAAAAAATTTTTGAACAATTTTTGAACAATTTTTAAAAAAATTTTTGAACAATTTTTAAAAAAGTTTGAAAGATACTTATGGATCAGGATGGGGCTTTTTTAATACAAAAAAAGAGACTTGATCTTTTTTTCCTGTAAATGCTTCAAAGCGACGTTTCGTCGGCTTGGTCTGCCGACCTCTTCAGGCTAGATGTTTATTAAATAAAAATACAGAATTACAAATCACGTATAACATTCGATAAAAAAACCAATGATATATAAAAAAAGGAAACGAACCCTATTTACCTTAAACGTTGGCACAAGTCAACGAGTCAAAATTTATAACGATGTACAGTCATATTAACACTTACGGCTAGTGGCAAAGAACATTAACGTACATATCAATTTATACACAACGCTATCAAAATAGACGAAAGTATTGAAGTAGTCAATCATAACAAAAACAATCATGACGTTAGCAGTTAAAATTTCGAAAGTAAAGGAAAATAAATGCGGTTAAGTGTATAAATATCCTCTTTCTTGTTTATACTGTGTTTGTTACATTTTATGTGTATCATTTCCGATAAGAGTCTTTTTTATAATTCCGCTCAATGTCTATAATTTTTGTGTCGTCCCAATTAAATTCATGATTCAAACTATTTTTGTGGGTGTGTACTACGGACTCGATGTTTTTGTTTTTCTTATGTTCATTGATTCTTGTTTTTAAAGAACGTTTGGTTTCACCAATGTACGTAGCTGGGCAATTTTTACAAGTAAATTTGTACACCACACCTGTTTGATCCCATTTGTCAGACTTATCTTTCCCCAATTTAATCACGGAGTTCATACTTTTATTCACTGTGGGAATCGTGGTAATATTGTATTGCTTAAAAATTGAAGAAATTCTTTCGTAATTGTTAGTGAACGGTAATTGAATCTTAGGCATTTTTTGGAACATTGATTTTTTATGTGTGTTTTTTTTGATGAATTTTGATTTATATTTTAGATACTGTAGACGTGTTTTAATATTTTTATCAATGAAAGTAGAAGGATACTCATTAAGAATTAACATATTTTTAATTTTTTTCAAATTCTCGAAATGAAATCGCTTGTCTGAAAGTACAATCGCTCTGTCAGTTAAGTTATAGATGATATTTCTTTTTTGCTGGATTGGATGTTTTGAAAGAAAATTAATTACTCTACTTGAAGAAGTTGGCTTTTGATACCAATTTGTACTAATTCTATTGTTTTCTTTAATTAATGTCATATCTAAAAAGCTAATACTATTATTATTTTCTATTTCATATGTGAATTGTAAACTTTTGTGGTATGAATTAAAAATGGAAACTACCAGATCAATGTGTTCTCTTCTTATGCACATAATAGTGTCATCAACATATCTATAATAAAAAAGTGGTACACAATTATATTTATTCTTCAAGGTTTGTAAACACATTTTTTCCAAATCATCCATAACAATATCAGCAAAGAGTGGAGAGATTGGGGAACCCATCGGTGTACCGTATATTTGTTTGTAAACCTTGTTATTGAAAGAGAAGTAAGTGTTGTCATATAAGAAACGGATACACTTTTTTATTTCATCTATGTGAATTAAACATTTGTTCATGATAGAACGCACGCGTTTATCGATACTGTCACATACAAGCTCCACCGGAATGCTAGTAAATAACGATTTGACATCTAAAGATAATAAAATGTGCTCATCCTGTAATTTGAAATTCTTTAATTTAACTTTTAGTTCAAAACTATTATTGATGTGGGATTCCGGTAACTTAATTGAATCTTTTAATTCTTTATAAATAATTTCGGCTAAAAGGTGAGTAGGACTATTTACTAGTGATATGATCGGGCGAAGTGGCGCATTTTCCTGTGTATTTTTGGCAGGCCGTAACGTTTTGCTAAAGTTGTGTTCGTGAGAGTTAGTTGATTTTTATGGTATCTATCAGATAAAAACTCGTTATTGTTAAGATTATTAAGTATTACTTTAGTATCTAATCTTAATTTACTAAGCGGGTTTCTACTGACATTAATATAAGTATTTTGGTCCGACAAAAGTTCAAGCATTTTTGAGGTGTAATCAGATTTATTTAGACAAACAGTCACATTGCCTTTATCAGCTTTTGTGAACATTATATTAGGATTATTTTTTAAAAATTTTTTGGAAGCTATTAGTTTTTTGGTGAAATTACGTTCTTCTGTCGAAATCTGGGTTTGTTTTTTATGGGTCCAATTCAAGTTTTCCGTAACTTTTTCTCTTATGTCATTTTTTATCGACATTTCAACATCCAACGAATACAAACGTTGTTCTATGTTTTTGATTGAAGATACAACGTCATTTTTAGACACACGTCTAGTATGACTGAAATTCGGACCTAATGATACAATATCTATAACCTCCGGGGGAACTTGAGTGTCACTTAAATTCTTAAACCAATTTTCCCTTTCATGAGAAACGTTATTTCTATTCTTTCCTTTTATTAAACTAAGAAATTTGTTTGCGTGTATGTGATCATGTCGTTTTCGTAATAATGAGAATTTTTTTTGTGAAAAGTCAAAAAATTTTACTTTTGTAGAGAAGTCTAAGTTTGTCTGTATTTTTATTTAATAAACATCTAGCCTGAAGAGGTCGGCAGACCAAGCCGACGAAATGTCGCTTTGAAGCATTTACAGAAAAAAAGATCAAGTCTCTTTTTTTGTATTAAAAAAGCCCCATCCTGATCCATAAGTATCTTTCAAACATGAATAATATGGAGGGCGATAAATTCACATCTCAAACAATTTTTAAAAAAATTTTTGAACAATTTTTAAAAAAATTTTTGAACAATTTTTGAACAATTTTTGAACAATTTTAAAAAAAAATTTTGAACAATTTTTGAATAATTTTTGAATAATTTTTGAACAATTTTTGAACAATTTTAAAAAAATTTTTGAACAATTTTTGTCATTTAAAAACATTAAAATTGTCAGTAAAAACAAAAATTAAAATTAGCCCTTCAGCGTTAGCTATTCTAATAAGTACCCAAAATAAATTATTAATAATAATGAAGAATAAATATTAGAATGTTGCCCGACTCTCACGACGTGGACGTGCTGATAAGGCACTTGGCGTAAATTAAATGTAATCATTTAAATCACCTTATGAGAGTCATAAAGGACCCCATAGCAAAAACAAAAAAGTCTTCATTTTCAAATTAATGGTACGGGATCCTTAGATATTTAATACAGTTGCATTTTAAATATTACCGTACTACATATTGTTCGCATTCGTTATGCATTGACTGTATAGCGTTCAAATGCCTGATAGAGGCTGTGAGTTTCTTATAAAGAACTCAACCATGATTGTCAATGCATGAACACACACCAATAGTAGTACTAAACAAAAATGGCATGAGACAATGCATCATTATTAAATATCCTCTTCCTCTATTATATTTACATAAAAACAATATTTTTCGTAAAAGTATAACAATTATTATGATTTCTTTTTTTATTTAGAGGATTTAAATACATTGTTACCCAAACCAAAAATATTTCTAAAAAAAAAATTATTCTCCATTTTCAAATTAATGGTACGGAATCCTTATATATTTAATACCGTTGCATTATTAATATTACCATACTACATATTGTTCGAATTCGTTATGCATTGACTGTATAGCGTTCAAATGCCTAATAGAGGCTGTGAGTTTCTTATAAAGAACTCAACCATGATTGTCAATGCATGAACACTGACCAATAGTAGTAATAAACCAATAGTAGTATAATATTATAATATTTCTGTAAAAACAATATTTGTAGTATAAGTATAACAATTATTATTATTTCTTTTTTTATTTAGAGGATTTAAATACATTGTTGATTTATCCGCTAGAAGAACTTTTAAATTTTTTTTTAAAGTTACTCTTGAAAGAGCAACGTATAATTGCCCATGACTGAATACTGATGCTGGTAAATATATTCCAACTTTATTAAACGACTGTCCTTGAGATTTATTTATCGTCATTGCAGAGCCAAGTCTAACTGGAAATTGTCTTCTAGACATGTTGAATGGAATTTCTTCATTTGATGGTGACAAATTTATTCTTGGTAAAAAAAAAAATAATAAAAACGTTACATTCGTTTTATTACTTATTTACTTTATAAAAATTACGTATTTAATTTAATGTGTATTGAAAATTAATTCTTATAAATTTTTAATTCTTTTTTTAACATTAATTTGTAACTCATAATAATTACTTTAGATTGATAAAGAGTTAATAAATACAACGATATTTAATTTACTTACGTCGACAGTAATTAAACTTCTCGCGAAGAAATCTTTTCGAAATTAAAGATTTCTTTATTATTTTTCCGCCTCTAATACCACGAAGTTTATTCACGCCTAAAATTAATAATTGTCATGAATTTAAAATTAAAAACTTTTATTGTATTTTACATTTTTTTATAAATTTGGACATCACTATACTTAGTACATAAAACACTTTATTAAAACACTTATATAATGTTAACTTTAAATTTTCTCATATAAGAAATTATACTGATGAATTCTCACCACACACAGAAAGCATACTGTTATATACGACTGTAATAAGTAATAAAGAAATCTATTGATATATGCTTCTAATCTGTTTACTAATAATACTATACTATGGAGGTAGAGAGGACATAGGACAGTATATTTACACTTTATGACAAATGTGTATCTAGTGATATATTTCGTTTATTATTGATGGTTATTGACTAACAATATTATTTATGGTTGTAGGAATACATTAACTGATGATTATAAAATATTTATAAATAGAATGTTTCCAAATGAAAGTAATTTGAGTATTGTTTTTAAACAAGTTCAATATCAAACAAATCCTTATGATTGAGGTGTTTTTGCAATTGCTTTTCGGTAGCAAACATTTATAATTATTGTCCTTGTAAATTAATATTAAATATTAGTAAAATGCGAGATCATTTATTGTCTATTAATGAAACATCAACTTTAATGATGTTCGCATTAGAAATAAATAATTATAAAACAACAGAAATAAGTTTTACTGTTATTCCTAGTAATCGACAACTTATTCATTACAAACTAATACATGAATAATGTTTAAATTTTCAAATTATTGATTTTAATAATCATGAAAAATTAAAGCATAATGAAAGAATTGCTCAAGAAACATCCATTATCAATTTATATAAAAATCAATCTAATAACAAATTATAAGTAACGTTATAATGTACAATTCTTTAAATACATTGAAAACTAAAAACGATATGAAACAAATCATTTATACATAACGTTTGTTTTATAAAATTGACACAATATAATTTACATAATTTATTGCATTGACAAATAAATGCAATCAGAAAATTATCTTCGAAATTACACAATGTACTTGCAAATTAACCCTAAAATAACGATATTACATATGACTACATATATTAATTTAACGTGACACAAACCGAGCGAGCGTTAGCGAGTGAGGAGTTTTCGCTAGTTTCAAATTAAAGAATAAAAATAACTTTTCTCCGGAACGGAAAGTTCGTTAGATCAGCTAAATCAAACTTTAAACGTTTTAAAGTAGATCAAATAAACTCTTGAAAGACGAGGGAAATATTCTTATATAAACTAACATAAAATAAGTCCAACTTCACATTTTGCAGTAAGTAGTTGGGGCCATTCATTACAGCATGAATTACCAAAACTACTGAAAATAAATGCGTACGGCTCGTCGAGTTATTAACAAAATATCTAACAAATGATAAATACAAGGAATGAGAATAATTTTCTACAAAACAAATGACATTTTATACATTACGCAAAATACAAATACAGTCTAACACAGATTAGAAAATTGAAATCGTAATACATATTACAATACAAACAAAAATATTACAATCGAAAAAAAAATAGGACATTACAAGGAGTAATAAAACAAGAAAGTAAGAAAACAATTATTAACCACAATTATGTAACAAATTATAATTGAAATAGCAAGTGACAAAATAAAATTACATAGTGAAGTCAAAATATATTACTTACACGAAAAATAATAGCGACCAAATGCCAAATAAGAAAAAGAAAAAAAAAATCAATAATAAAAGATTTAAAAGAGAAAATAACGAAACAAAAAGAAAATATTACAATATATAAACAAAATATTATAATAACAAATTATAATTACAAAAAATTAAGAATAGTCACCAAATAAATAACATTAAAATACTAAGTAAACGGAAAAAAAAATCCATAGAGATATAAAAGTGACAAATAAATAAATAAACTATATTATCAAATAAGTAATTGCCAACGGAAATATACATTACAATACAAACGAGAATATTACAAAGGAAAAAAATGTAATACGATATTACAAAGAGAAATATAATAAAATAAGAAAATAATGTATAAACATAAAAGATAAATAAGAATCACATAAAAGAAAAAGATAAAGAAGAGAAAACTCTAAACTATAAAAGAATAACAAATTCATAGCAAAAATAAAACAAGCAGTTCAAATAGAACAAACTATAAATATGTTTAGAAACAATCAAACCAGTATTTCTTTTTGGGAAATTTCAATACCATCCGAAATAGTCCTTTGTCAAATTTGTAAAAATCAAGGTCATGAAGCTTTACTTTGCCCATATACAAGATGTATTTATTGCAAAAGTGGAAACCACATATCACACTACTGTGATTCAGTCAACATTAAAATGAAATTTGAATGTAATCTGTGTAATAAACAGGGACACACTATAAACGTATGTAAATTCAATAAAAGTAATTTAACTCATTGTCAGTATTGTCAAAGCACAGGACATACAATTATGCAATGTTCTCTTAGAATCAAATTTGAACATGGCTGTTATCATTGGGTTCTCACGAATCACTCAGCCAAAAAATGCTCATCGCCTTACTGCAGACCTACGGGAAAAATAATTTGTTGTGAAATTTGCTCAGGAAAAGATCACGACGCGTCGAATTGTGAAGAGGCGAAAACTTTATTTTCAAAGGTTTTTAAAGATTTGGGTAAAATTGAAGAATGTGAGTCACTCAAACAATACCCGAATAATAATACTGTTGAATCGCATAATAATATAATAAAAGAATCAATTAACGATTTCAAAATACAGAAAAATAAAATGAATGCAACTAATATTAAAATTTACGATGAAAATAAACTAATTACAGAAAATAAACAGGAAATTAAAATAATTAATAATGATAAAGAAATTAATTTAATTGTCGAACCTTTTATAAAAATGAATGAAATCACTGATGAACCAAAAGTTAATAATATAATAAAAAAAAATCATGAAAATATTAATGAAATTAATTTTATAGACTTTAACAAAAATAATCATGAAATTGAAATAATTATGGAAACAAATTTAATTGAATTTATGGAATCTGTAAAAGATTATGAGACTAATAATAAAATGAATTTCAATGAATCTAATGTGGAAACTTATGAGGATGATGATGAAATTAACTTAATTGAATGTGATATAAATAATCAAAAGAATTAACTTAAGGACATTTTATTCGAAATTTCTGGTTTAGCCGAGTCATCTGATTCCGAATATGTTCAAATTAAAACTAAATTTGAACAAAAGCCATTTGAAAATCTGTTAAAAGAGAGTGTAGGATTAATATATTCCGAAGATTCTTTATTAAATGATACAAAAAATGTGAATAACTTATTAAATAATAATAAGGTAGTTTTTGAAAATGAAAATCAATCAAAATATATGTTTGAAAATCAAGAACTTCAAAAACATCTAGAAAATAAAAGTCAACTTAAAGAAAGCTTGGATAATCAAGATCATAACGTAATAATCAATCTAAATACAAATCCTAATAAAGTACACCAATTGCAGTTAGTTTTTAACTATCCTATCAAAGTAAAATCTAATAAAAACGTCAGAAAACTAAAATGGATATCTAATTATAAAGAATATTTTAATGAATTTGTAAAAAATACAAGATTAAAATTGAAATCTAAAGATTGCTACAATACATTCAAAATCATGAAAATTTTCAAAAGAGGGGACAAAATATGACCAATTAAAAAACCAAATATGAACAAGTTGAAAGGGATCAACACAAGAATTCGCAATGCTATTGGAACAAAATAATATCAACAAGCAAAGATAATAACAAATAATAATACAACATTTTTGTTTTAGGATATGGACAGCATACTCAAAATTTATTGTAACCTCTACTAATTTTTCAAAATTTTTAATACAGCAACAGGGAATAGCATCATTGCATAAATAGCATCATTGCAGCCTAATTTTTCATATGAAGCAAAATCATCCTACTTCTTGGTCAACTAGTATATAAACCTAAGGTGATCTAGATTTTATCAAATAGTAGATTCCTCGACACTCAAGACGTAACAAACTCATATTAACTGTTAAAGAATGTTACAAACAGTTATAAACAATAAGTAACGTCCAAAATCCTACAGATTATAACTATTTTTAACAGTTTATATAATTCTTATTAACAGTTTTCAACTTTTCTGAACAAAAATATTTCCGCTAGAGAAAATACCAGTAAAAATTCCTATGATTTTGTAACTTTCACTACAAAAATACCAATTTTCACTATAAATTGTAGTCATTTTCATGAAAATTTAAATCTGTTCCACGGTTACTATAGAAAAATTATAATTTTTCCTACGCAATTTTCTCCGTGTATATACAGAGATAAATGTAGAATATGTTGAGCAATCCAAACTTAAGAATACATGTTACCAAAACAATATCGCTGTGGCCAAATGCTTCATAAAAATTTTTACAGCAGCAACACTTCACACGACTCATAAATTCATTGCAGTGCATAACTGTTTCAACTTGAGAAAATAAAATGTCAATTGTATGATAGTGAGTGCAGTCGATGTTTGATGATAGTATAGCTTTCCGGCATAAAAAAAGGTTCTTTTATATAGTATCACATGTCTTCCTTTGAAAGTTGATTCGAATTGGAACTCTATGTGTTTTATGTAAGAGTGAGAATAGATTCAATTTATGCCATTTCTATTTCTTATGCCAACTACAATATCCATAAAAGCAGGTGGTGCAAAATTTTTTCACAAAATACTTGTTACAGACCATTTACTATTGTATTTTGTCAAATTCAAAAAGTTCTTAACGCAGGTATGTCGTTGGATCAGTAGGTCCCAGCTGCAAATTCTTTACGAGCAATCACTGCTGCTTGTTTTTTTGTTGAAAACATAAGCCAGATGTGAATGCTGCTTTTACAACCGCCCAGTTTCGTTTCAGCATTGGAATGCAAATTCATAAGATTACCTTTTACAGCATCTAAATAAAATTGGCAACCAATTATTAATATACTAGAGTTCAACACGCGCGCTTCGCGCGCTGATTGTTTTTTTTTTTAAGTTACAAAAGAAGCTGTATAATTAATGAACGGTTTCTTTTTTATTTACAAGAGAAATTTTATTATTCAATTCATTATTTAAGGTTATATGGGCTAAATGTAAAAAATAATGTCTCTGCCAAATTTGAATATGATTTGCGAGCTAGTTCTCGAGATATTGTAGTTTAAAATTAACATGGGTTCTTATGGAGATTCTCTGAATATGGCTAGACTCGTCTCGTAGTTATTGAAAAAATTAAGTTGAAAAAATAGTGTTTAGTTCTTGTAAATTTGTGTATACGTAAAAAAAACCTTTGTAATCGATTACAATTGAAATGAATTGCTTTTGCGAGCTAGTATTAAAGTTATAGCATAAAAACTGTGTAATAAGGCGTACAGTCATACCGATAAGTGAAAGAAATGAGCATTACAATGTTCTAAAACCAATGTAAAGTTTTCTTCATAGTTCTAAAAAACATTTTACATATTCGTTTACTCTTAATACTGTAAAATATTAGTGTTTTCGACGAATTATACCACCAAAATATTTATCTTAAATTTTTGAATGAGACCTTACGGCCAATACAACCTTAATGCACTTATTTTGAATTCATTTAAACATTATAACGTTTTTCATCAAGCTGTGTTATAGTTTTATTGACGAAAAAATGTATGTATGAAGAAGTATTTGTTATTTTAATATGATCTGTCTTTATCTTTTGAATTTAGTTCTAGTGATTCATTCCATTCCATAGTTTCCTGCTTTAACCCTTAGAGGGCCAGAATTTCAAAAATTTTAAAAGCTCATAATTTGTACTGAAAAGTGATCTGAGGTCCCCAAGTTAGAACCAAACCAAGGTCGGATGTTGGCGAGTCAGACCATGACGCCTCAAGGCGTCATCCCGGCCCTCTAAGGGTTAACAAATTTAAAGGTTCATTCAATTCTATAGCATCAGAATGTCACTACAATGTTAAAGATTAATCAAGTTTAATTTCATGTAAATAAGCTTTTTTCATGTTGTGATTTTCTTCAATAAGTAAAATTGCCACTAAGATAGATAAACAATAACAATTATGAAAATATCTGTTTTCTGTGATTAATAATGTTAAACATGTAAAAAGGTAAAGTGAAAGTATAAAATTCAAGATGAATATTTTTATATTGAGAAAACCATGTTTTAAATTTTAACTAAATAAAAAGATCCTTACTTAGTGTAAGGGGTTAACCCCATCATCATCACTAACAAAAAACTCCCAATATACATTGGCACTTAACTTCCTCAAACTAATGTATTTATTCCTCTTTTTAATTTTTTATATGACAATAATTAATTGTATTATACACAATTTTCTCTATCTATCAAATATTGTCTGAAAAACATTATTAGAAAATATTTTAAAAAAATTTTCAACCTCAAATATCTTTGGTCGTGGCAGTTCGATTTTTTTGCGCAACGAACTCAGTTTGAAGATATAAAAAATCTATATCTTCTATACAAAATTTCAGGACGATTAATTGATTTTTGTCCTTGTCATCGTGTGTCAGTGAAAACACGTTTTTTTTAAATAATTTTTTCTTAAAAACAAATGAAGATAATCTCTTGAAATTTATACCAAATATTATTTTAAATAAGCGTAATAAGTAAATAAAATTTTGAGTCGATAATCAAATATTTTTTGAAAAATTAATTTATGAATTATAAGAACATTTTCCATGACATACTAAAGACAATTTCAAAATTAAAAACGGAAAACGTAGGGCGTATTCCGAAATGCGGAAACTCCGGTACGACTTTTCGGATCGCTTCAAAATTATCTGTCCGGTGCTGTGAGGTTACGAAACGTTCCGTAATTAATAAGACAAACTGGATATTGTAAATGAGCCTTAACTTGCTGGGAATGACCATGGGTATGACCGACCCTACGATCGTCGACAGAGGTTCAGACATAAGAGGTATTTGGTCCGTTACAGGCAAAAAAATATAAGGAAAATACAAGGAACAGATACAGTAATACCATGAGCTACTATATCTATATATATGAGGAACAGCGCTTCTGTTCCTGGTATGTATAGATATACTACCCATGTTATTACTGTATCTTTTCCTTGTATTTTCCTTATACTTTTTTGCTGTAGCCGGCCTTTTCATGAACGTGGTTAGTTACACATTTCGGAACGCTTTATAATTTAACATGCCGTTCCGAAACTCCGTACCCGAGTTTCCGCATTTCGAAATACGCCCGCAAGTAGTTTAAAGATTTTTTGGTTATAAAAAAAAAAGAAAATCGATAAAAAATTAAAACCGAGTATTTTTTGGGATCAAGAGAATAAGCTTTATCCGACGAAAATAGGTGAAATGGTTTTAGAGATATCGAGTGTTACACACACACACACACACACACACACACACACACACACACACACACACACACACACACACACACACACACACACACACACACACACACACACACACACACACACACACACACACACACACACACACACACACACACACACACACACACACACACACACACACACACACACACACACACACACACACACACACACACACACACACACACACACACACACACACACACACACACACACACACTTCACTTTGGCTATCACTGCAGATTCTTTTCAAAAAATATTTATCCAAGCTCAAACGTAATTCAAAGAGGTATCTTGATAATGTATACGGTATTTACAAAAAAGCAAATAATCTTATGATTGGTAATTCGCCAATAGAGTTTGAAGGTAACATCGTGAAAGTATGTGGTGCAACTTTTCAACTAACTGAGTGCTTATTACAGATGCTGTTTAGAAAAAATTCTGATGAAAATCGCATTAATTCAGCTGATTTGGAAAATTATAGAATGATCATAGTACATTCGAGTGCTCATAAAAACCTATACTGCGCAAATGAGTCGATTCTGAAACTAAAGAGTAACAAATTTTATAATTTTATTTCACCAATGTTCGAACAATCGTCAAGAGTTTTTCCAGGATTGAAAGATGCCCTTTCTGCAGTTAAAAATGGTAGTAATGTAATGGGAGAGCGAAAAGAATCTGCAGTGGTAGCAAAAGTGAAGGTCAATCCTCTAAATCTCACAACTGTCGATCAAAGAAACTCACAAATTGACTCTCATTCTCTAGTGGAAACTGCCAATAACGGTGATAATTATTACAAAGCTTATCATTTTAATAAAGGTGCATCTGATTTCTCAACCGATAAAAATTTATCGAGAAAACTTTGGAAAGAAAAACATGCCAAATATAAAATAAAAAATAAGGACTTGATTAATTGGAGATGTAAATGGAAAAAAGGCTGTGGCCTAGTGATGAGGAGGAGGGGGAAGAAGTTGTTTCGTCATTGCAAGGCAATATTGCAACTGCATATGAACTCAATGTCTGAGATGACCCTAAAAAATTAATTGACCGCCTTTGAGTACTCATTGTTAAGCAAAATATGGTAAATAACTGTGCAGAAATCTATTTTATTATTAATAAACTTCGCGAGGCAAGGCTCATATATATGAGCCTTTGTAAATGGTAATGGAATGTTGATTGATTGGGAACTAATTGTATGTGACTGTACCTCACAGGTGGAAGCGATTGTTGGGGCTCTCACCGTTTAAAAAATACAAATTTTTTTTAGGTTAGCATACATAGATGTCTGGGAAAGCCAGCGTAGTAGTTGCTCAGCTGACCGCTAGGTTGCTTTAATATAAAAGTACTCTCGCAAGCGGTTAGTCGAGGCTTCGGTTATATCAGCCTGCTAAGGTCTTCATCACATACTAATGGGTTAAACTTTCCAATAATCAATCAAGCTGATGAAAAATTTTTACTTTCAATACATACATATGGATTATGCATAAACTCTATTAATAAATGGTGGAGAGGTAATGCACCTCACAGATGATGGTTGGGGCTCTCATCATTAAAAAAAAAATTTACCGTTCGATGCTCCACGAATTCCCGCCAGAATGGTGAAAATTTTGTCCAGCCTTTTAAATTTCCAGCCCTTTCAAATTACCCGCCATTTTTTTATTTCCCGCCATTTTGTATTTCCCATTCTGTCGCTAAAGTAGAATTCTACCTTATCATTCGTTGGTAATGATGGCACAGTGGAGAGAGCGCTCGCACGCGGTGGTGGAGTGTGGCGGTGTAGTGTTAGTATGTATAATGTATGTAATACACATAGTATATGCAGTATACATAGTATATTCAATATATAAAAATTGTTTTGGTCAATTCTGACCAGATCCGTTGGGAGCAGGAAAGAAAATAGACTACGATGTTAAGTAGTTGCAACGTTTCGTCGACGGGTTTGTCGACCTCTTCAGGTTTTATTAAAAAAAATAATAATATAATTAACAGAACGAGCTCACACTAGTCTTAACTTACAATAGTTAAAAAATTTTAAAAAAATGCGAAACGAATTACCTAAGTTATCGCACAGCGATTCGTCGTGTAATGTGAAAGTACATAGCAACATGACTTATATATATATATATATATATATATGGGTAACTTCATGTCAAGTGTGACAGGTCAAAATTTTCAAAATTTGTTTACTAGTTCCAAATTAGCCCCAAAACACAACCCTAGAGTTTTAGAGCAAAATATTCAATCGTTCAAAAGTTAGAATTAATTGAAAATTTGAAAATTTTGAATTTTTTCATAAATCTTCAATTTTCATGATTTTTTAACTGAAAAACTTGAAACTTTTTGTATAGCACATTAAATGGGAAAAAGTTTCCAAATTGTAAGTAGAATTGCTCAGAATTTTTCCAGATTGATGCCAATTATATTCTAATTTATACGTAAGAAAATACCATACAAAATATGCTTAAGGCGGTTGTGACGTGATTAATATCCCTCGACAGAGGCTAAAAATTTAATACAAAATGTTACTTTTAAAACGAGACCTTGATGAAAGTGGAGTGCAAATTCAGAAATAAATAACAGACAATTGAAACTATATATATGTATATCTATATGTATATTTCTGTTCACCGCTATGTTTCAGGACTTTTCATTGGTTTACCGCTATGTTTCAGGACATTTGCATGTTTTCAGGACTGTACTGAATTAGGAATATGTTTACCGCTACCGTTCAGGACATTTTTGTATTATTCAGGACATTTAGAGTTTCTTTCACAACGTTTTTTTCCGTAAAATTTTTCCGAAATCAACGTAAAATACTGTGGAACTGAAAGGGGGCGCCGCAGGCGTCGTGGTGTTAGTCAACACCCTGAGGGATATTATTTCTTTAGTCACTTATACACTGTTTAACGTTTTATACCTACTTCTATTGCAGAAAACCTGTAGGTGTCCTGGAAGGTAGCGGTGTACTAAGTTATATATATATATATATATATATATATATATATATATATATATATATATTGTTTGGTATTTAATCTATTTCATCGTTCTTCAGGAGTACAAAAGTTTAGGGCAGAAGAAGCACTAAAAAGTGTGGCAATGGTACAACACATTTGTGCTGCTACTGCTTTTCTGATTTGGTGCTCCTCCTGCACAAAAACCGTGCAGTATACGCACTGAGAGAAAAAAACCGACGTGACGCCGTGGATGCTATAGTTGGTGTAAGACCGTGTGACTATACACGTATACAATGCGATCAAAAATTGCAAAATTTTGCAATTGCGAGGTCAGATTCAAGGTCATCAGACCAGACAAATCCTCGTTGAAAATTACTTACGGTATGACCTTAGCTTTTTCAAAAAATATCGTTTCTGGGAAAATACGGGGGTCCCATACTTTTTGATAACCCTGTAATTAAACTTTACAATAGAACATTTCTAAAATCTCTCTAACTTTTTTTATTCCTCTTTCGAAACTCTTTAAGTACCGATGCTTCTCTAAAAGTTTAGTGCGGCTGTTACTCTAACTCTTTGGTGTATCTGTGGTTCTATATTTCGTGCATTATCTTTCCTAAACGTTTCGTACATATAGTTCCCATCGATTTTCGAGAGGATTCAAATTAATTCGAAGACATTTTTCACAGCACCTGTTCTAACAGTCCCACGTTATTATATTCGAGTATTATCACTTACTTAGATGGATTGAATATGTCTACTGTAGCACGGTCCGATCATTGTATCAACCCTCTCAATGGTAAGGGTCACATAGGTAATGATTTACGCTTGTTGTCGAACAACTTAAAACGAAGATTTCCAGATTTGCCAGATAATTCAAAAATTTGTAGTAAGTGTAGAAAGTTATGTAGATCTCCCATTTCATCTATTGGTACAAGAGATAACGAAGGCAACAACGAATATGAAAACATGGATATAGAGACGACATCAGAAAACACTGGTATTGATAAATCTGTTCAAGAAGCTACACGATCAGCTATAGAAATCGAATTGGAAGACATGTTTTCAGAATTAAAAGAAAAGTTTTCTAGATTAGCAGTTAATGGCCCTTTGAAACTAACTATACTTACAATCGCCCCATCAACTTGGAATATTAGTCGAATTTCCCGTGAATTCAATACATCAAGACATTTAGTAAGAAAGTCGAATAAACTCAAAGCCGATGGAGGTATTTTAGCTACAACAACGGCTAAACATGGTAAAACTTTGTCAAAGGCAGTAATAGAAGTCATTTTTGAATGTTATAATAACGATCTGCACAGTCGGATGATGCCGGGTCGAAAAGATACTGTCTCTGTTATTATTGATGGAAAGCGGACTCAGGTGCAGAAACGTCTTTTATATTTCGATTTACGAGAACTTTACGAATTATTCAAGATAGCAGAACCAACAGTGCAAGTAGGATTCAGTACTTTCGCGAAATTACGACCAAAACATTGTGTTCTTGCTGGTGCTAGAGGAACGCATAGCGTCTGCGTTTGCACCATTCATCAAAATTGTAAATTGATGTTGTATGCAATCGATATTCAGAAGCTCACGAAAAATCAAGAAGAACCCATTTGTAGTGATAAGGATTGTTTACAGCAAATTATGTGTAAGAATCCTACACCTGACTGTCACTTGGATGAATGTTCGAAGTGCCCTGGTTCTGAAAATCTTACGTCTCGTTTACTTGAAATATTGGATGGGGCAAATATCTCACAAATTGAGTACTGTGCGTGGTCAGGAACGGATAGATCAACTTTGCAGAATTTAACTCTACCAGTTGAAGAATTTGTTGATGAATTATATGCCAAATTGGCGATACTCAAACCCCACTCATATATTGCCAAAGAACAAGGTAATTTCATTGCTCAAACAAAAAGTAATCTAGGCAATGGAGAAGTTCTGGTAATGTTCGACTATTCTGAGAATTACTCTTTTGCAGTTCAAAATGCATCTCAAGCCTTCCATTTTAATAATGACCAGTGCACTGTTTTTCCAGCTATTTACTATTATAAAGAAGATTCAGAGCTGAAGCATGAAAGTTGTGTATTCTTGTCGAATAGTTTGAAGCATGACACTTCTTCTGTCTATACTATTCAGAATTTATTGATTCCAGAAATCAAGAGAAAAGTCAAAAAACTTAAAAAGATTATTTACGTGACAGATGGAGCAAAACAGCATTTCAAGAACCGCTTTCAGATAGCAAATCTTCTTCATCATGAGAAGGATTTTGGTATTGAGGCAGAGTGGCATTTTTGCGCCACTGCTCATGGTAAAAGCTGTTCTGATGGTCTTGGTGCAATATTTAAAAGAGAAGCTTATAGAGCTAGCTTGAAGGCGAAACCGAAAGATGCTATTCTGACGCACACATCTCTTGTGAAGTGGGCTAAAAATCATCTTGAAAATATAAGGATTTTTTATTTTACGCAGACTGAACTAGATAAATTCAAAAGGAAACTCAATCGTAGGTTTCAAGATGCATTACCCGTCCCACAGATTCTTAAACATCATTCTTTTCAATTATCAAGTGACGGGAAAGTTATCATGAAAAGGTACTCGAATGCTGCTAAGTCTGTATCTGTTACTTTAATTTTCAATGGGAAAATATACTGAATTTTTTTTATAATATTCAAGTTTTTCTATTTTTTATCCTCCTTTTTTTAATTTTTTTTATGTTCTGAGAGAAGTAGTACCTCCACGTGGTTCAGAATGGGTTATGCTAAAACTACTTGATAGTTCTATTGTGGAACTTTATCTTCTCTAAGGATTTTATATATGAAATTTTTAGATCGCCGGTCCCACGATATGCACAAAGGAACAAATGTCTCATAGGAGGTTACGTTCAACAAAACATTAATTATGCAGAGACAGAAATCATGACCTTGAAAAATGATCCAAGGTCAAGTCTAGTTATGATCGTAATCAAGTTTTCTACTAGTTTCGTGGAATACTAGTCCGAAAATACAGAAAATAACTTTTGACCTTCAAAATGACCTTGAAATATAATTTTAACCGCTCGGTTTGAACCGTAGTAGTAAGAAAATATGTCGCTAACTTCATATTAGTGGCAAGAAATAACAATTTTCGTATCAGATTCGCTATTAGAGTGGAGAAAAACTTGTTTTTCCATCATTCCGAGACTTTCAGCCGCCATATTGGATCCGCCATTTTGAATTTTCGGAATTGCCAGACGGCGTTCGAAAGTAGAAGTCAAGAGCTTTCATTTGAGCCTAGGTAGACCTCATTTGGATCAAAATTGTTCTGGGCAGAGGGGGTGTCGCGTTGACAGAGAATGCCTCATATATATATATATATATATATATATATATATATATATATATATATATATATATATATATATATATATATATATATATATATATATATATATACACACAGTTTCAATTGTCTGTTACTTATTTCTGAGTTTGCATTCCACTTTCATCAAGGTCTCATTTTAAAAGTAACATTTTGTATCAAATTTTTAGCCTCTGTCGAGGGATATTAATCACGTCACAACCGCCTTAAGCATATTTTGTAAGGTATTTTCTTACGTATAAATTAACAATATAATTGGCATCAATCTGGAAAAATTCTGAGCAATTCTACTTACAATTTGGAAACTTTTTCCCATTTAAGGTTGTATGGGCTATGCTATCTGCGTAGAATGTCAGTACTACTAAAAATTATTAACAATTAAATATAAAACCTTATTTGCTACTTTTTTATGAGATAAATTTATGGAAATAAATCAAATGAGCAATATAAGCCCCTAAAATAAAAAATCAGATAATAATTTTTAAAGTATTTCGATTTTCAAAAATTTTATGTTCTAAGATTTTTTGTAATGATATTTATAACAATACCAAATCTTTAAATTTTATTTGATTCTTGATTTTTTGGTCTTATGTTGTTCAGCAAAGAGTTATTGACAGACCGAGTAACCCAAAAATTAAAAACCAACTTTATATTATAAATAATTAAACATTTAAAAGTGTATAGTCAACTTAGAAAATGAGTTCTTTATTCATAAAACTAAAGTTTAATGAAAATATAGGGCTTATTTTTTATTTTTGAGTTAGTGGGTCTATTGAGAACTCTTTACTGAACAACATAAGATCAAAAAATCAAGAATCAAATAAAATTTAAAAATTCGGTATTGTTGGAAATACAAGTATAAAATATCTTACAACATAACATTTTTGAAAATCAAAATACTTTAAAAATTTGTATGCGATGTTTTATTTTAGAAGCTTAAACTATTGGTCTTACACCCTTCAACAATAGTTTTATAATAAAAAATAGAAAAACAAGCTCATATAACTAATTATTGGTACTTTAAACAAAAACTAACTTTTGATGCCGATTGTATAGCCAATACAACCTTAATGTGCTATAGAAAAAGTTTCAAGTTTTTGAGTTAAAAAATCATGAAAATTGAAGATTTATGAAAAAATTCAAAATTTTCAAATTTTCAATTAATTCTAACTTTTGAACGATTGAATATTTTGCTCTAAAACTCTAGGGTTGTGTTTTGGGGCTAATTTGGAACTAGTAAAAAAATTTTGAGCAATTTCAAAATTTTGACCTGTCACACTTGACATGTAGTTACCCATATACAGCGTGTCCAAAAAGTCTGGAAACACCCAAATAATTTCTCAGCTGAATTACTATTGGAAAATGTTAAGGTCGCCTTTGTAGTAATTTTTTACGAGGAATCCAATGGTGACCTTGGATTCGACCTTGGATCTCATTTTTGAGGTTATTTCAAGGTCAACCTCATTTTTTTAAATGGTAACCCCTATTTTTTATAGCGGAATCTGAAAGAGCGGAAAATTTTACGTCCGGATATGTATTAAGGTATGAGGTTGAGGTTGCCCCCAGAGGTCAAATTGAGGTCAAAGTATGATTTCTTAAAAATTTCGCGAGTTCAGTGGTAAAACAAAACAAACAAAGGTAAGGTTTGGTAAGTTCGAACGACGACTTGAAGGTGACCTCTGATTCGACCTTGAACCTCATTTTGAGCCTCATTTTTGAGGTTATTTCGAGGTCAACCTCATTTTTTTAAATGGTAACCCCTATTTTTTTAGCGGAATCGGAAAGAGTGTGAAACTTTACGTCCAAACATGTACTCAGAACATAGTTCAAGAAGGACCTTGACGTTCATTTGAAGGTCATTTAAACTTAATGACGGTCTGATCTTGTGTAAACTTTTTAATTTTTTTAAACAGTCTAACATCTTATTTCAAGTGCTCGAATTATTTTCCATCCACTTTTTGATAGTAACCTAATCGATGATCGACAACACCAACAGTATTTTTGATCATTTCAGTAGGAATGAGAGCTGATTCATTGTAAAATTTTTTGAAGCGTTTCAATATTGAACATTGTTACTTGTTATTTTTCGTATGGTTAGAGTGACAATAAACTATTATTCATTTCATAACCACCACAGAAAAGGGTTGGTCATCTTTCAAACATATTTTTTGAAAATTAAAAGTTCTTTTTATTTTCAACTCAAAAAGTATTTTTGGATAAGGTCTACTACGAAGAGTAATAAAAATGAACAAACTCACTGATAGAGAAAGAATAACGATTCTCATGATGAGAGGTTGGGGACACATGCAGCGATCTTATAGGGCCGTAAGAGATATTTTTAATGCTTCATTTAGGGTTGGTGGAACTCCACTATCATTTTCAACAGTTCAAAAAACTGTTAGAAGGTTTGAAAATACCGGCACTATCAGCGATTTACCTCGATCAGGAGACCAATGTCAGCAGGTAACGAAGAGAAATCTTTAGATGTTGTGTTAACATTCACCGAAGATCCGCATACTTCCGTTCGTAGAGCTGCTCAAGTGCACGAAATAAGTAAATCATCTATTCATAACATACTAAAGAGAGAGAAGTTCCATCCATTTAAAGTAACGCTAATACACAAGTTAAATGAAGATGATTTCGATCGTCGCGTTGAATTCTGTGATGATATGATGGCACGCATCGTACAAAATCCAAATTTTCCATCAAATATAGTCTTCTCAGATGAAGCTACATTTCAACTTGACTCAAGCGTAAATAGGCATAACTGTAGATATTGGGCAGTTGAAAATCCTCATTGGGCAAGAGAAGCCAAGTCACAATATCCACAAAAATTAAATGTCTGGGCTGGAATATTAAATAATAGGATTATAGGACCATTTTTTATTGATGGCAATTTAAATGCAGAAAAGTATGAAACTATGTTGCGGAATCAAATTGTTCCTGCTATAAGAGAAATAGCTGGAGAGGACTTTAATAACACATGGTATCAACAGGACGGTGCAGCAGCTCATTATGCACGAAACGTTCGCACATACTTAGATACAGTATTCATTAATCGATGGATAGGACGAAGAGGTGCAATTGAATGGCCAGCTAGGTCCCCCGATTTAACGCCTCTAGATTATTTCTATTGGGGTTATCTGAAGGATCGTGTATTCAAAACAAAACCCTTAAACTTAGATGAATTACGTGAAAGGATCATTGATGAATCAGCTCTCATTCCTACTGAAATGATTGAAAATGCTGTTGGTGCTTTCTATCATCGATTAGGTTACTGTCAAGAAATGAATGGAGAACAGTTCGAGCACTTGAAATAAGATGTTATACTGTTTAAAAAAATCAAATGTGAGAGGCAAGGGGACTCACATAAATCAAGCGCCCCATCGTGAGAGGCAAGGGGACTCACGTAAATCAAGCACCCCATCGTGAGAGGCAAAGGGACTCACGTAAATCAAGCGCCCCATCGTGAGAGGCAAGGGGACTCACGTAAATCAAGCACCCCATCGTGAGAGGCAAGGGGACTCACGTAAATCAAGCACCCCAAAGGGAACAGATTTTACTACGTCCACGTCGTTGTTCCTGGATAACGCTAAATGTAAAAAAATTGAACTTGACATGACTTTTAAGGACAATGTCAAGGTCACCATTAGATTTCTCGTTGAAAACTACTAAAGAATTAACCTCGCTCAGTGTGATAAAAAGTTTACACAAGATCAGACCGTCATTAAGTTTAAATGACCTTCAAATGAACGTCAAGGTCCTTCTTGAACTATGTTCTGAGTACATGTTTGGACGTAAAGTTTCACACTCTTTCCGATTCCGCTAAAAAAATAGGGGTTACCATTTAAAAAAATGAGGTTGACCTCGAAATAACCTCAAAAATGAGGCTCAAAATGAGGTTCAAGGTCGAATCAGAGGTCACCTTCAAGTCTTCGTTCGAACTTACCAAACCTTACCTTTGTTTGTTTTGTTTTACCACTGAACTCGCGAAATTTTTAAGAAATCATACTTTGACCTCAATTTGACCTCTGGGGGTAACCTCAACCTCATACCTTAATACATATCCGGACGTAAAATTTTCCGCTCTTTCAGATTCCGCTATAAAAAATAGGGGTTACCATTTAAAAAAATGAGGTTGACCTTGAAATAACCTCAAAAATGAGGTCCAAGGTCGAATCCAAGGTCACCATTGGATTCCTCGTAAAAAATTACTACAAAGGCGACCTTAACATTTTCCAATAGTAATTCAGCTGAGAAATTATTTGGGTGTTTCCAGACTTTTTGGACACGCTGTATATGGGAGCGTCCGCCAGAAACCAGCCAGCGGGCGCGCGGGACGCATTTTTCATGCAAAACACGCTCTGTTCAACTCGCTCGTAATCGTATTCTGAGTCTCTCAGAAAAAAACAAAAGATATATATCGATAGATTTTTTCCTGCTCTTTCCAATGGTGCTATTGTTTTTACTCCGAAACTTTTTCTTCTGGTCGAAAATTCAAGTTGAAAGTTCAGAGACATTTTTCTCAAAGTATATCATGGTTTTTTTTCAAAATGCATATGACCATACGAAAGTACAAGTCTTAAGCTACAAAACCCTAAATTTTCAAATTGGAGAAATGAAGGGCTCAAAAGTAACAAGATTAAAAAGACAGAGGTGAGTGGCCGCGCGTGCTCTTCGCGCTGCGCTCGGACGCGCCGCACGCTTGGGCTTGGTATAATGAGCTCGTAATCGTATTTTGAGTCTCTCAGAAAAAAACAAAAGACATATATCGATAGATTTTTTCCTGCTCTTTCCAATGATGCTATTCTTTTTACTCCCAAACACTTTCTTCTGGTCGGAAATTCGAGTGGAAAGTTCAGAACCATTTTTCTTAAAGTATAACATGTTGTTCTTCATAATGCATAGCACCATTCGAAAGTATAAGTTATAAGCTACAAACCCCTACATTTTAAAGTTGGAGAAACGTAGAGCTCAAAAGTAATAAGATTAAGAAGACAGCGGCGAGCGACTGCGCAAACTTTTTGCGCTGGACCCGAGTGTGCTTTTATAAACGTAGTGCATATTTTCGTTGTTTCCTATTAAGAGCATTACACAATGTTTTATCAGTGCATCATATATTACGTTTTAAATATATTAATTTTTTATTTAAACCTTAATTCTTTTATTTTTATTTGCGATTATTTTTATTTGCGATTATTTTTATTGGTCTTTTCACGATACTCATGTTTTTCTTAATTCGAGTTTTAGAGGGTTCGGCTTTTTTAACTGGTGGATATAATTGAGAATCTTTGGATGTTGAAAATCATTTTAGTTCTAACTTTTTAGTGTTAGCTAATAATCTAACACAGTGAAACGATCGAGTTCCAGGCACTGTTTTCGCTGAATCTAGCCTTTGTCTTAATTTATCTGTAGCCTTAGCATATTCATCTTTTGATGAAAAAAAGCACAAAATATTTTCAAAGTATTTAGTCGCCCACTGGTAAAGATCTTGCGGCGTCAATATATAATTATCGGATACTTTCCGCAAACTTGCTCGCATAGCATTACTTTTTATAGAAGCACCGATTCCATCGCATGCATTTTTTCCGTGAGCAGTCGCATGAAAGTGCCATTCAGCTTCAACGGAAAAATCTTCATAATGATGAAAAAGATTCTGAAAATTATGTTTATTTTTAAAATGTTGTGCAGCTCCATCAGTAAAGTAAATGATTTTTTTAACGAAATCAAAAGATTTTTTAAGGTAATCGATTATAATTTCTTGAATTAGGTAAAGTTGTCTAAAAAAACCGCCATACTTTTGTGTTCTATTTTAGAATCTGAACCTTTGTAGTAAATAACTATTGTTGCCAAACTACATTGATTATTATTATAGTGGAATGATTGTGCCGCATCTTGTGCAATGAACGCATAGTTTTCCGAAAAATCTAGGGAAATTAAAAATTCTCCTTTGCTTAAGGATTCTCGTAAGATTTGAAAATAAGATGACTGCTGTTTGGAAATGAAAGAATGAGTTTTGAGTTTATGTAAAAGAGGAAAAAAGATATCAGTAAATAAAGAATTCGAAACAATTTCAGTTTGCAATGTTGATCTATCAGTAGTTTTCCACATTTGAAATTTTATTTCATTAACCCCAGACCTTTCAAGAAATAGTTCAAGTTCCGTTTTTAGAGGTTCAATACCAGGACAATTTTGACACATATTTAAGTAACATTTCGCTGTTGGTGTTTTACAAACTATTTCAGCTATTCAATCTTTGTAAGTATCCATTTTATCAAAAGAAACTCCTGAATTTCTTAAACCAGCTAAGAGGAGTTTGACGTTTTGATGATAAATGCACACACACACTGAATGCGTACCACTAGCACCAGCTATAACACAATATTTAGGGCAACATTCGGCAAATTTAGTGAATCCTATTTTTGATTCGGGATACTGTTGTTTATACTTTAAATATAACTCTCTAAGATTGTACAAAACAAGTCGTTTCTGAACATAGGTCTTTGTGCCATCATCATTTCGTATACACTTATTATCTTTATAACCTGGCATGATTCTACTATTATCGTCATTTTGATAGAAAAGTTTTACTTCGTTTACAGTATCACATGATATTTTTCGGTTTCCCCTTTTATCAACTAAAAGGGATTGACTATCTGACAAACATTTTGTTACAAGCCAACGGGATGAATTAGAAAAATTTGCAACTTTACGAGAACTCCAGTTTTTTGGGAGTAATTTTAAAAGCAACATTTTTTCATTTTTCGACAAATTATCATCGTTAAACAATTTTTGTAAATTAGAAATAATTTCTCTAGATTCTTCCATTGATACTACATTTTCTTCCTCAATTTTCGCATCAAATTTTAATCGACAAGAATCACATATTTTATCTTTATCTTGTAAGTTCGGTAAACGAGCATTCATTTTTTCAGAAACAAATCTCAGTTTAGATGAATGCTTTGCTTCATCAAAAGGGTTACAACAGCGATTGAAAATCTTTGACATTTTAAAGTTTTTTTTTATTATGAAAATAATAAATATTGAGAAAGAAAACATTTTCAGTGGGTGATAAATACCTTCCAAGGAGCTTTTTTAAGTATTGGGAACGGCTCTGTGGTCCCTCTAGTGGCAGAAATGATAACAAGTGAAAATGATGCATCGATTAAAGTATAATAGATATATACGCATACAGAGGCGCGTCCAAGAGCAGAACAGATTTCACGCGGCCGCTCGCCGCTGTCTTTTCAATCTTATTACTTTTGAGCTCTACGTTTCTCCAACTTGAAAATGTAGGGTTTTGTAGCTTATAACTTTTACTTTCGAATGGTGCTATGCATTTTGAAGAACAACATGTTATACTTTAAGAAAAATAGTTCTGAACTTTCCACTCGAATTTCCGACCAGAAGAAAGTGTTTGGGAGTAAAAAGAATAGCACCATTGGAAAGAGCAGGAAAAAATCTATCGATATATGTCTTTTGTTTTTTTCTGAGAGACTCAAAATACGATTACGAGCTCATTATACCAAGCCCGAGCGTGCGGCGCGTCCGAGTGCAGCGCGCAGAGCACACGCGGCCACTCACCGCTGTCTTTTTAATCTTGTTACTTTTGAGCCCTTCATTTCTCCAATTTGAAAATTTAGGGTTTTGTAGCTTAAGACTTGTACTTTCGAATGGTCATATGCGTTTTGAAAAAAATCATGATATACTTTGAGAAAAATGTCTCTGAATTTTCAATTTGAATTTTCGACCAGAAAAAAAAGTTTCGGAGTAAAAACAATAGCACCATTGGAAAGAGCAGGAAAAAATCTATCGATGTACATCTTTTGTTTATTTCTGAGAGACTCAGAATACGATTACGTGCGAGTTGAACAGAGCGTGTTTTGCATAAAAAATGCGTCTCGCGCGCCCGCTGGCTGGTTTCTGGCGGACGCTCCCATATATATATTGGCTTCCTACCAAAACGTAAACAATAACAAATTTTGAATTAGATCGAGAATATACTTTACTTTTTATGTAACAGCTTAAAGATAGATTTGTATTCTCTACTGAGATTCTGTGTATCTTCTTTTTTGTTTATTGTATTTGGTGTACTGTTAATAAATAACATTTCAGAAATAAGTCTTTTATTATAGTTATTTTCAATATCTCTAATTGTTACTGCTTAAAAATCAAATTCATGATTATATACATTTTTATGTATATTAACAACCAACTCATCATTATTATTCTTGCGATTTTCGGCAATTCGTATATTTAGGGCACGTTTTGTCTCGCCTATGTACCGTGCATTGCAATCTTTACAAGGGAACTCATAAACTACATTTGTTTGCTCGAGTTTGTTGGTTTTATCTTTACCAAGAACAACTAGTTTTGAGAGTTTATTAACTATATTTGGGATCGTTACAATATTGTGTTTCCGTAAAAATTTTGAACAATTGTTATATAAGTCATGTTGCTATGTACTTTCACATTACTCGACGAATCGCTGTGCGATAACATAGGTAATTCGTTTCGCATTTTAAAAAATTTTTTTAACCATTGTAAGTTAAGACTAGTGTGAGCTCATTCTGTTAATTATATTATTATTTTTTTAATAAAGCCTGAAGAGGTCGATAAACCCGTCGATGAAACGTTGCAACTACTTAACATCGTAGTCTATTTTTTTTCCTGCTCCCAACGGATCTGGTCAGAATTGACCAAAACAATTTTTATATTTGACAATGGGGAGTAAAATTGTGAATACGATTACAAACTCAAGTTATATGCAATATACATAGTATATGTAGTTCACATAGTATATAATGCATTCATTGTATGTAAAAGTTAATGTATTACGATTCTTACAATTACAGATGGAGGTAATCAGCTCTGTCAGTAAGGTAGAAATGCCGTAGGGTTCGTATGTAATATAGTGTGAAGATGCGAACCCTATTGAGCGTTGGTGGAATATAGTATGCATGCTTCGTGTGTTATCTATATATGGATTGGGTTATTGGGAGTTATGCTTGTGTCCCTAACATTATATGAATCAAAACTCAAGCGCTTATGTTCCTCTTGTTGAACAGGAGAAAAAAGAGGAGAAAAAATAAAAAAAATGAAATAAAAAATTTAATTAATCAATTATTTAACAAACCACCACCCACCCTCACACGATGTGTGAGGTGAGTGTAAGTAGTGGTGGTTGATGGTTTGCACTACCTGACTTATAGCCGACAATGCGCCTACTCAGCAGTGGACAGCGCGACGGCTCCGGCTCGCCGCCTAATGGAGCGCGCAGTTTACATAGTGCATACCATGTATGTCATCTAACAAGTATCAGAATTATTGATGAGTTTGGAGTCATCTCATACGGCTCTGTTTGTAAAGTCGGATAGCCTATCAGATGTTGCATACTGCTCTGTCGGCAAGGTTTTTTTTTTTTTTTTTTTTTCCGGAGAGGAGAAAAGCAGTGTCGCACGACGGCGAGACGGCCGACAGTGATCGACTCGGTGAGGATACATCGGGCGACCTTTAGGTGATCAAAGTCGTGTCCAGGTATACCACCTAAAACTCCCCTCCTTGCTCGTAGGTTAAGTCCACATTGGAACTGCGTCAGCATTACTTCAGTGTGGACCCACGACATAACGAGTGTAAACTCGTGCCCCGTTTGCGGCTGACCTGGCGGGCGGAGCCCCCATGAGGGTCTCCGGTCCCAGCCCCCTCCAGGCCATTTGCCGCCTCCATTGTGGTGACCTCTCCATCGGAAGATGAAGGGCCGCTAATTAGGCTTGCTCCAGTCTTTTCGTTTTAAGGACGTCCCTGGCGAACGTGGCGGCCGCTGCCCAATGATCTCGACTTTGGACCATAGTCGGTATCATATTGTCGGGCGTGATCGGGCCGCCAAGGACGACCTCCATCCGCGCCCTATTTTCGGCCCACCGGCCGCAGTTGAGGAGTGTGTGTTCCACTGAGTCCTCCTCCGTGGGGCAGTACTGACACCATGGGGTATCTTCTTGCCCATCCGGTATAGGTACACGGCGAACGCGCCGTGACCCGACAAAAACTGTGTAAGGTAGAAAGAGTGGTGTCCATGGGGCCGATCCAACCACGGCTAGATCTGGGGGATCAGTCGGTACATCCACCGGCCTTTGCCCCCGTGATCCCATTCTCTCTGCCACCCGCGCAGGGTTTCTGCCCTGCGTTCGGCCCTGTCGGGTCGTACCTCCCTTTGCCAGTCCAGGTACTGCTGGCCCCTCTCTCTGGCCAGCCATACAATGGAGATTACCCCGGCGATGACCATCACTGCTTGTGCGGAGACTGTTCGGTAAGCCATGGCTACCCTGAGGGCTCCGACACGCTGTATCGAAGTAAGCCCTTGTCTGTTGGCCTTGAGGTCCAGCGCATCTGCCCAAATCTCCGCCCCGTATAAGAGTATCAAATTCGATACCCCGATCAGTAGTCTCCGTTTGTCCTCCCTCGGCCCAGCGATATTTAGAATCATCCTGCCTAATGCAGCCAGAAGGTTGGATGCCTTATGCCGAGCTCGGCGTAGATGTTCGTTGAAGGTGAGCCGAGCGTCGATTCAGACACCGAGGTATCTGACGCTAGGACTAGATGTGATCGTGGCGCCCTCGACACGCACCTGGAAGCCATCGCCGAAGTTCCTCTTCCTGGTGAGTAGCCTCTTCCTGGGATCTTGAGCCACCGTACCACTCGCTGTATGGCCCACTCGATTCTGCACCTGAGAGCCCCCTCGGTACCGACAGTTACTACCAAGGCGATGTCATCGGCAAAGCCGACTAGTCGCGCACCGGGGAGCATCTTTAGACGCAGGAGGGCGTCGTGGATGAGGTTCCACAGGTCGGGGCCCATGGCTGACTCCTGCGCTACCCCGGACGTGATAGACTTTGTTCTCTCGCGAGCGTCTTCGCCCACGACGTGGGTGACTGCTCTTTCGAACTGTGCCCGAGCTTTGGGGTCGGTTTTGCCCAGTTCGACTAACACGCCACATTTCTTCGTCTGGCGAATGGCGCAGACATTGACTCGAACTGGAGACATAACCTCAAAATGTTTACAAGGCAGAGTTGGGTATTGCATACTGCTCTGTCGGTAAGGTAGACATGGCTGATTCATCTGCAGGTGGCGCTACGAAAGAGTGGGTATTAATGGAGCCATAACCTCCAAATGTCTACAAGGCAGAGTTGGGTATTGCATACTGCTCTGTCGGAAAAGTAGAGATGCGTGATCCATCTACAGATGGCGCTACGAAAGAGTGGGTATCAATGGAAACACAACCTCAAAATGACAATGACAACATAGCCTCAAAATGACAATAACAACATAACCTCAAAATGACAATGACAACATAATCTCAATAGTACACCAATTTTCAGAAGTCATGCTACTGTAAAGGGAAAAATCGAATGGCGAAACGGATAAAATTTTATGTGCTATGGTATGACTTTATTAGAAAAAAAAAATGTAAAAAATGAAAAAAAAAAAAATAAAATAATGATTAATTAATATTAATAATTAATTAATAATAATAATTAATAATAATAATAATTAATTTATTTATTATTTAACAAAATACCACCTGTCCTCACACGATGTGGCAAAATTCTAATTTTGTAATTTGGGTTAACAGCCTATATAGTATTCTGCTCTGTTGGTAAGGTAGATTTGGGTTATCGACTGCGGGTAATGTTGGGTTATCAATGGAGAAGAAAGAGGATTCAAAATGAAAAAAATGAAAAAAATAATAAAAAAAATTAAGTATTTATTTAATAAATTCTGCTCTGTTGGTAAGGTAGATTTGGGTTATCGACTGCTGATAATGTTGGGTCATCAACCACCCTTCAATTACCATCCACCGACAAGGTAGCGCTCTACCTTACCGACCGAGCGCCAGCTCAGCGGGTAAGTGGCCCAGAACTCTCCTAGCTCACCTACTGACGTTATGTAACGTATTATTGAACGCACTGTCAGAACTTTCATTCTTTGATGAACATCCTCCAAACCTTGTTCGACTGTGTTATGTTCAACACTTTGTTCAATAATCTTATTTTTCTGAGTTACAAGTTTTGAAGCGGATCAACTATTGGTTTAAAAGTTTCACTAAAAATCTTTCCTGCATTGTCTTTTCCAAATTTTAGTATCTTATATTTGCGTTTAATCGCATTTCGGGCCTTAACGAGTTGACGAAGCATGTTTTTTTCTTGTTGAAAGTCGGCCATGTTGTTGTTTCAACGTTCAGTCTGAAACTGCTGATTATCACCCATGTGCATGCTATATTTATAGCAAAATTATCGAAGCCTTTGCGAAATCTGTCATCATTTATTCCTTGATCTTGATCGATGACTAGAAAACCATGCTTATCATCTCTCCAACACTTAGAGTATAATTCTTTGAAATGTATATAAGTCATATCGGTATTTACGTGATCGTCATATATATGCTTTAGATTGGCTTCATCTTGTCTAAAAATAGCAAGTAAGTTTACATTATCTCCGAAAAGATGTTTGGGGACATGAGCATAAATTTGATATAGATAAAAACAATCATTGTTTTCATGTCTACGCGTGCAGAAGAAGGCTCTTACGTTATCTTGTTTTTCGCAAGTAATATCGTCAAATATCATGATAGAGTTCGGAAGCGCGTGGTCAGGATCGACGACTGAATCGTGCCCGCTGAACGGAAAATATTGTACACCTTCTATAGGTTACAAGATTTCATTTAAAAATTTATATTTTGGCTGGGCGAGAGTCTTTGAGTAGACGTATACGTTTTCAAATCTAACGCCATTAGGATGCATTATGAGAGCAAGTAAACTATTTTTTTCCACAGTTGGACGGATCGTAGAAGACTGCTTGTATACTATCAGGAAGTAGATCGCCATGCCGCTTTGCTCTTTTATCACGTTCTACGAGCGCGTCAGAATTTGCTATTGGCAGCTTTACTGATTGCTCTTTAATGTTCATGATCTTTACTCTGTAACAACCAAATCATGACTGATTGCTATGAGTATAAAAAGCGGTCTTATATAGCTTTCACCATCAGTTGCCCATTGACTTTCGAAGAGTGATGATCATTCACAAACGCGGACGCGGTTTAGTTCATAAAATTATCAATAAACATCCATTTGAGCTTCACATACCTGGTTATCAGTACTGCGGTCCCGGCACTAAGTTGGCAAAAGGTTTAGCTCGAGGAGATCTTGAAATTAATCCCCTAGACGCTGCTTGTAAAGAGCACGATATAGCTTATTCTAAAAATCGTGAAAACGTTCAAGCGAGAAACGTCGCAGATAAAATTTTAGCTGAAAAAGCTTGAAATCGCGTTAAATCAAAAGACGCTACTTTTGGCGAAAAAGCGGCTGCATACGCTGTGACTAATACTATGAAATTAAAATCTAGATTTGGCATGGGTTTGAAGAAGAAGAGAAAGCAAAATAAGGCTAAAAAATTGGGTTTGAGGAAAAAAAACGAGAAAGCAAGTTTTATTGAAAAATATTATCAAAGTTGGTGCCTTTAAATCAACACCTAGTAACTGCTCTAACAGTCATAAGATTAGCCTTGAAAAAAGCTCGGAGCGCTGTTAAAGTAGCTGAAGGTAAATAGAATATTAAAATTCCACGCATTTTGCCAGTCCCTGTGAAAACAGGTGGTGTCTTGCCATTTCTCATACCTCTATTTGCAAGTTTATTTGCAAGTGAGTGCAACTGGCGCTCTAGCTGGTGGGGCTGCTGGAATAGTAAAAGCCGTAAACGATGCAACAGCCGCTAAGGAGCAGTTGGGAGAAAATAAAAGCCATAATACAATAAAACTGTGAAAAGTCTAGCGTTGGGCAATGGTTTATATATTAAACCACACAAAGTAGGGTTAGGTCATCATTTAAAAAAAAAGTTCATGAAATTACCCCAGCGAGCACTTACCGATGCCGACATATTAAAATATGCAAAACTTTTAAAAATACCTAATTTTCGAGGAGTATTTATGAGAAATGCGCTGCCAGCGTCCGGACTGCACTATAGTGAATCAGCTATAGTTAATCTAGATGATGCTAGCGGCCCTGGCACACACTGGGTTGCATATAGAAAAAGAGGCCAAAATGTTATATATTTCGATAGTTTTGACGATTTCCGACCGCCGTTAGATTTAATTTTATACCTCGGAGTCGACGAAGTTAAATATAATCATGAAAGATATCAAGATTTTGACACATACGATTGCTGACATCTATGTCTAAAATTCTTGTGCGGTGCTATATAAGGAGAGGTAAGAGAAGCATTGCGTCATTCTGATTTAAGCTGTCATGGAAGATTCATTAACTTTAACACTTTCAGGTACGTCTTCTACACTAGAAGCCCAGTATTTTCCACCAATCGAGCTATCGCAAAATAAAACTTGTAGAACTTTTAACATTTAATTCAATCCCCAATATAGACAATAACAATAATAATTTTTAAGTAGGTGAAAACGTTTTAACTTTTCCAGTAGGAAGTTCCGAAATTGAGGATATTGATAAATTCCTTCGTAAAAAATTAGCGCACGACGACATTACTTTCAATTTAAAGCCAAATAATAATACTCTTCGCTGTACAATAAAGTGTAGCCTACCTATAGACTTTCAACCCAAAAATTCTCTCGGTCCTCTACTGGGTTTCACGAGACGTGTTCTCGAACCGAACGTTGTTCATAATTCAGATTTACCTGTTACAATTCTCAAAATCAACGTTTTGAAAGTCGAGTGTAATATCACTTCGGGAGCATACATAAACGATAAAAAAGTACACATGATACACGAGTTCTTTCCTGCTCTGCCACCGGGTTATAAAATCATCGAAGGTCCCTCGCACGTCATTTACCTTCCGATTGCCGTAAGGCGTACAGATCATTTACAAGTACGCATCGTCGATCAAGACGGGGATTTAGTAAATTTTTGCGGAGAAGTTATAACTATAAGATTGCACATTCGACAATCATATTGGGAATCGTTTACAATAAAAACTATATAAGTAGATAAATATGCCCACAACGCATCAGTCATCAACGAACTGTGAAGGCGGTAACACGTCAGAACATACAAAAACTAAAAAGTCAAGGCTTAAAGTAGTACTTGGTGGAAAATAACTTGTATTATCTTTTGCTGCTTTCAACGAAATGGAAGAAATTCTAATCATACAAACACCTGTAACTTTCGATGAATCCGTAGCGCACTTTGAAATTCACGCTCACCAACCGTATACAGCATCATTCAACAACAGCGATGAAATACGTACATCTATTCAACATCAAGATTTATATCTCTTACCTTCCCGCAGTGCACTACATATATGCGGACAATTGGTTAAATCTAATAATACTCCCACTGCAAATACAAAACTTGTGAATAATGTCTTTGTTTGAAGAAATTTGATATGAGTTGAATGCCATTGAGATAGGCAAGTGCAAAAATGTTGTTTTAACCACTCATGAAGAAATACAGAATATTGTTGATAATGCTGGTTACTTCAATGTATCGATTCCATTGAGTCTAATTTTTGGCTTTGCAGAGGACTATCGTAAAATTGTAGTCAACGCAAAGCATGAACTCGTTCTCATGAGATCAAGAAACGACTTGAATGCTGTTGTACAAACAGCTACACGAGCAGCCGAACAAGAAGTTTATGAGGACTTTAAAATTGAATTAACTAGAATCGAATGGCTTATGCCATACGTAGTTGCATCGAACTCTAACAAAATTCGCCTACTAGATTTTGTAGGAAAAGACCGTCCTATTGTCATCAGTTTTCGCACGTGGGAATTGTACGAGTACCCACTACTTCCGATTACGTCGAGACAGGTGTGAACTGTAAAAACATCAAATCAACTTAAAAAACCACGCTTCGTCGTCTTAGATTTTCAAACTAGTCGAAAAGTTCAAAAGGTAGTAAACGCTAGCCGCTTTGATGACTGCAATCTTACAAATGGAATACTCTTTCTCAATTCTCAATCATATCCGTATGGTCATCTTAATCTCGATGTGAATCATAATCAATTTGCCGTGATCTACGATATGTATGCTAATTTTCAAAATTCTTACTATGGCAAAGATCCGGAACTTATGTTGAAAAAGACGCAATATCTCACATACCGCTGATAGTGATCAAAACAAAACGAGTCCTTAAAAAGCGCCCCTGTAGACATTCGTCTGGAATTTGAAGCAAAGGGAAATTTTCCTGCTGGAACTTCAGCCCACTGCTTGATCTTACACGATCGCATAGTTCAATACAGCCGCGTAAGCGGCGATGTGCAGAAACTTTAAGGTGTATGTAAGGTGAGCGAGCCTCCAGCTCCTTGTCATTCGTCATTTGGAATTCAAAGTGAAATTGTGTACAGCCATGGACTACGCAGTGGATATGCAGCGCTTTAAAAAGCTTGGCAATGATTTCGTTCTGAAAGAGTTGGCTTTCGTGTCTCTCAACGATGGCGATGAGCCAGTAGTGCATCTCCTCAAGCCACCATTTCCTTGGCGAAGACTAACAGACAAATACAAACAAAGTGAATATTTGTAGTTAGAACTGTGCTATCATGGACTATCGTGGAATGACGGTGATTATCATTATACTGAAATTGGAAAAATTTTTCAAGATACATTCAAAGATGCTAACAGAATTTTCGTGATTGGTGAAATAAAAAAGTTGTGGTTAGAGCGTTTTAATTTTAATGTTATCGATATCAATGAAATGAATTATCAATCTTTCTACGATCCAAGATCAGTGACTATATGTACTAACCATAATGGAGCGTCCAAACCACTTGTGCCCTATACAACGTAAAGCGCATGAAGCAATTTTACCGCAAGGATCCCAACATGGAGTGGGAAGACATTATGGAATAGGAAGACGTTGAAGGATAATGGAGAGGTTGATAGACAGGTAGAACCTCACAGGATGGGAGCGAGGTGGGGATCCGCCAGCCGACCGCTGACCGCTCGCTGCTACCGGTTGGCACAGCTCGTTGCGGTGGCTCGCGATAGATGATGGTGGGGGAAGTGGAGAGGGTATAAAATGAGGTCTCGAGCATGGGGAGCTCATTTTACTGCCACATCAAGAGTGAAATGGGTCAAAGCGTAGTAAAACTTCCCCCTGGTTTAGATAGTAAGAAGAAGGAGAATACTAATTCAAATTGGAAAGAATGCCCCCAAAAATATTTATCTAACTCAGACAATCTACCTGAGATAAAGGGGTATAAAAGATTCCAGTGAGATAGAGTATGTGGTGGATATGCAAGGCTTCAAACAGCCAGGGAACGACTTCGTCTTAAAGGAATTACTTTCTCTAACAAACAACAGTGAACCACTGTCTCTTCAAAGAGCCGTTTCTAATTGAAGAATAAAATTTGAAGTGTAATGGAAGGGTTGGTAGACAGGAGAACCTCACAGGATAGGAGCGAGGTGGGGCCCCTATTCTCCTTCAAATTTTTTTAATAGTTTCATAGCTGACCACTAGGTGGCTACGGTGATCTCGCAAGCAGTCAGTCGGGGTTATATAAGCGTGATGAGGTCGTAGAGGCTTTCAATTCCTAATAATGGGTCAATGCAGCTCGACCGTTGCTCCTGAGCAATAACAACTGATACAAAACAATACAAAAAAGTCGCAGTGGAAAAAATGTTCGGAAAAATTATCCACAAACACCTGTTCTTTGCCAGAGCAAAAGGGTTATAAAAAGTTCTAAATATTTACTAGTAGATAAGAACGGCTGGCCGAGTGCTGCAGGCTGACAAGCAGCAGCTGGCGCGGCCGCCCGTCGTTCGCCGCCGACTGCTACCGCTGCGCAGCCGGCTTTGCTCGCCGCGGAATGCTGACATGATAACCCAAAAACCCTAGGCTGGTTCTGGACTAACAGATCACCACATCTCGTGCAGGCTACCCAAAACACTATGCCAGTTCTGGACCAAACAGGTCACGACCTGAATTGGTCCAGAATCGGCCTATCTTACCTACTATAAATATTAGTACCTTCAATCAATTTTATTATCTGAAATCCAATGTTTAATTTTTCATGAAAAGTGAATTTTAAAATAATTTTGTTATTATAATAGATGAAAGTTATAAATATATTACACTTACACCTTGTTTTTTCATCGGCTTCTTTATACTGTAATGTTCAGCGGCCTTCATCATCCATGATTATTGGGCTGCAATCAGTACTAGAGGTGCTTGGTATAGTCAGTGAATCAACGGCAGGTTTCAGCTTTGTCTGTTTTGATATTTCAAAATCTTGTTCATGTTCGAAAGTTACGTTTGATACATTTTCATTATGTAAATCAATCGTATTTTCATAAATGTTATTCTCCTATTTATAAAAAGTATGCTTAATTTTGAAATAAATAAATTATTAATAGTTTTTTTCTTACCATTCGCATTTTTTAAAACATTTTCTCATTTGACACTTCATTATTCATTTCACCACAAATTTCTTTTTTAATAGTTATTTCACTAATTTTATTATCCACCTATAATACAAATAATGAGATAAAATTAATAAAGCTTGAAGTATTAAGATCTATTTATTTAGTCCTATATAAACAAAAAATAATTTACCTTTTCTGATTCAATATCTTCGTCTGACGAATCAATAGTAATAACACTCCTTTTTCTTGACCCTGGTTTGTTTATTTTATCAGACTGCTTTAGAATATTAAGGCAAATTATATTAAAAATGAATAAAATTATTACAATGAGTGATACACAAACAGTATATTTACTTACAAAATAGAAATCTTCTTGGCTGAAACACTCTTCAGCACTGTATTGTTCTGTATAAATTCGTAGGTTTATTTTCAGGCATATTAAAGGAGCGTCTACGCATTTCTGTATCCTTATTAAGAGAGACAGAAGGTCAAATTTCTTCAAAGCAATCATCGTCACTGCATGTATTATTGTCATCTTTATAACCGGGCATGTTAAAAAAGCGTCTACGTATAGCTGAATCCTTATCAGCGAGGATATTTGGCTTCATTTCTCTTGTTTCGAAAGCAATATCTAGTTTCTCTAGCATCTAAATAAATAAGATAATGTCGTATTTAAGAATACAAGATAACGGTATTTTTCATCACTAGTCCATAAAATGCGATTTCACGGACCAAGTAGTGATCGCATCGCTCTTTGACCGGCGCAGTCTATCCAAATATCGCTCAATCACTACAAGGGCGTGAAATCTTACGGCCGAGTGACGAACATTAATTTTTCGGTATACTATGCTGCAAAATTCGGTTTTACGGCGTAAAAATACATTATTTAAAAATTTTGTTTGTACATTAATATGCGAACTTACGTTTACTGGTTTTATAAAATTTTCTAGTTTTTCTGATTCCTGTATAGCGAAACATAACATTGTTATTCAAAAATAATAAATGATGTATTTTACAATGAATATAACTCACATTTGAAATTGATTTGAAATTGTCAAATACTGATATCATTTGTGCATAAGTCGAATCCAATTTCAAATGTATTTAATTGATTTTATGAACCATCCAATTCGATTCGTGAAACGTTGTTTTGTCAGTGGTAGGGTTAGACATTCCCAATTCAGCAAAAATCTCTTTATTAGCTAATAAATCATTTGTTTTTGTTTTTAATGTCCTGCTTGTGAACATTAACGCGCTTTTTGTCGCCTTTACGAGTGTTTTTCTTTAAATCGTTCATTAATTGAAGCAATTCCGATTCGTTACCTTGTATAAAACAATTTTATATAGCTTAAGTAAAATAAATAAAAATTACAAAACACATTTACATAACATTTACTTTTAATATTGACGTTTAAATCGATAATATTTAAGCATGAACTATTTTATATTTTACTTACGTGACATTTTCATAATACGCCCTTGATATTCCTTTGAATTCGGTGAATCTTCAGGCCATAAGAAAGTAATTTCCTCATCTTTAAATAACGCCGATTGCTTCCACTTAAGTAGAATTGACTGCTTGTAGATCACACACAACGAAGAATCCGCGCATTCCACTAGATATTGCATCTCCTCCATTTTTCGTGAAGAAACGATTGTCTCAATACCTCGCAGATTAACGTATGACACCCCAAATCAAAAGAACCTTCTTCCTATTACATTCAAAACAGAACTGTCATAGTGTACCTAACTGATATGTGTGCGCTAGTAAAACATTTGTTTACTTGGGGACGATAGCCAAATTCACGAAGTTCACTTCAATTCAAGCAACTTGTGAAAGTTCGAATTGTGTTATGTCAAGAGGTGAATCACCGCATCTAAGCAGAATAACTATTGAATATAAATATTGACCTTATTATTATTGCAAATTAATTAACATGAAAAATGGGAGATTATCGACATCAAATTTTGAATAACGAGGTAATAATATTTCTTTATGCGCATATAAGATTAATGTTAATCATGATATTTCAGAAAATTAAATTTTTTATTTTTCAAAATTCAATAATACATTTGTTTTATTAGGGGTACAAATAAATTATACCCGTTTTCAGCAACTTTTTTTTATTTAAAAAACTCAAAACACAAAGTTTAATCAATATAGGCACCGTCGGCTTCTACTACCCTTTGCCAACGCCTAAGCAGCTGATGTATTCCGTGACGAAAAAAGGCTTCATCTTTTGAGTTTATGAAATCATCAACCATTTTTCATACTTCATTTTCATTCTGAAAATGCTGCTCTGCTAAGCTGTTTTGTAATGAGCGAAAAAGGTAGTAATCGCATGGTGCAATGTCAGGAGAATACGCCGGATGCGGTAAAATTTCCCATTGTAATTCTGCTATGGTTTGACGAACCGTGGAACTTCTGCCCAGAATACGGCCTCTTTTCTTGAATTTTTTCCGGGAAACGGTTTAATTGAGAAGAGTATCGTTCACCAGTAACAGTTTCTCCGGTTTTGAGAAGCTCGTAATATAGTACGCCTCATTCGTCCCACCAAATACAGAGCAGAAACTTTTTTCCAAAGACGTTGCGTTTTGATGTGGATGTTGTGGGCTGTCTTGTCTCTACACAATGTTTTTGACGTTTATGATTCTCGTAATAGATCCACTTTTCATCACCAGTCACCAATTTCCATAGAAAGCTCTTCTTTTTTTTGTCTTGAAAGCAATGAGAGACCTTTCACGTTACTCCTCGGTCAATTTATGACGTACTCGCTTTCCACATTTTTGAATTTTTCCCAACGCACGTAACCTCTCACAAATAGCTTGTTGGGTAACGCCTAATTTTTCAGCGAGCTGATGTTGCGTTTGTGCCGAGTCTTCATCCAGTGGCTCCTACAATTTCTCATCACTCATCTTTTGAGGCCAACCACAACGTGGTTTGTCGCTCAAGTCAAAATCTCCGTCTTTAAATTTTCGAAACCATCTGCGACATCTATTCTCATCAATAACTTTTCTCCATAGGTAGCACCGATCGATTTATGAGCTTCAGCGGCAGTTTTACTTTGATGGAATTCGTAAAGTAAGCAGTGTCGGATATGCACAGTATCTACTTCCATTTTTACTTATGTTAAAGACAGAATTATATTCGCAATGAATACTTGTATACGCAGTCTATTTGAACAATAGGATCTGCAGTATACACTAGTATAAAGATATGAAACTAGTAAGCATCTATTCTCAAGACAGCGCCATCTCTTACAAACGAGTAGAACATTTTTGTACACCTAATAAAAAAAATTTGAATTTCCTAAACAAAAATTTCTTATAAAGTTTCCTGAAATATCTGAATGCGGAATTTTCAAGCTGAAAATAATGCAGATATTAATTGAGAATTAATAAACGATGCCGAACGAATGGAATTATAGGTCAGTAACACGTAAATAGAATTTGCAAAATTATATCCAGTTTTTATGTAATTCGTAAAAAATATTCATAACTTGATACAACGTTTTCAAGTAATTATACACATGGCATTGTCCCCTATTTCTAGCTACGTCTTTTACTTATATCATTTACTTATATACGATAGTTACAAATAAAATTAAAATTTGATTTTGCTTATCAATCAGTTGAGAGTAAAACTACAATCGAACATTACGATCTTGCATAACGCTCTGTACTGTGCGACTTGCGAGTCTTAGCATACACGCGGAGAAAAGTCCCCACAGCTCCAGACGGTGCTTATAGTCAAGCTTGCTGTCTGTGCTCCCTCCACTGCGAGAGAACGCGCCGACACTGGCCCGCGCGGTGGCTGTCAGCTCTCCGCACCGAGCTTGCGATCACCAACAAATGGGGTTTGTTTTCCAACAAATAAGTATGAAAAAAAATAATTTCAGGTTATTGTTACAATGTGAACAAAATTATAATTCATTATTTAAAATAAAAGTTATTTGTAAAAAAAAAGAAAAAAAATTATACAGATTATATACAATATTTTTTCATTTCCTATAGAATCAGTTATGTATAAAGAGTTGATATTGCCTATATAAAAATAATTTACACAATCTGTATAGGAAATGTATAAAATATTTTCACTTGGAATATTATAGTTTAATTTTATAGTTTAATTTTACACAAATGCTGTTCAAATTTATTTCTAACACCCACAGCATGTAACTCACTTATAAATTATGGCATTCTCAAACAGCCCCACCTGCATCCTCCTGAACGCAACTTTCCTGATGGATTTTGCAATTTCTTTTATGGGTCTCTGATGAGCTCCCGAAGAAAATCCCGCTGCAAAATTTTTAGGAAATTCATAATCGCTGGAGACAGAATTTTCTAAAGGCATTTTTAATGTATTTTAGCCGTTTTGTCCCACTTCCACACCGCTAAACGAAACTTTCCTGGTAGATTTTGATATCGGCAATTTTTTTATGGGTCTCTGGTAAGAAAATCCCGCGACAAAATTTTGAGGAAATTCATTATCGCTGAAGAAAGAATTTTTTAAAGATATTTTTCATGTATTTTTAGCCGTTTTGCCTGACTTCGACACCCTTGATCGAAACTTTCCGAATGGATTTTGATATCGGCAATTTTTTTATGGGGCTCTGGTAAGCTCTCGAAGTAAATCGCGCGACAATATTTTTAGAAAATTCATAATCGTTGGAGGCAGAATGTTTTAAAGGTATTTTTCATGTATTTTTAGCCGTTTTGTCCTACTTGCATCCCCTGAAGGAAGGGTTCCCGATCGATTTTCGTGTCGGCAATTTTTTTATAAGTACTTGGTAAGCTCTCGAAGAAATTCCCGTGACAAAATTTTTCAGAAATTCACAATCGCTCAAGACAGAATTTTTTAAAGGTATTTTTCATGTATTTTTTGCCGTTTTGTCCCACTTGCATCCCCCTGAACGCAACTTTCCGGATGGATTTTCATATCGGAAATTTTTTTTAAGGATCTCTGGTAAGCTCCCGAAGAAAATAGAGTTACAAAATTTGTAGGAAATTCATAATCGTTGGAGCCAGAATTTTTTAAAGGCATTTTTAATGTATTTTTAGCCGTTTTGTCCCACTTCCACACCCCTAAACGAAACTTTCCGGATAGATTTTGATATCGGCAATTTTTTTATGGGTCTCTGGTAAGCTCTCGAAAAAATCCCACTACAAAATTTTTAGGAAATTCATTATCGCTGGAGACAGAATTTTTTAAAGGAATTTTTTATGTATTTTTAGCCGTTTTGCCCCACTTGTATCCCCTGAAGGAAGGGTTTCGGATCGATTTTGGTGTCAGCAATTTTTTTATAAGTATTTGGTGTACTCTCGTAGAAATTCCCCTAATAAAATTTTTAGAAAATTCATAAGCTGTTGAAATATAAATTTTTTTTATCATTTATTGTCTTGTGGGGACGGTTTGAGGGCTGATTTTGGGGGGTGATCACTTCGGAAATAACTTATATCGCAGTTTCTATTGGTTTTATGCTATCTAACAGATAATATAAAAAAATATTTTGGAAATATTCTATATTTCGTTCACGATGAACGTTCAGAACTTCAAACACATCCGTTTATCCAATCTTCTAAGGGACTCGCTTTCAGCGTATTTAGTAGAATGAAGTACCATAGAAATAGTTAGAATATAACGAATGCTCTATGGTGTATCGCTATAGTATGTGGCGCCCCCATAGCGGGTCTGTGAGGTGAGAGCGCGGAGCACAGTCTGTCTGAGAGCGCCTGTCGTGTAGTAAAGACGCGTCGTTATTAATAAACGTTACTTAAGTTACTCTGATATCTTTAGTTATTTATTTCTGCGCAACCTTATTCCAATATTCCAACAGGTTATGGTCCCTATATTGCTTCCACTGCGCAGGAATAAAAGGTATCTATTTGATTCGGAAATTTCCATTCGGGAGTGTTTTGTTCGGGCGAGAGTTCTTGTGTCTTGTGAGATAGCGGGAGAATTTTTTTGTGTATCTGGTGTGATTTCGGGAGAGTTTGTGTGTTGCGGCTGTATCAAGGTGTGCCGCAGAGAGATATTTGTGGCGATGGATTAACGTCCAGGTCAAGCTGCACAAAGGTGAGCATCCGCAGAGTCTAGACATGGATGGCCACGACGAGGAAGTGTCTACAGACCTCGTGGAGTTTGACCGTAGGTATATATTTTCTGTTAAGCGTAATGCTAACGCGAACGTGTGGAAAAATGGCGTGTTTGGTTATGTGTTAGAAATTCGAATTCCAGAAGGTCAGGTTCTATAGAATACTGGGGAGTTGGCGGCGCGTGTGCATTTTGTAAAACCGGAAATTGGCGTGTGTGTTGCGTGTGGGAATAATGGATTTGAAAACCGTTGCATAATTAGCGAAGCTTCAGTGCGTGAAAATTCGAGGCGCGCATGTTTCAACAGGCATAACTGTCTGGCGACTGAGATTTTACATTAAAATCAAATTTGGTTAAAAGATGCGTATGGTGAGAAAAATAAAATGCTAGGAAGATGCGTACGATGAGAAAAATTAAATGTGATCGATCTTGGTGAGTTTTGAATTTTTTGAGCGGTGTGCTGCTGGATTTATGAGAGTACCTGACGCGTACTTTCAAGCTAAATGAAATACACGCTGATAATGATGTTTCCTCAGAAGTCAATTAAGAGTCGCTGACTCTTACACCATTGTCAGAAAATGTCTATGAGAGTGGTGAGTTTCTTAAGATAAGTTGTGACGAGTTAAGGAGACAATTTGATTATTCTGAGTAAAGAATAAGATATGTATGCATGCTACAAAATGTGTAAGTGTTATTATAGGCCGACATATAATTACACATTTGAAAATTTGCACTTAAGTTTTACTTATTTAAATGCATCCTATAGATTCTGGGTTGAGTTGGGAGTGCTTGTGTTCGGTATCTCATAACCGGCTCTCCTAGGGTAGGCATGGAAGAGGTCGTGTGTTCGGATCCTTGTGTGTCTACTCGTCTTGAATTCAGCCATACCTGTGTTCGGTCAACTGTTTTCTCAACACCTTATTTTTGGTGTATGGTTAAATGTATATATTTATAAATGGTAAGACTGGACTACATAATTTTTATGTATTATACAGGAAAAAGGATGCTTAACCCAAGTCAGTGGGATGGCCTGTTGTAATGGTGAGAAGAGAAAAACGCTAGCGTACATACCATTAAATATACCAAAAATAAGACTGGAATCTCTTACCTTAACTCCTCAGGGTGAGATAAAAGATGAGAAAAATTTGGCAAAGTTGAGTAGTGAAGATGACATGATAGATGAGGAGACTGGTGAGAAAGGTGAGAAAGGTGAGAAAGCAACCGGCGGTGAGGACATCAGAGATGAAGAAAACGATGAGGAAAGAGTAAACATTTCTGACAAGTTTACTCTGGGAGTTTGAAACTACTCATAAAAGTACCCAAACAGGTGAACCTTTGCCAAATATTATACGCAACAAAAATTCTGAAGGAACTACAAAAGCAGTAAGTCAAGGTGGGTGATTTGATTGGTACTGTGAACGAATTCTGCCTTGTCTCAACCAATACTATAGAGTGTTTTAATAACACAATGAAGAAAGACAATAATAAATTCGAATTTAACAGGAGAGGAAGAGAGAGAGAGAGAGAGAGAGAGAGAGAGAGAGAGAGAGAGAGAGAGAGAGAGAGAGAGAGAGAGAGAGAGAGAGAGAGAGATCAGAATAAACAATTCGTCAGTAAAATGACAACGATCCGGGAGGATTGTGCCCTCCAAATCACCTAAGTCAGTAAAATGGTAAATGGCTTGACTACCATCCAGCATAATATGGATTATTCGGACGCGGTTGATGATGAGGATGAGAAAGATGAGGAAAATGAAACTGAGAACGGTGAGGTAAGCTGTCAGAATTAAAATTAGTTATTAATTGTTAATTTAATAATGATGAGAAGGATGAGAAAGATGAGGAAAATTAAACTGAGAACGTTGAGGTAACCAGTCAGGCGTAGATAAATTGTCTAGCGATTTAAATTATGAAGTTCTTAAAAATAAAGTCGATCAACTTGTAAAAGATACATTTGATGAACTACGGTAAGATGATTCGGCTTTGAATCAGGATAATGGACGGAATTATTTGTCTAAAATCGTAAATTATTTAATTAAATAACATATCGTAAATAAAGGGATAAATGTTATATGGGATTTCAAATTAAATAATAGTACAAAATTTGAACACTTCTATGATTATCTTTCTTCAAAGCTGAAATCCACTGGACTGCTGCATGTTGTTAACCTTTAGACTGCCGGGATTTGAAGGGCTTTAATTCCCTTAGAAAATGCCCAAACTGTGTCACTATATCCTTCATATAACCTATACAATGTTCCAATCACAGGTAGAGCCTATATTTAGGCTTTCCGGCAGCCTAGAGGTTAATAACAAAATAATCTCTAATATGACAGAAGAAAAACTATTACCTCTAATATTCCTCAACAGAAATTTAAAAGTACGCGCAATTTCGATGAATCATTTGGATTCGCATTAGTATTCTAAAGAGATGCATTTGCAAAATTCCGGTGAGATTTTAGAAAAATTAAAACAGCAGGAAGGGTGCGAAATGAATCCAACCTTATACGCCGTATGAAAGAAATTGTATAACATGCAGTATGTGATTGGAAAAATGAGCGCTATGGAATTCTCCGAAAATTTGTAGATACCATTAGAGACTATGAAAACTCTCTGGCGCGGTGTATGTCTGTAGATGAGAAAAGGGATGTGTTTCATAACGCAATTATGGTATCGGTGCCTAGCGTTCAGATGATTGACTTTGTATATAAAAGAACTTTGTATCTAAAAGGTAGTAGAATATCTTATGATGATTTAAAATCCTATTGGTATGCAAGATGAGACAGAAAGAAACCAGGTGAGAGGAGGATCTAGTACATCAGGTGAGCAGCCACAGGCGAGATAGAAAAATTACGAAAAGATTGAAAATGTCATGCTATGAATGGCAGAGCCAAGGGCACATTGACCGTAATTGTCCAAATAAGGGCAAAGGTGTCAAGTGCTACAGTTGCAACCGAGTTGGGAACCACAAGGCATCCAAGTGTTTCCATCCACTGGCGAGACGTGATGACAACAGGCGAGGAAGTCGATCACGAGGAAATGCCAGGTACACCGATTCAAATAATATTCGAGGATTTAGTCAAAATGGTTGTGGGCGAGGTTTAAGGAGCAAATCTAAGTACGAGGGGTGTTCAAAAAGTAAGTTTGCCTAGTCTGCCGTTTTGCCCCAGCGCCATCTAGCGAGCTGGGACCGAACATAGTTTTAGTTTAGGATATACCGATAAGAGCGGAACCGGTCTTAGCTGCCGAAAAAATTTTTTCATCAGTACCGGCTCGGAAACCATGGAGCTACCTGTGAAAAACGTGTCCACCTGTGAGTTGCGTGCAGTTATTCGCTTTTTAACTGCAAAAGGGCTTAATGGCAACGAAATTCACACTGAATTGGTGCATATTTATGGTGACAAATGCATGCATGCACACAAATCCTGAAATGAAGCGACAAAGTATGGTTTGGAAGAAATCAGAAGAGAGTGCTCCAAAAAAAGCAAAAATCCAGTATTCTGCTGGTAAGGTTATGGCCATAGTTTTTTGGGACAACGAAGGTGTTCTGTTGATTGATTTTCTTGAATCCGGTACCACGATAAATGCAGATCGTTACTGTGAAGTGCTAAATAAACTTAAAAGTGCCGTTAAACGAAAGCGTCCTGGAAAATTATCGAGAAAAGTGTTGCTTTTTCACGACAATGCACGGCCTCATTCAGCAAAAAAAACACAAACCTTACTGGAAAAATTCAAATGGGAAATTTTTGATCACCCACCCTACTCTCCAGATCTCGCACCAAGTGAATTTTTTCTTTTTCCTAAATTAAAGGAAAGTTTGGGTGGCCATCACTTCAATTCAAATGATGAAGTGAAAGACATCGTTAAATTATTCTTTAAAAAACAGGGCACGGATTTTTATAAACAAGGTTTGTCAAAGCTTGAGAACAGATATAAAAAATGTATTCAAGTCCAAGGGGACTATGTAGAAACATAGTTTATAAGTCAAACAATAAATACATATGTTACTTTAACCTAAAAATTGTGTTTTGCTTTTTTCCCGGAGCAGGGAAACTTACTTTTTGAACACCCCTCGTACAAGAACTCAGATAATGAGAAGAGAGGTCGATATGGAGGCGGAGTTCGAAGAGGCCTTAATAACAGAAAAACTATGAGAATACCGATGGAGAGCAGTTTCAAAGGTAAGCTAATAAATCTCTTGAGAAAAACGCCAACAAAGGTGGATTCTGACATTTCAATAATTGCGAATTATACACTAGAAGCCCGTATGGCTCTAATGAAAGGCCATTTTAATGTCCAGAAATAATAAATGCGAATTCAGAGAGTATACAGACGAGAATAAATTTATAATTAAATTTTTAACTGATTCGGGTGCGACAGAGCACATTACAAATTCAAAGATTATGTTTGATACATTTCATGAATCTGATTACGACGTGATTGAAATGTGCTAATAAAGACAGCGGTCTTGAAAACGGAGGGAGCTAGACTGCGAAAATTAAATTGCAAAATGGAAATTTATTTAATATTGACAGAGTTATTCTGCCATTAGCACTTAAAGAAAATTTACTCTAATTAAGAAAATTCGCGGACATGGGTTTGTGTATTGGACAAAAATTAAAAAGATTGATATTTTTTTATGCCCATTTTAAAAAAAATATTTTTGTCAGGCGTGCATAGTTGTCCATATTAGTAAATTGAATTTCACACATGTAAAGATGATGAGTATAACCATAACATGCCAAACTAAAGCAATAAATACATATTAGCTAACTTAGCTTCTGAAAATACGGGCGAGGTAAAATATGTAACACGTAGTGTCACTGCTAAAAGGAAATTGATTAATGATGAGATAATGAATGATAATACAAAGTATCCCGAATCTGGAATTGAGACTCGAGAAATTTCAATTGAGACAGATGAGAATAAATCAGAGGAGAATTCAGACGAAAAAGAGAAATTTCCACAAAAGGAGTCTAAAAGTAAAAATTCTGGCGAGAAAACTGTAAAAAAAAAAAAAAAATTAAAAATGTGCCGACGCGAAATTCACGAAGTGGATGAAATGCCCTAACTGATTTAACAGACGAGGAAGTACCCCTTTTAAAGGTCAATGAAAAAAATTCAGTAAATATAATCAGGCAATGTTGTGGCACATAAGATTCGGTCATGGATCCGTCGCATATCTTAAAGCATTACGAGTGAAACCCTCCGATAATAAATATTTAAATAAAGCAGTGTTTGGCAATGTTAAAGATTGTGACGTTTGTGTCATTCAAATCTAACACATTGCCCTTTTTCCGCCACACACAGAAGAGCTACGACTCTTCAGAAAATTATACACTCTGATGTAAAGGGTCCCATTTCTCCATCATCTCATCCGAAAGGATACAGATTTATATCTGTATTATAGACGACTTTTTCAGATTAGCGTTGGTATATCCTATGAAGTCCAAAGGTGAGACAGGACATTGTTTGTGAGAAGTGCTAGAAACATACCAGGGTATGCCGTGAAAGTATGTTATCTTTTCTGTGAATATCCTTAGTAGATATCAGGCAAGTCCCACTGAAAATGATTTGGTCATAGTAAAAAAAAAAAAAAAATTTGGTATTTTAAGGGCATTGAAAAGATGTGTTAGAGATATACTAGTGAGACAGAGAGCTTGGAAACATTTTTGGATGCAAGCTTTGCTTAGTGCAACATTTCTCTGACTACGTGTGGCTATGGAGTAAAGATATTCCAAGACTCAATGTGCTGGTGCACTCACGAATAATCACCTGTGGCACTATCTACTTGTTAGGCTGAGTACGTCACGATGAGTGAAGCAAGTCAAAAGTAGTCTCAATTCATAACTCCATAAAATTAATGTTAAATAGTTCCTTCTCCCTAGTACTTTATGGTGTGATAAGGAAGCTGATGGTGCGTGTGCAGAAGTAAATGGGAGAAAACAAATTAAGACACATGGTCGATATAAAAGTCACCACATAAAGGAAGGTGTAAATGGTAAAATTACATAAGTCCAATGGGTGTGCTCTAGAGAACCTATTGCCGACATTTTACCAATCCTCTGCCCTACGAAATTCATAGATATTTAACTAATAAAATAATAAATACTATATAACTTTATATATATACACTTTGAAGTCTGTTCACAGGTAATAACTAGATACAAAAAGAGTGATAGATAAAACTAATCTCAGAAGAGTGAGAGGTGACTGTGATAAAAAGTTGATACACATGAGAAGCATTCGGGAGGGAGTGTTAGAATATAAAGAATACTCTATGGTGTCTCGCTATAGTATGTGGCGCCCCCATAGCAGGTCTGTCAGGCGAGAGCGCAGAGCGCAGTCAGTCTGAGAGCGCCTCTCATGTAGTAAATACGCGTCGTTATTAATAAACGTTACTTAAGTTACTCTGATATCTTTAGTTATTTATTTCTGCGCAACCTTATTCCAATATTCCAACAGATTATGGTCCCTATATTGCCTCCACTGCGCAGGAATAAAAGATATCTATTTGATTCAGAAATTTCTATTCTGGAGTGTTTTCTTCGGGCGAGAGTTCTTGTGTCTTGTGAGATAGCGGAAGAAGTTTTTGTGTATCTGGTGTGATTTCGGGAGAGCTTGTGTGTTGCGGCTGTATCAAGGAGTGCCGCAGAGAGAAATTTGTGGCGATGGATGGACGTCCAGGTCAAGCTGCACAAAGGTGAGCATCCGCAGAGTCTAGACATGGATGGCCACGACGAGGAGGTGTCTACAGGTCTCGTGGAGTTTGACCGTAGGTACATGTTTTCTGTTAAGCGTAATGCTAACGCGAATGTGTGGAAAAATGGCGCGTTTGGTTATGTGTTAGAAATTCGAATTCGAGAAGGTCAGGTTCTATAGAATACCGGGGAGTTGGCGGCGCGTGTGTGACAGAAATGAACGGTTCACCCAAAAGTTTCTCCGTGCGCGGACACACACACGCACGCACAGTCATGTCAAAATTTATTTGATTAATTTATTATAATAGAAATGTTAGAAATGTTGTTTTTTTATGATTTGAAGAACGATTTATCAGTATATAGTCGTTATTTTAGATTTCGCAGTGTTTTTGTACGTCTATTTCTTTTTCTTATATTATACAACCTGTTCTGAAAATGTATGTCTCGCTCAACATAATCGTGTAGAGCGCGAAATTCTAAGACAAAATTTCCTCTGCCGTTTTTGCATATTTTGCCTATTAACGCCGTTATGGGCAATTAAAAGTTAAATAAACCAGCCAATCAGCTCCGACGCCAGCGCGCGCTGCGGAGAAATGGGCGGAGCTTCAGCGCCACGGCGCACACTGGGGCCGAAAGATTCAAAACCACCTAGAGGTCATAATTCTCAACCGAATTTGAAATTTTAAAAACAGGAAATTTTGTGACAAAATATCAAAGACCGCTACGAAGCCTAATTTTGAAAATATGAACCTATAAACCTAATTTATAACCTATAACCCCAAAATTTACACTTGTGATTCCCAAAAATGCTATAAAACTTCAATTTATAAATCCTTGACACATGCTCTCTTAACCTTGATCCATAAAATTGGTCTACAGATTAAGTCTTGGGCCATTCTGTCAGAAATAGTGTATATTTTTAGGATATACATTGTATGTGGTTTAAATAACATTTTTCTCTTTTTTATAGCTGATTTTGGCCTCAGAAGCCACAAGGTGTAAGACCCCCTTAAGACTTATGAGGTTAGGGCTTATAGGTTTAGAGTTTATGAGTGCATGGCTTACTGGATCAAAGGTCAAGAGTTCACGAGTAAAGGGCTTACAAATTAAAGATTTATCGTATTTTTGGGATTTGCAGGTCAAAAATTGAATTGATTGGTTGATGTGATAGGATTACATGACTCCTTAGATTTATAGGTTAATTTTTTGGAAAATCAGGCTTCGTAGGGCTCTTCGATATTTGATAACGAATGTTCCTAAGCAAAAATTTTGAGATTCCGTTGAGAATTGCGACCTCTAGGTGGTTTTGAACCAAAAAATCCGTATGGCCCCAGTGTGCGGCGGCCGAAGTGGAAGAGGCACATCATCGGTATTTCGGCCGCTGGAGGGGGGCCTGCCGATGTCTATCCATCTGGCGATTACTCGGTTTCTCTCGCTCTCTCTCGCGATCACTCGGCCCCTCACGCTCTCTCTCGCTATCATTCGGTCCCTCTCGCTCTCTCTCGCTATCACTCGGTCCCTCTCGCGCTCTCTCGCTATCACTCGGCCCCTCTCGCTATTACTCGCTGTCTCTCGCCATCACACGGTCCCTCTCGCTCCCTCTCGCTATGATTCGGTCCCTCGCTCCCTCTCGCCATAACCCGATCCCTCTCGCTCTTTCTCGCTGTCTCTAGCCATGACACGGTCCCTCTCGTTCGCTATCGCTCGGCCCCTCTCGCCCTTTCTCACTGTCGTCATCACACGGTCCTCCTCGCCCTCTGTCGCTATCACGCGGTCCCTCGCTCTCTCTCGCTATCACTCGGACCCTCTCGCTCTTTCTCGCTGTCTCTCACCATCACACCGTCCCTCTCGCGCTCTCTCTCGCTATTACTCGGCCCTTCCGCTCTTTCTTCCTGTCTCTCGCCATCACACGGTCCCTCTCGCTCCCTCTCGCCATCACTCGATCTCTCTCGCTCTTTCTCGCTGTCTGTAGCCATGACACGGCTACAAACAACTGCATAAGTCCTAGAATTTTGAAACAAATTATATTTATAAAAAATGGGCGCTTATTATATAACAAAAAAAAAATAATTCTACTTAAAAACAAAAAGAAAAAAAATAAACTCCAAAAAACGGCATTTAACGTATTCATTGCTAAAAAAAATGAGCAATGCTACAGTCATGAGGGAAACGATTTATCGTAGGAAATTACTTCAGGAGTCCCAAACGTATTTTATAAAAAATTTTTGAGCCTTATTGTGCTAAAGCACGAATTTTCATCACTTTTGAGTAGATAGGCATCACTGTGCGGCGGCCGGAGTAAGAGAGGCACATCATCGGTATTTCGGCAGCTGGAGGGGGGCCCGCCGATATCTATCCTTCTAGAAATAGCTGGTCCCTCCTGCTCTCTCTCGCTATCACTCGGCCCCTCTCGCTCTTTCCGCTGTCTCTCGCCATCACACGGTCCCTCTCGCTCTCTCTCGCTATCACTCGCTATCACTCGGCCCTTCTCGCTCCCTCTCGCCATTACTCGATCCCTCTCGCTCTTTCTCGCTGTCTCTCGTCATCACACGGTCCCTCTCGCCTTCTCTCGTTATCACGCGATCCTTCTTGCTCTCTCTCGCTATCACTCGACCCCTCTCGCCCTTTCTCACTGTCTCTCGTCATCACACGGTCCCTCTCGTCCTCTGTCGCTATCACGCGGTCCCTCTCACTCTCTCTCTCTCGCTATCACTCGGCCCCTCTCGCTCTTTCTCGCTGTCTCTCGCCATCACACCGTCCCTCTCGCGCTCTCTCTCGCTATTACTCGGCCGTCGCTCTTTCTTCCTGTCTCTCGCCATCACACGGTCCCTCTCGCTCCCTCTCGCTATCACTCGGCCCTCTGGCTCCCTCTCGCCATCACTCGATCCCTCTCGCTCTATCTCGCTCTCTGTAGCCATGACACGGCCCCCCTCGCTCCCTCTCGCCATTACTCGACCCCTCTCGCCCTTTTTCGCTGTCCCTCGCCATCACACGGTCCCTCCCGCTCTCTCTCGCTATCACTCGGCCCCTCTCGCTCCCTCGCGCCATCACTCGGTCCCTCTGGCTCTTTCTCGCTGTCTCTCGCGATCACACGGTCCCTCTCGCTCTCTCTCTCTCTCGCTATCACTCGGTCCCTCTCGCTCACTCCCTCTCTCGCTATCACTCGATCCCTCTCGCTCTCTTTCGCTTACACTCGATCCCTCTCGCTCTCGCTATCACTCGGCCCCTCTCGCTCTCGCTATCACTCGGGCCCTCTCGCTCTTTCTCGCTGTTTCTCGCTATCACACGATCCTACTCACTCTCTCACTATCACTCGGCCCCTCTCGCTCACTCTCTCTCTCTCGCTATCAATCGATCCCTCTCGCTCTCTCTCGCTATCACTCAATCCCTCTCGCTCTTTCTCGTTGTCTCTCGCCATGACACGGCCCCTCTTACTCTCTCTCGCTATCTCTCGGCCTCTCTCGCCCTTTTTCGCTGTCTCTCGTCATCACACGGTTCCTCTCGCCCTCTCTCCTATCACTCGGCCCCTCTCGCTCCCTCACGCCATCACTCGGTCCCTTTGGCTCTTTCTCAACGTCTCTCGGCATCACACGGTTCCTCCCGCTCTCTCCCGCTATCACACGGTCCCTCTCTCCTTCTCTCGCTATCACTCGGTCCCTCTCGCTCTTTCTCGCTTCCTCTCGCCACCACTCGATAGCTCTCGCTCTTTCTCGCTGTCTCTAGTCATCACACGGTCCCTCTCGCTCTCTCTCCCTATCACTCGGCTCCTCTCGCCCCCTCTCACTCTTTCTCATTGTCTCTCGCCATCACACGGTCTCTCTCGCTATCACGTGGTACCTCTCGCTCTCTTTCACTATCAGGCGGTCCCTCGCTCTCTCGCTATCACTCGGCCTCTCTCGCTCTCTCTCGCTGTCTCTCGCCATCACACGGTCCCTCTTGCTCTATCTCGCCATCACACGGTGCCTCCCGCTCTCTCTCGCTATCACACGGTCCCTGTCGCTCTCTTTCTCTCTCGCTATCACTCGGAGAGAGAGGGGCCGGGACAGAGCGAGAAGGACCGTGTCCTGGCTAGAGACAGCGAGAAAGAGCGAGAGGGATCGAGTGATAGCGAGAGGGAGCGAGAAGGAGCGAGAGGGGTCGAGTGATAGCGAGAGAGAGCGAGAGGGACCCTGTGATGGCGAAAGACAGCGGAAAGAGCGAGAGGGGCCGAGTGATAGCGAGAGAGAGAGCAGGAGGGACCAGCTATCTCTAGATGGATAGATATCGGCGGGCCCCCCTCCAGCTGCCGAAATACCGATGATGTGCCTCTCTTACTCCGGCCGCCGCACAGTGATGCCTATCTACTCAAAAGTGATGAAAATTCGTGCTTTAGCACAATAAGGCTCAAAACATTTTTATAAAATACGTTTGGGACTCCTGAAGTAATTTCCTACGATAAATCGTTTCCCTCATGGCTGTAGCATTGCTAATTTTTTTAGTAATGTATACGTTAAATGCCGTTTTTTGGAGTTTATTTTTTTTCTTTTAGTTTTTAAGTAGAATTAATTTTTTTTTGTTTTATAATAAGCGCCCATTTTTTATAAATATAATTTTTTTCAAAATTCTAGGACTTATGCAGTTGTTTGAAAATGATTAAATTTATAAAAAATGGGCGCTTATTATATAACAAAAAAAAATTAATCCTACTTAAAAACAAAAATATAAATAAATAAACTCCAAAAAAACGGCATTTAGCGTATTCCTTACTAAAAAAAGAGCAATGCTATAGCCATGAGGGAAACGATTTATCGTGGGAAATTACTTCATGAATCCAAAACGTATTTTATAAAAATTTTTTGAGCCTTATTGTACTAAAGCACGAATTTTCATGACTTTTGCATCGATCGTCACCACTGTGCGCCGTGGCGCTGAAGCTCCGCCCACTTCTCCGCCGCACACGCTGGCGTCGGAGCTGTTTAGCTGGTTTCTTTAACTTTTGATCCCCCGTAACGGCGTTAATAAGTAAAATATGAAAAAATGGCAGAGATAATTTTGTCTTAGAATTTCGCGCTCTACACGATTATGTTGAGCGAGACATACATTTTCAGAACAAGTTGTGTAACTTTAGCTTTCAAGAAAGCCAATGATTGATACATTTACCTTATTCATTAGTTTTTGCGTAAACTTTTAACAAAATTAAAAAATGGAGACAAGTCCAATCTCAATTATCTGTTCAAATATTACGCAAAAATGAATGAATCTTTTGAACTGAATATTTATAATAAACCCTAAAAAAGTGTTTTCATTATTTTGCATATTTCGGTGAATTTTTTTTGTCATAAAGTGCATTATGATGTATGTATGAACTAGATAACTGAGGAATCCCAAGTTTATTCAACTGCTTTTAAAAAATATAACTTAAAAAATTTTCTAATATTTTCAATTTTATAATCTTATTATTTATTATGAATTTCCATAAACATAAGTAAAACCCCATTAAGAAAAATAACATTTTTAATGACTTGAATTACAATAACAAAGACTTTTTATACCGTCCTACAATACCAAAAAAATTTCAAAATTCTAAATACGAATGTTTCCAAAAATAATCGGACAATCTTAATGAAATTTTGTTACATATATTCTTGATAACGTAAGCTGGACAGCCTATAAATTTCAATTTGGTTTGTCGTATCGTTTTCAAGAAAATGCTATTTGAAAAAAAAAAAAAGTGTATCGTGAAATATCTTGGAATGTTATGAACATTTTTCCTTGACCAAGGAAGGTGCTTCAGAAGCTTAAAAGAGCTACCTCAGTACGAAATTTCATAAAAATTTATTGATTTTTACTCCAGTCATCGTGCGACAACGAAAACGCAGTTTTTTTCTTCAACAATGTTTTTCTTGTTAACCTATCGATATAACAATTTAAATTTTTACAGACAGAAGTACTTTTTACGCTTAATAATTGGTAAAAATTTCGTGTAAAAATATGAAATATTTTCTAAGATGAAAATTATAGAAAAAAATAAGACATTTACCTTAACAACAAGTGAAGGAAAATAGATATTCAAATGTTTAAAAAAAGAAAATGTAGGTAATTCAATGCACTTCCAAATGAATTTCAAAAAAATTGAAAAAAATTGCCCTATCATAGAAACATATACAAAAACCGCTGCCAATTCATTGGCACGTAGCTTCCTCAAACTTAATTTACTGATTCCTTTAATTAATTTTTAATTCCGATATTTAAAATTTAATACTTTATTTTGTATCGTTTTTTGTTTATAAAAAAAAGAAAATCAATAAAAACTCAAATCCATCAGGGTACCGTATTTTTTTTTGCGAGACGAAGATAATAGTCTTTGTCCAACGAAAATCGGTCGATTCGTCTCCGAGATATAGAGTTTACATACACACACACATACATACATCCACAAAAAAAAATTTCAAAATCAACAAATATCGACATATATGTCGCCTTAAAACATTTTTTTGAATATTTTTTTTCTCGAAAATATTTTCACCATTACGAAGCTTCCTCTATGTGGAAGCAAAAGTGAAACTTTAAAATCTTTTTTTATCATAAAACAAAAGAAAATCAGTTAACATTTAAAACCTATTGTGGATTTGAAAGCGGCACCAGAATCAGAGAGAATAGTCTGTGTCTCATAATCAAAAAAATTTTATGCCACTATTCTTAAAAAATTATTTTAATACCTTTTTGTTCGCAAAATTTTTGTCACCGTTACGAAGCTTCCTCTGTGAGGAAGCAATGCATGTCAATATCATTTTAACTTTAGGGATATAATCTTCTTACAAGGAATTATTTTTTCGTGAATAACTACGGACTACCTATAGCTATTTGCATGATTTTCTTTTAATTGTAGAGAATTAAATAAATTAATACATAATATATAAATTAATTTATAATGTATAGATAATATTAGCTTTAAATTATAAGAGAATGGAAAAATAAAATTTTTAAAATCGCTAAATCGCTATAAGACAATAAAACTTTTCTGTTCATTATCTGGCAAATGTCACATTTTTTCAGTTTCTTCGTGAAAGCTTGAAAAAAAATTCAATCTCTTCTGAGTCTCGTTATCTTAGAAGTGTTTGTTGGAATATGTGTAAATACTACGCCCCTGAACATAGCTACATGCATGTGTGTGTGTGTGTGTGTGTGTGTGTGTGTGTGTGTGTGTGTGTGTGTGTGTGTGTGAGAGTACCGAGAGCGCCGACAGCGCATGCATAGTTAGTCGCCACGAGATAGCCATGTAAGAAGGACGCGTGCTCGCTAAATGTAACCTAATCCTAAAGCTTACTCAATAAACTTACATTATATTAAGACTAACAAAACCTCAACTTATTCATATCCCTCATATTACAATAGTGTTTTTTGAGTTTCTAAACCTTTTCAGTTTAGTAAAACTCACATTGAGTGGTTTCGAATTTGTTACTTTATTATTTTTATTATAACTTCCAACTTTATTTATGCCTAAGTAAAATAAAAGTTACGATAAATATTTACCAAATAATAACCAATACTGTTTTTCTATCTTAGTAAATATTTTCTTTTTAAATTACTCATTCCGCACATATATGGAAAAAGTAACTTATGAAATATCTTTTACTACTATAAATTATTTAATATCATGCTTATATTTTTTTTAATATTTTTACAGGGATTCCAATCAAATCGACTATGGATAACACGACTACTGTTCAGTATGCTGGATTGATCAGTCAATTATCAGATAAAGCCCGATCAGTTATAAGAGATTTAGATCCTGCAAACGATTTAACATTTCTTCGTATTCGCAGTAAAAAACATGAGATTATGGTCGCTCCAGATAAAGAATTTATTTTAATAGTCGTACAAAATCCTGTTGATTAATTCATTTATGATTTTATTTCTTAAAACTTGAAAAGAATGCGATTTTGTTATAAATAAAAATTTTGTTCTACATTTTTTTTTATTTTTCTGCATTAATAACCTCTATTCACACCTATGTAATAGTTGTCTTATTTTTTAAAACAAGATATGTACTGAAACTTTTGCAAAAAATGATCAAAATTTTAATTTTTGGCACTTAGGGGAAAATCATCTTCAAGTTTCTTTTATATCTAAAACGTATTCTGTGTGGATTTATTACAGGAGCGAGACACGTTTAAAATTAGTATATTACGCACCAAGGGAGGAAAAAACTTGGACAGTCCACAGCTCGTGTAAATTGCCACATTGGGGGCTGGCCAATTTTACTCCCGTGGACCGTATACTATTTTTTTGCCTAGCGAGGCCGAAAATACAACCTTCGCGATCGGGCGCCGGGAGCGAAAGTGGTACTTTCGGCCCGCTAGACAAAAAAATGAATTTTTTCATATAGCGTTTTGCTTCCGCTTAGAGAAGGTAAACGTGCGTGTGCATGGGTGTGCGTGTTTTTTTATTTTTATTTTTTTCTAGAGGAGATTAGGAAAAAAATGCCTTTACGCTGTAACGTGCCGGAATTTTCCACGTTAATTTCGCGTTTCGGTGAGCGGATTTCTATAATGAAATCCCCTCAACTGACAGCCAGGAGGAGAATCCCTGGGGGAGTCCAAAGTTTCGACGATTCGCTATAAAATCGAGTCAACTAACGATTTTTATAAATTCGACATAAGTCGTTGTCGAATGTATATAAGTCCGAAATTTTAAATGACGAAAAACGTATTTTCGAATATAACAATTTACCTACTGTCCAAAATATCGAATTTCAAACTACAGAATTTTAATATGGAAATAAAAAAGATATTTCCAAATAAATCATTAGAATCTAGTTACATCTACATTAAAATTCTGTAGATTGAAATTCGATATTCTGAACAGTAGGTAAATTGTTACATTCGAAAATAGGTTTTTCGTCATTTAAAATTTTGTAATTATGTACATTCGACAACGACTTATGTCGAATTTATAAAAATCGTTAGTGGCTCGATTTTATAGTGAATCGTCGAAACTTCGGACCTCCCCCGAATCCTTCACCTCAGCGTTCAGAGCCACTCGTATTTTTGTATATTTGCTTATTTTTTTTTTTGATATCTTTTTTTCATGCAAGAGAACATTATGCGATGAGCAAAAAGCGCGACGACCTACGGCTTTGCAGAACAGCTAGCTGCTTTTCCGTCGGCCCTCAGCGTCCGTCGCTCTATCACCGGCCGCCTCGCCATCATCACGTCGCAGCCTGTAACATCAGCTGAAGATCATCGCCTCCAGCGGGAACCATTTGCTGAAGTTACGTATTAATTTTTAGTTGCCTTCGCGAGTTTAATTTATTTAATTAAATTATTTAACTTTGCATTAATATTATCCCTCCCATTCATTAAATGCATTAAATATTCGTGCCTATTAAGATGCCTTTACATCTTGCACGCTCTTATACATGGAAAATTCCATTTCAATACAAACAGAAGATTTCGGCTCGACTCCTAGCAAAAGAGGGAGAGAGACAGACAACAAATACGACTTTCGATGCGTCCCTTCGACTGAGGCGAAAGACTACCAACCAATCAGCGACATCGGCGAGCAGGACAATGCGGCGCTCGAGGATTCTTCTCCTGGACACCGACAAGGAACGACGTGGAAGAATAGCCAAGCAGTACTGTCAACGGCGCCGCGTGCTTTTCTAATTCATTTTTGCCGAGTAGGAAATAGATCCCGCGAGTGCCTGTACCTTGCGTTATAATTAGATATTATAACTTGTTTTAACTGATGAGAATTTTTCCATCGATCTTACAGTCTTATAAATTAAATTAAAATAATTAATATTTATGGCAAACAGATTGCCCTTGTTTATAATCACCCCCGCAGAATTTGAAATAAAAACTTAATTAAAACCTGGAAAAAAAAAACTTTACTAGCAAAAGACTATCTGACTGCCCACACCACCAAATTGCCCAATTGCATCAGTTGATAGTAAGTTGCAGTCGACATAAGTAATATTTTTAATGATATAATTTGTTTTGTTGAATAATCAACTAGTAAAAGTTGACTAAATAGCTGGCGCGAGCCGAAATCATAGTTTCTGGCCTCTGGGGGAAGTCAAGGACTTGATTGAAAGCGCTAAGGCTTGCGACAATTGCTAAATACACTTTGAGTCAATTTTCGCCTATAAAAGGCTATAGATTATTTGCGCCCGGATACCTTTATCCATGTGCATTCTTTTTGTAATAGTCAATAAATTCACGTTAATTATTATCGTGAGGTTAACTTCAATTCTATAGAAAAATTTGTAAACTTGTAACCCGAAAATAGCGATGTTATTTGTAAAGGTGAATTAGAGACAGAATTTAATTTCTGAATTGTAACGTTATTAGTGAGAAAAGTCATTGCCGCGCTGAAATAAATCTTATAAAGGCCTTCCAAAGGCCAGCGCTTTAAAAATAGATAATAGTCTAAATTTCATTTCGAGGGTATCGTCTCAAAATGGCTGCCCATTTTGGCTTATGTTAAAATCACGAATAATTGATGATTAAATACTAGAGTTAAGTTTACAATTGCCTACGTTCTAGTTTTTCATTTATATGTGTGTCATAAATGTTATTTGTGTTGTGTCTGTGATTGCCCGAACGTGAGAGAAAAATTACTCCTGCCCTCTGAACTCGCTCCTCTGCCTTGGAGCTGCCGAGAAAAGCGTATTTATCTGTAAGTAATTTCACCATTGGAAAATACATGTAGTGAGGGGCACTGCTCACTCGAGTCTTAGTTTAACTTATTAAAATTAACAGTGCCTGACACCCAGTAAATCGCGTAATGCCTCCAACAGAAGCCTTCAGAGGGTTCGAAAGTCTCCTTGATTACTTAAGGAACCTGAGGGCCCTGAACTCTGACGACTTCCAGAGGGCATGACTAGAGACGATCGTGAGCATGGCCCTAAGCACCAAGGACATCGACGTGCCATAGGAAAACAAACACATTTGAAATTTCATACGAAGATTAACACATTTAGGATTTCATACGAAAACTAACACATTTGAACAATTTCGGACGAAAAGTAACACATTTAAGAAATTTCGGACGAAAACTAGCACGTTTGAACAATCGGACGAAAAGTAACACATTTAAGAAATTTCGGACGAAAACTAACACATTTAATTTACGATTTGAAAAAATTCTTTTTTTCCATGAGTAATCGAATCACTTTAAATACAGTTAAAGACGTAACTCTAGAATTTTCGTGTTTAAGGCCTTCCAGCCACTGAAAATCAAAAATATCCTCTATCGTGAATTTTAAACGTAACAAAAAACTTCCATTCTTCGCAAGATCCAAGAAAAAGTACTTGGTCGATTTTTTCGTGCAAAAAATTATTTACTTTGTTATTTGAATCTCTATGCTTCCCCTGTTTTACATTTATAATTTTGAACCTCATTGTTTCTTGAAAGAGCATTATTCGACAATTTTGAAAATTGTTTGGAAATTATTTTTAAAAAGTATTTGAAGATTTTCTGGGGAAAAAATAAACATTTGGAGGCAGGGGAAGCATAGGAGATCGAATAACAAAGAAAAAAAGTTTTTATAGAATAACATCAATGCAAAAGTGTTTCTGGAATCGTATGCACAATGGTACACATTATATATTACCATTTAAAGTACACGGTAAATGGTTTTCTTGATTGTGGATGACTGTAAGGCCTTAACAATACAATCATCATGTTGTATTACGTACTTTCTTTATAATTTCTTGAAGTAATAATATATATAAAAAAACCGCTGCCAATTCATTGGCACGTAGCTTCCTCAAACTTAATTTACTGATTCCTTTAATTTATTTTTAATTCCAATATTTAAAATTGAATACTTTATTTTGTACGGTGAGACTATGTTAAATAGTTTGTGACTTTCCATTTTGACTCTTTCTATGTTTTATCATTAAAAAGCAATTATTATTATACAATTTTATAAAATTTATAAAATATATTTTACAAAAAAGAAATTCATTGCCCACAAAAAAAAACAAAAAAATGATTATCACGACCAGATATTCGAGATTAAAAATTTTTTTTTAATGTTTTTTAATACTGATATCTCAGAGAATATTTGATCAATTTGAAATTTTAACCAATTATTACAATTATTTATTACAATATATTATTATTTAGTTAAATTTTCAAGAGATTACCTTTATTTCTTTTGATAAAAAAAGTTATTTAAAAAAAGCTTGTGTTTTTATTTAAAAAAAGCAGAAAATTTTGTTATAGCTTTGATTAAAAAATTTTCAAAGTTAAAAAAATTTATTTGTCTTTGAGAATTTTCCATTTCTTTTCCATTTATTAATCAAAAATTCAACGCTCATCGTTCGTCATCGCCTTCGGCTTAGAAACATACGCATGGAGAATATACGTTATTATCATCTATTTATTGTTTTGATATCATTTCCACACCACCTGGCGGTAGATATCATAGCGCGTCTTTTTTAAAGAAAATATAAAGCTTTTGTATTTTGAGATTAATATTAGTTTTTGTTACAAGAGCGTAAAGTTGAACTTTGCGTCCGCTTTACGCTCGTTTTGCGAGCATTATTTTTCGTTATATTAGACCTAAACATAAAGTAAAACGCGAATATGTGTATGGGTTGCTGATGAAAAATTTAATTTTACGCTTACAGTACGTAAATAAATATTTTAATATTTTTAATTTACTCCAACTAAGCGTAAATTTCAACTTTATGCCCGTAAATCATAAGTATATTCGCTTATTTTACGCATAGTATTACGAAAATTAATTTATGCGTTTATATTTTCTGAAAACAAGGTTTTATATATTAGAAAATATGATTTATTTAAAATTAATTATTTAAATAAAAATAATATATAAATAATATTAAATAAAAATAATATATAAATAATATTAAATAAAAATAATATAAAATAATATTATATGAGATATATAAATTTTACAAATTAATTTAAACATTTAAAAAAATAATAAAACCTTGTATTTAGTGGTGTCCCCATTTGCATAATATAATATGTATATTTCGCCTTAACTTTACACTTAATTTATGTTATTGAAATTATTTTTTCAAATAATATTATGCAAAAAGGCCTAATCCACTTTTGCTTTCATTTATTTTATTATTAGTGAAAAAAATAATAAATAATTCAACTGAAAAACTTTTTGTAATTGATGAATGTAGATCCTGAATTAGGTGGTTTCTTCATATTAAAGTGTTTTCCATCAAGTGCTCCCAAACAATGCGGTAATTGCCATAAGTCTTGATATCCTTTTGCTATTTTTAACCAAGTTCTTCTATTTAAAGGAGGAAAATAAAGTGGCATCAGTTTTTTGAAACTACCGAGCAAACTTCATCAATTATCTGAAACATTGTTGATAGTCCAATCCGGTAAAATTTTGAAAAGAATTGAGGGTTGCCCCCGTTATGTATAAAACTAAAACGTAGATATTTTTTATTAACTATTAACTAGGATTAAGTCTAGTACTATGATATTTTAAATTTATACAAAACATTAACACACCTTAAAACTACAGCAAGTTTCAACTCAGCTGATAGAGGTTTACGTGGACCATGTTTGGTTAATTTTCTTTTTACTATTTTAAAAAGATAATTAAACGATGCAACAAACATTCCAATTAATCTATAGAACTCTTCATGATCTTCAAGTTTGTCATAGATAAAAATCTTATTATAACCACCTATTGCATCTCTAATGTTATTTCTAAGGTGTGGTTTCACCCACCATCTTCTAGAACTTAGAACAGCTTTCCGTAATTTTATTAAACGCTTTAATTTTAGCAACAGTAACAATGTATAAAATAGATTTAAAAGTTGCAAAATATCCATGTTGCTAATAGTTAGAATTCTATAAAAAATAAAATTAAGTTACTGAAAACTATCTATTACTTGCATTCATAATTTTCAATAAAAAATAAAATTAACTTACTGAAGTCTAAGTATAATCTATTTTTTAATCCATTAACGGCATTCTAAGTATAATTGCAGAATAATGATGAGAAATTTGCCACTGATCTGCTTCAAAGTCCAATGTAATTCTTGTGCATATAACCTCTCCTTCGTACTCCAATACTCCAAAACAAGTATAGGTCTGTTCCACTTTAGCCTCTGACGCTGACTTTAATAGATGTCGACAACAATTTTTTTTCGGTTGCTCACATGGCACAACCACAGCGCACAAGGCACGTAATGTGGATTCACGGTAATGCAAATAGGGAAATGTACTATAGGTGAAGCCAATAAAGTGTTCAAAACTAAACTGAAAAAATTCTGCTATTTGTAATATTTTAACTTTTACTCAAAATTTCTTAAAATGTTATTACACTTTTTCTAATGTTTTCAAATTAAGTCTTATGCTAAAATAGAAATTTTTCTTAACAAAATTATTACATTTCTGAAAATTATACTTTAACAATGAACATAATTTAAATTTAAGATATATGTTTCTTAAAAGAGATATATTCATTTTTACAAACTATGTACACCCAAATGAAGAATATCAACGGGCAAAAATGTCCCAGGTTAAAAATAAAATATACTATGACGGAAAATTATTCTCCGTCATTTTTCTCTCTCCCCGCATTAATAATGTATTAATCTTTATAGTTGTTACAGGTGCAGACGACGCGGAAGGGCGCTCGGCCGAGATAGAGACAGGGAGAGAGAGTGAGAGAGAGAGAGAGAGAGAGAGAGAGAGAGAGAGAGAGAGAGAGAGAGAGAGAGAGAGAGAGAGAGCGAGGAGCGCGCGCGACCCCCGTGGACTCTAGAGAGTCTAGGCAGTCTCGTTTTGGATAGCGCCCGCGCTCCCCGCTCAGTTTGATCCTATAGTCTTTTCGCGAGAATTCGAGCTGCGTCCCCGGGTGAGAGTGAGTGAACTTGTGTGTGTGTGTCGGCGTGCCGGTCACGCCCCGGAACCACCTCAGCGAGTGTAAGTGCCGGCTCAACTCATCTCTCTCTCTTGAACTCGCGGCAACTCGGGCCCCCTTCCCGCGTCTGCTGACAGCGAACCGCGCATTAAGGGCGCCGTGTCCCCTATTTCCCTCTTACCGTGCAATAAACATTGTTATTTTCAATTTACGTACCGCGAGTGATTATTCTTATTACCCCTTTCTCCCTCCTTTATTCAAACATAAAACATTCGCATGCGGTGTGCATTGCACGAGGTGCACTAGCCTCGCCGCCGCCTGCTACATTTGTGACCGGATAATCACCGAGCAGCCAGGGAATAAATTATCCATTGCAATACATACAACACATCATCACATCACATCACTAGTAATCTCTAAGCGCGCTTAGCACGCTGTAATTTTATCAAAACTGCACCACTTTTTTTTTAACCTACCAACCCATTACTCCCACCAATCAAATCACGAATAAATTGATATCATAACTAATCCATTATTTTTTAAGATAAGTGATAGGATTAGGAAGTTATATCCTCTTTTTAAAAAAAGCAGGTTTTTGTTTTTGTTAATAACAAACGAACCGCTACAAGCTAGGAATAAAATTTTTTTTAAATATAGGTATTTTAATTATCTTTTGAATGCTACCCATCCGATCCAGATACATAGAGCCGTTCTCGAGAAATTACGATTTGAAAAAAATGTTAAAATTTTTAACCTCAAATATCTCTGAAATTTTTAGATCAAATAATTTGCCCAAAGAACTCGACCGAGAACTATACAAAATCTATCTCTACAAGGAATTTTGAAACGATTAAGTCAATTTTAATTCCGTAAACGTCGAGCATAGAGAAAGCGTTTTTTTCATTTTTCAATTTTTTTCTCAAAAACTAACAGAAGAAATGGATCCAAATTTTTACAGATTATAGCTATTTATATTGTGCATTATCGTGATTTTTCTCAAATAAATGGACCGTTTAGTTTGTGAATTACAGGCTTTAAAAAAAAAAACACATTTTTATCAATAACAAGAGAACCGTGATAGCTAGAGAATTTTTTTTTTTTAAATTATAGGTTTTTTACGCTCTTTCGAATGCTACCCATCCGATTAAAAAATTTAAATCCGATCATTAAAAAAAATCAAAAATAAATTTTGAGGAAATCGAAAATTCGAAATAAAACAAAAACGAATCAGCCCAATCGAAAACCGATTTTTGACCCGCCATCACACAAATAAAAACAAAATAAATGAGACCTGTCTGATTAAAATCGATCGAGTAGAAGCTGAGATCCAGCTACACACACACACACACACACACACACACACACACACACACACACACACACACACACACACACACACACACACAGACACACACACACACACACACACACACACACACACACACACACACACACACACACACACACACACACACACACACACACACACACACACACACACGCGCGCGCGCACGCACGCACGCACACACACACATCCATACAGACATTTTTCAACAATCATGTATTTTGGTTCCTAACACCTCCAATAACACTTATAACATGTTTTTACAACACCTCAAAAAATTACTATCACAAAGCTTCCTCTAGGAGGAAGCAAAATATATAACAGTATGAAACAAAAGAACTTTCATGAATAAACTGTCCGCAATCCATTTTAATGACTAATCAGTTAAATGGACATTTCATTCAATGTTCCTTCTACTTCATTAAACAAAATATACAATCAGAAGTACCTTATAATAATATTATAAGGTACTTATAATATATTTTCAGTTGTAACTTTAAAAAAAATGTTAACTTTGAACTTTTTTGATTCAAAAAATATTAATAATGAATTATAATTCTATGTCAGTTATTGAAAACATCAATAAATAATTATTTAGCACTATATACATATACTATTTTCATTTATTGTTAATCTTTCCCACGTTTGAAGCATTTTATCGATTAAATATTTTGTATTATTTTTCATTTTCAAATATGTTAGTTTTTGTCTGAAAAAATCTAAACGTGTTAGTTTTCGGCCGAAATTCCGAAAATGTGTTATTTTTCGTCTGAAATTACTTAAACGTGTTAGTTTTCGTCAGAAATTCCGAAAATGTGCTATTTTTCGTCTTAAATTATTGAAATGTGTTATTTTTCGTCCGAAATTTTGGAAATGTGTTATTTTTCTTCCGCAAAAAAGGTTGTTTTAGTTTTCGTATGGCACCTTCCATAGCTTTTCCCGCTACCTTTGTGAAGTTCTTTCCAGCACACCATCTAGCAACAACTCTCTATGGCGACAGCCACCAGCGCCACCTACCTACAGAAGGAAGGCCAGGAGTCAAAAGTAAGTCACGGTCCAGAGGGACTGGAAGCAGAATAGAGCTCGCTGCATAACTAAGATCCTGAAAGCCATCAACGTTGCCCAGTAACCATCCCGAGACATCATGGAGGCCTACTGGACCAATATATTTACACAGCCGACAACAAACAACAAACCCTAATGTGTTTGACGGCCTCCCATCGAGTATATCTGGCAGCCAATCGCACTCGAGAACATCAGGGCAGCTAGACCATTCCTGGCCATGTCATCTGGCCCTGCTGACCTTACAGTCCGCCAAATCAGAGCCATACTACCGGTCGTACTCACAAGGATATACAACTTCATCCTCTGGTATGGAAAGCTACCTGAACATCTTGCAATCTCAAGAACAGTCTTCATTCCATAGAAACCCGGAGCCAAGCTCGCAGGAGACATTCGACCAATCTCTGTTTCCTGCGTAGTCACCAGAGTTGTACACAAAGTCTTAGCACAGAGGATATACCAACTCATTCTGCTAGACGAGCAGCAATGAGCGATCCGGCGTGGGATCGATGGTTGCAGTGATAACACCGTCTTCCTCGAGGCTATTCTTCAGAGTCGGTACACCAGCTTCTGTCCGCTATACATCGCGTCGCTCAACATCACCAAGGCCTTTGACAGCGTGGATCACACCGCTTGGTTGCCATTGAAACAGCCGGTCTTCCGCCCGAGATGATCTCGTATCTCCGAGACTATTAACATCGAAACACTGCTACGCTATTAGGTTGAGGATGAGAATCAGGCCCATTTAGAGTTACGAGAGGAGTAAAGCATGGCAATCGGCTCTCGCCGGTCCCCTCTACTATCATTATGGACCAGCTACTACGTTCTCTTCCTCAAAAATGTGGCTCCATCTTCAATAAGATCATCATTCAAACCATGGCCTTTGCCGACGAGGTCGTCCTGGTCCGACTCACCGACTCATCAACCGGTCTTGTCTCCAGGACTGTGGGCTGATGCTAAACAACACCAAGTCACACACAGTCGCCATCTTCGGGGATTCGAATAGAAGGAAGACAGTGGTCGGTGACAGAGCCTCCTTCACTATCCAGGGTCAACCGGTACGAACACTTAGCTGCGAGGAATCCTCGGTCTACCAGGGAATCGCATTCTTGGCAGAAGCCAGGTGCTCACGCCCTCTAGCCAGTCAACTGCAGTCCCTCCTTCAATGCTTTATCAAAGCGCCACTCAAACCACAGTAGCGTATCTACACACTGAAGACTGAAGTTCTCCCTAAGATTTATTATCACATGGTCCTAGGGAGAATTACTATCAACGAGTGGACGTAATGGTGAGACAGTGGTTAGTTCTGCGAAACGACATCCCTGTAGGATACTTCCACGCTCCTGTTGACAAAGGAGGTCTCGGCATTCCATCTGGACACTGACCTTATCGCCTCTTCACCAGCGCAACTGTCTTCTCGGTCTCATGTCGGGCCGAAATGACACTAACATCACCGACCCTACCCAGGTCAAGGAAGTCACTGATAGGAACATTATTATCGCGGACAAAGAGCTGCCAAAAGTGGCAGACAGCTCTTCTTCACGGCCTGATAGAAGGGCGTGCGCTTAAACTCTCCGTTCAAGATGTCAACCAACACTAATGAGTAACGTACGGAACCGCACTTCTTACCGGCAGAGATTATGTCACCTGTCACAAGGTAATAATCGGAGCCCTTCCTACCAAAGATAGAATCACCAGGGGGAGACACGGGAATCGGAGCTGTCGTTAATAGAGAGAGTCACGTTTATCCTGTGTATAGTGTATTATTTAAGACTTTCCTAACTTTCACAGGTTATGGGCCTGTAGGAAATAGCTTCCACTGTGCGAGATTTTGTCATTTTCTTTGAGAAAAGCGACGTGAGTGTTTGTGCCATGAAACAGGATGAAAGAGGATGAGAATTTGTTTTAAAAGATGTGCTATATTCAAAAGAGCTATCAGAAAATTTGTTGTCCCTTAGACAATTTGTTGATCAAAGTTTGCAGATATTTTTAAATAATCAGAAAATAAATATTTTCGTTCCATTATGAAAGGAGTAAATAATTCCAGGAATTTATAAACATTCCATCTGGATAATTAAACTGAAGATTATTAAAAATTTAGATGAGAAAGAAGGAACAGTTTAGTACTACTACACTTTATCCTTGTGCATTAATTAGCAAAGATGAAGCCAAGATTGAATATAACACTAGAAGTAAAAACAAATTAACGTAGTTAAAACTGTCAGAAATGAAAGGGCGGGAACTGAAAGTTCCTAAAGTTCTGGATCTAGTAGAGAGAAGAAATAACAGGAAAGTTCATAGCATAGAATCTAGCTAAGAATCCGAAGAATTAAAGAAACAAATAAACACAAAGACGAGAGGGAAATTTAATCAGAATTAAGCCAAGCGATGTTGTGGCATCTGCGATTAGGACATGCAACAGAAAAATACCTTGCAAAGTTAGCAAAAATTCATCCTAATCCCATCCGAGCGGCTATAAGTTTGTAATGGTCTTCGTAGACGGTTATTCCAGAACTGCGTCAGCATATCCGATGAAACACAAATCTGAAATACCAGAGCATTTGAGAGAGTATGCCATAAGTATGAGGAATGTTATAGGTACTAATGAAAAAGTATGTTTTCTATGATGCGATCAGGGAACTGAGTTCACGGGAAAAGAGACAGTAAAAACATTAAAAGAAATATATGGTAGTGAGACAGTCGGAGCGGAACTGCAGCTTGCGTGTCCCGATATACCGGAGCATAAAGGGGTAGCACAGAAAGGCTCAATCGAACATAAGAGACTCTTTAGTTAAAGATCGATGATGTGTGACTCGAGTTTACCGGTAAGTATACGGGATTTAGCAGTAAAGGCGTCAGTCTATGCGTATAATAGAACCCCGCACAAAGCGGTAGATATGAACACGCTACTTAGAAAGTTAGCTCCGAATTATAATCACGATATTGATCAACTTAAACGTTTTGATTGTGTTAGCATTTTTAAGATTTCGGGAAACAACTTCGAGAGGGGAGGCCGAAGTCCCGTCAGTTAGTTTTTCAAAGTTTTCTCTTCGAATAATTAACTGATTGGGCTGAAATTTTGGGAAAATACTTAAAATTTATGTACGAAGCGCGCTCAAGTCTTAAAATTCAAAAAAATTATGATCTTTTAATTTCGTAATTTATAGGTTATGTTACCCGCGAAAGTTTTTCAAGGTTTTCTCGGCAATTAATTGATTGTGTGAGTTGCGATTTTGAGAAATAGCTAAACATTAATATCCAAAGCGCGCTCAAAACTCCAAAATCCAAAAAAATAAGAATCTTTTAATTTATATAATAAAAACGCGTTTTACTGATTACAGCGCCACCCTCCATTTAAGGGGACGCCGGAGTCATTCGCCGACACTGACCGGACCCTAGCACCACGCCGTTGGCAGTGGTATCATATTAAATTAAATAATGATACAAAAATCTACCTTACCGACTCGCAGACAAATCATGTAGCGCCTCCAGTCGGGGGATGGAGGTACTATTGTTATAGCGAAACGGTGGAAGCTATTTTCGGCTCAGTATTGTAACTGCTGACGTATTTCATTGTTTAAATATTTTTTATTACGTATTTATTGAAATTCATACATGGCGTACTTATTTATACGTTTCTTGCTTGCTAGTACTAGTTGGACCTTGCAATGCATTACTAATAGTATTCTACTATGTTTTTATATATACTGTGTTACGTATTTATTGACATTCCGTCTATACGTTTCTTGATTGCCAGTAAGTACTAGCTACATTTATGTATTACTAACAGTATTCTACTGGTTTTTTTTTATACTACGTATTTATTGACATTTCGTCTATACGTACGTACATTTTTCAACACATTACTAACAGTATTCTACTGTTTTTATGAATACTATGTAACGTATTTATTATCATTTTGTCTATACGTTTTTTCATCCTAGTACTAGCTACACTTTTCAAGGTATCACCTCATATAACTCAATATATCTACCACACAATATAACTCTGTTTTTAAACATAGCACTTCACGTATTTATTGACATTATGTCTATACGTTATTTTTGCATCAGTTTAAAAATTTTGAACTCCGTTTTATATGTATGTGGCACCTATGAGCAGCCGCGACAGCAGTGCTCATCATGTACCCAATTTAGTGTGTGCCAAAGGCGCCGAGGCGAGAAAGCACTACAGAATTTACCACAGCAGTGGCAACCATAAATACGGAGTCTAACTCCAAGTTCAAGTCGAAGGTTTTGTCGTGAGTATTTTTTGACAGTGATTTTCAAGTTAATAAATAAATTACTAAATGGTGTCAGTGTAAATAATTACTTTTCGACTTTTCGTACGAGAAGTTCGATTTGACGCACGCTCGGAACAAAGCGTATGCTCAAAATCGAACTTTCCACACTCAAAAAGTTCTATACGATACATGTTCGGGAAAGAGATTCTCATCTCGTGTGCCTTTCCACCCTCACTTCGCTCGGATTTAAACGTCACACGAGACGAAAATCTACTTTCCCGCACTAGTATCGTACGTACTATTGCTCTGCACCGGTCTGATCTCCGCTCCGTCCACAGCCCCTTGCACACTGTTCGAGGTGCGAGTATCGCGACCCCTACATGAACATGACGTCATAGACCTTTCGACAGAGGTCCCTGACCTGATAGAGGTTCGGCTTTTTAGTCCATGGAAAAACTGCAGAAGAAAAGGTCACTCTTCTTATCAAGCACGCCGTTGCTCTTATCGGCGAGAACGGGAATCTTCATCTGTGTTACACTTCACCTGGAGGTCTAGGTTGGACCATTGAAGAGTGAGCACGTATTTTCATGGCTGTCCTGGTCTCACGAGCATTTACAAATAGTAATGAATGAACCAGGACCTTTCACATTTCAGTTGGAGAATGTCTGCATAATTCGGTGACGTTCAGAATGCCGCCTCGTTGCAGTGTCGCCGACGCTTCCCCATCGTATAGCAAATTCGCATTAACTTGCACACTTCATCCCCTCAGTCTTCTCCCACGTTTTTTCTTCAGGTTCTGCAGTGTAGATCTCGGCGATGTCCTCCAGGAGTGGCAGCTACGCCGACCGACGTCAAGGGTATAAGTAGAATCATACGTAGAATCATGCAAAGGCGTGTTGTCATCTGCAGGAACTCTTCACCCTAGGCAGAACAAAATATATTAGTAAAGTGTCAAGCATTAGGGAATGAAGAGAGCAGTATAAATCTGCCAGAAACAAGGGAGCAGGTAGACGGAGGTTTAGAGGTTAGTCCGGTTATAGTAAAGAATACAATCCCAGTCCGAAGTGAAGTACTTACTTGAGTCGATCGCAGGAGTGTGAACTTTATCTTGCTGTACCATCACCGTCGTTTACCCCAACGTACCGCTGAATTCCCAAGGTCGACTAAGAGTCACAGTAGCCGATCGTCTACCGCAACATCTGCCGTTTTGGAGGTCGCTGGCGACTAGCGCGACGAGCAAGGAGAAACAACTACGAGTTGAGGCTTTCGTCTGTGTCTACGCTGTTGCCAATCCTTTTTGCTACCTTTCTACATCATTGTTTGCCTCCACATTGTCGTTGCTGCAGCTTTACTATCATTGTTCATCCTTACTGGCGTGCTCTGGCTAATGGGGTCATCATACTGGACCTCATTATAAATACTTGCTTTAAATAATATTATAAAGATTTATTAAGTTATTATTATTAATTTAATTAAGATTAAATGGCACCAGAATTATCAAATTAAATAAATTCTCTCACATCGATATGTCTGTCTTCAAAAGTGATGTCAGTACTGACAACTGAGTTCCTCTTGAGAGTGTAAAAAACATCCATGAGGTTGACAAACTTCCTCTTGGTTTGCTCAGTTCACGACACCGCATCACCGATGAAGTTCTCAAGGAAGATCTTGAGGACACCACGTGTCTCCTCATAGATGAGACCTGAGACACGCTTCACATTACCACAACGTACGAGACGACGAATGACCGGCTTGGTGATCCTCTGGATATTATTGCGCAAAACTTTGCAATGGTGCTTTGCTCCTTTTCCTAATCCTTTGCCTTCCTTTCTACGTCCGGTCATCTTGATTCTATGGACAAAGTGTAGTGAGTAACCGTGAACAGCGAATTGATTAGATTTATCATCTTTGAATAATAGGATCTTTAACTAAAATTTAGCCTGATTTAGTAATTAAGGGGGTACTACAGTTAAAAATTTTTTTTTGGATTCACCTAAAAAATATAAATTTTGATTATACTATATAGTTATATAGTATTATACTAATATAGTTTATTTTTGATGAAATCGGCCCTACCAGAGGTCTGTAAACACCCATTTGGTCCAAACATATTGAGATTTTGAAGTTCGTATCCTGCGTAACCTACAGGCTGAACCATTTGATATTTTTTATTGAGATACGGGCCAAAATCTTTGATTTTTATATCTCCTTTGACTGAAGCTATTCGCATCCCTTAATTTTTCCAATTAATATTTTTAAAATCAAAAATTTGATTTAAAATCCACCATTTTGAAGGAATTTTTAAAAAATGGTGGATTTTAAATCAAATTTTTGACTTTAAAAATATTAATTGGAAAAATTAATGGATGCGAATAGCTTCAGTCAAAGGAGATATAAAAATCAAAGATTTTGGCCCATATCCCATTAAAAAATATCAAATGGTTCAGCCTGTAGGTTACGCAGGATACCAATTTCAAAATCTCAACATGTTTGGATCAAATGGGTGTTTACAGACCTCTGGTAGGGCCTATTTCATCAAAAATAAACTATATTAGTATAATATATATGAAAAGAATTATTACTGTAGTACCCCGTAATATGAACAAGTTAGAATATATTCCGTAGAAGCATTGACAGTATCGGATTCTATTGTTATGATTTGTTCTCTTATCTCCTATTTCCTTATGTCGTTCTTACTCCACTAGAAGTAGGACTGATTTAAAAAATAATGGAAGATTTAACTACTAAGCTAAGAAAATAGCTTAGTTGTTAAGCTATTTGTTTCTTAGAAATTTGTTTGTTAGAAATTTGTTAATTTCTAACAAATTTTTTTCTTTAAAACAGACGTACTTATAGAGGGGTAAAGATAAGATATACTGAATATGAGATATACAAATGATTTTAAATAATTGTAGAATCTGATATTGCTCATACACCTATAGAACATGTTCTGGATCACATATCAACAAAATAAATAGAAAATGTAATACTCACTGCGAATATGTCTGCTAGTTTTTATAGCTGTGTTTTTATAGTAGTTTTTATAATGTGGTGTGTAATATTGGAAATAGAGTTTTAATAATAATGACTAATTCATATTTTTACAACTGGTCCATATCGACACACAACCAATCTTTTTCTAATAAACTTGTTGCTTCTGATCTCTGACGATCAAGTCGAGATGCTGTGGGGATTAAGCGTAACATAACTGAAATCCACTTTATCAGTGGATAGTATTTCTATAACCTTGCAACATCTAATACAACGCTGTCAATGTCTTGTAAAAATAACCACTTTCCACTTGTTACTGCTTGAATAAAAACTCTATAAGATGAATTATCCAGGTATATACATCTATGTTCCCAGGAGCATTTTTTACTTTTATGAAGATTCGTTAAAGGATCATAACCTGTTGTTTGTTAAATGCTCTACAATTTTAGTTTTACCAAATTCTACTGCATGATGCGAATAGATACATTTTCTTGGTGCTACAGCTTGAGCCGAGCTGCAAAAATGGAGTCTGGAATTAGCATGTATTTATTGAGAAGCTAGTATGGAACTCTACTTACCTTGCCAGCAACAACAAGAAGGATGAACGATCTGTGACATGTAGTATTATATCTGGGAAATTTTCTGTTATGATACAGAAAAACTGGAATGTTATATGGAAAGAACCTCTGTAGCTGAGGCCTATTGTTTGGCCGTTTATATAAACGCTCCAGGAGATCCTCACCTCGTCTATTTCAGATCTGCATCATCAGAATAATTGAGAAAATGTAAAAAAAAAAGAAAATATTAGGCTATAGATCTCATCTAAATAATGCAGTAAAATAATTAGTCTCTTCTGTTTTCATAACCTCTAAGAGAAAGAGAGACCGAGCGATAGAGCGGAGAGAGACTGAGAAATTCGTAATCGTAAATACTTAGCATTTGTCCTCAAATGACGCCGTTGCTACCACCCGGTGATTCCTAAGTAGCGATCTTGTTCGTCGCTTCCAGCAAAAATGTATCCTCGTCGCCATCACCTGCGGTCGTCGTTCACGCATGTGAGGGATTTTGATGTCATCACAACCATTCACTACCTTCTAATAAGCTTATTCGTCGCTTCCACAGCCTAGTGCACGCCGTACTTCATCAAGAAGAGAATCATCCTTGTAGTCAGGGGCCGCCGTCACCGGTTCAGCAGTACGCGTATGCTCACTCGTGGTTGTAAACAGTGCGCCGAAGGAAAACGGCAGTTACGAGTCTGCGCAGTATAGCGACATGCCCCGATTGGTGGCTCGAGCAGCGTGCGCGTTCAAACTGCGAGCGCACGAGCAGACGGGTGACACGAGGTCCACACATACAATGGAGTTACGTAAACGTGCGAAACTAAGCGAAACGATTATTAAAATTATTTCTAAACCCAAGTAGGCCGGGGTATGAGGTCCACGCATATAAGGGAGTAATGTATTTATCTCCCGTGCATCCCTTGTGGCTTTCTTTTCTCCTTTTTTCTTGTTGACTCGTGCGAAGACTCCGACTATGCCGTTCGTGCGCGCGCGTACAGTTGCACCTACGAAAAAGCAGGTGTTTACAATTGACGCACGACTCGTGCGAACACGCACGTAAGTGGTGTAAGACCAGTAAGAGTCTTACGATACCTACCATACACACACACACACACACACACACACACACACACACATAGGTACACACGCACGCGCGAGCATCCGTATTCCACACAGACTTGTAATACTTCTAATCATGTTTCTAAAGCGATTTAAAATTTTACTATTACAAAGCTTCCTCTAAGAGGAAGCAAAAATAGTTTTTCGTGTAATAGGTATAAAGTTTATATTAGATTTTTATCATAATCAAATATAAAAGCAAACCTTCTTTTCCTCCATGTATTCTTTCTAGAAGCTTTTCGGGAATGGAACTGTCTACGAGAACTTTTCTTTGTTAAAGATTTTTTCTCCATAAATAAGTTTCACTTTGATTCTAATATAAAACAAATGATTTTAACACAAACTGCGAAAAAATGACAAAAAATATCTTGACCTAATTCCGCGCAATATTATTTATTGTGAAAAAAGATAACAAACTAAATAAGGCTGTCTCTCTTCGGGTAATACAAACCTGGGCGTGTATAAGTATAACGCGCTCGTTTCTCTCATTAGTCTGGAGCAGGAGCGCGCGCTTACGACGACCAATGAGACATTCTCTAGTGAACCGTGTACTAATTTAAGTATTGTTTAATAAATGTTTAATAAAAATGTTAATAAACAAGTACATATAGAGCGCGCGCATGGATTTGGGAAGTTAATAAATAATATCCAATAGTAATGCTAGAAATATTTCAATTTTATTTCAATAGAAACAAGACAAAAATAATATAATGTTATAAATAAATATAAATTTTCTAAAAAGAAATGTATAAAAAAACTTGGGGGCAAGATTATTATGTGTTTTTCTATAGATAATATTGTTTTTGACATAGATACATAAAAAAAGAACATTACTTGACTAAGATTAAGGCCATGTGGAGTTCAAAATCAACCCAATTTCATTATTTAATAAATTAACTTTTCAAATATTAATTTGGAAAAACACAATTTTCACGCCCTCCGTGTACATAAATACTATACTTAAAAATTTGTTTCAAGCGATTCTAATAGTACTGTCATGAGATATATTCGTTGAAAAATTGGATCAAAATGACAAAAATGCAGATTACTACTTATCGACATGACAGTTTTTTTTTTTAATTAAAAAATTTCTAAACATTTATTTGGAAAACCACAAATTTCATGCCCTCCGTATATGTAAATACTATACTCAGAATTTTTTTGAAGCGATTCTATTAGTACTGTCAGATATATTCGTTGAAAAATTATGTCGGTATCACACATCCCGTTAATAACAAAAATTCATATAATTCATTAAATAAAAAAAAAAGTCCATGAATGTTCAAAAATCAAAGGTAGTATGCTCTTGGAGAGGCTATTTTAATATCTGCAGGTTTGACCTCAGATAAACCTCAGGTCGCATAAACAGCAGCACTATAACTTCTTTGGTGGTACACCAATGAGAGGTGAAGATCTGGCTCAGTACTGATTAACTTGCAATCAGGTCGCATGCCAAAATTCGTAAGATGTCATGTTACAATAATCGTAATTTTTTCTCATTTACACTGAGAGTGAATGACGAGTAGAAGAACACAGAAATTTAGGGCGTAGTAATCCCAATTCGGGGACAAATTATCTGAACATAAAGCGAATGATCAAAACTCTACTAATCAACCTGTGGAAACGCAATACAGCATTAGTTATGTGACATCATGAATTTAAAAATTTTATTATCTTTTATAGAAATCTCAGTACTATCTTTCAAATATATTATGAAATTAATGAAAGTACACTAAATTAAATTATAAACTTATTTATATATACAGATTTTCCTATATTTAACAAATCTCTTTACCTCCAAAGTAATGAATCTGGTTTGTAATAAAATAAGTGGAAATATAATTTTTTCTTACAAACAAGTTTCATTTTAAATAATATAAATTTAATGAATCAAACTGATTACCGTAAAAATGTACTTTTAAAAACTGCATCTAATTAAGGTAGTTCTCTAAGGACTCGTGAGTTGATGCAGTGATCTCGAAACAATAAGTATTATTTAACATTTTAATTAGTCAAATCATGGATCAAAAAATTATTTACGAACTTATATGATTTTCCCTTCTTAAAATTTAAGTAAAAGGGTAATGTAAACATAGAGTAAAAAATAAATAATTTCTAATTGCACTAATTCATGATTCTCACAGTAGCGCAAAATAGGTTAGGAAAACAAGGATTTTCTACTCTCAACAATAAATACCTTTTTAAAAAGGTCGGTAATCTATATTTTAAAAAATAAAGAAAAATTCTTTAGATTTTAAAGAACACGCTAGAATTTTGTTACTTTCGAAAGCCACTTTTTGATATATTAGAGAAGTACCTTAAAACTTCACTGAACTTCATTTTCTACGATCACATAGTTAATAATTTATGCACCACTTTTGAAGAATCCCTATTTAAAAAAAATTAAATTCAATATAATCATTTAGAACATTAATAACTTATTACTTTTTTAATAAATATCTGATATCCTTATTTTGTTTCTGTAGTGTAATGTCTGCCTTTTCTGCTTTATCGGTAATAATATTAATCAGTTCATTTTATGTATCAATCTCTTCTGATCAGCCAATAGCTAGACTTTTTGATTTATCAATAGAACTACTCATCTCATCCAAGTTTTTCTTTAACACAGCAGCAATGTTTTTATTAGGAGCTGAGTGATAGTGTTATGTCGAGATTACACACCTTATAATTAAATTATTTGAATAGGCACTGAGCAAGCCCATGCGTATTCGGATTCCTGTCTTTTCGCCAACGCCCGAAAGCGCTATGCGTAACCAGGATGCGGAATCCCGGAATAAACAGAAATTTTATAAAAATGTATAGAACAATGATTTTATTCAATCCGCGACGAAATACATTTTGTGTACAATTTTAATTAATAATACCTTGGGCTTCGCACCCCGCTTTGCTGGTTGAGATCGGTGGTTCAGCTCCTCTTCCAGTGCGTGATGATCGACCCTCTTCAGTTCTCTACTCTTGCAGCAGGTGCGATGATTGTTGCCTCGTAGACCGGCGACGATGAATGTGGTGAAGGCTCAGTTGGTGGGCGCAGCGAGAGAGCTTCTTTTTCTATGTCTATGTAGCTGAACTCCTTCTACGTTCCGTCGGAGGTCTCGAGCAGAGATTCGCCCTCTTCAAATTGCTGTGGTGGACTGCGCGCCGTGCTCTCATTATTCGGCCTTTTATACCCGAATTTTCACGTACACAGAAGCTTCTCCACTATTATCTATAAAAAGCTCCTGTGCTATGCATAGATCCATATACAGCATAGTAGTGGTTGGTCTATAGGGTTAAAAACAAAGCCATAAAGATGTCTCCTGAATTTCTTTGGAGACCCCGCGCCGTTCCCGAGAAAAGCTTCCCGCAAAGGTCAAATGGCCTAGATCGAGCCTCTTCCAATGTATCTATTTACACACACATTTGGTAGGTATCCGATCGCTCCCACCAGCCGAAAAGTGCGGCTGTCACCTTCCCCTTAGCTGGACTCATAATTTTGGCTCTTTACGATCTGTCAGCTTTTTCGCCTCCGTACGGGAAAATCGGAGCCGCGTTGGTCTTGACAAACGCCAGACCTCTCTCACGCATGCGCCGCGTTTTCTCGTTCTCTATCTCTCTCCTTTCTTGCTCTCATGTTGTGCCTTCCCTCTCGCTGTCTCTCTCTCTCTCTCTCGGCTCTAGCAAACAGATTGGGTATGGCGTTTTACTCGCTCCTCCCTTCCTCCGGTCTCCTCTTCGCTGTGCTCTTGAATTCGGCGTTCTCAGTGCGCGTTTAATTTTTATAAACTGCCTCGGCGTGGATGTTCATTGTCATATTTACTGTTGCGAATACTATAATCTTATTCTTCATAAAAAGACGAATCCATTGATATAATTTTCATCCCTCGTACTCTTCTAGTTTTCTGGCTTTTGCACTTGGCGTTCGGTATCGGCGTTTTTCCAGTTCGCGCGCGTGCCCAAAGGTTTACAAACATCACCGCTTGGATTGATTTTATTTTACAAGTCTTTTTATAATTATTTTAAGTAAATGGACGAAAAACTCGTCCATTACACCTCACGGCTCACCGCAGAACGAGCGGGTTTTAAAATAAAATCCGTCGTTCGTAAATTCCATCATTATCTATTTATTTATTGTAAGCAAACAAAAAAAATATTTTTAAAAGAATTAAAAATGTTCTCAAGAGAGTAAATAATGATGCAATTTTTACAATAAGCGTGGATAAATACATAATTTTTAAACGTCTACTATGTTACTTGGTTCTAATGTGTGGTTCCGTGTTATCAATTTAAAACAAACAATAGCCTAAAAACATATTAATTATTAAAAGAAAACATACTTCCATACTGTCTCATCCATTCTCACTCGTTTCATTAATTACATCGTTTTTTTGTTCTGTTCACCTTCTCTTCTCTTTCTTTTTTTTTATTATTTCTTTTTTTTTTAATTTTTTTATTATAGTAATATTACAAAATTTTTCTCCCATTCTATCATACACTAATAAAAAATACATACATTATTTTTCATTTTAACTTACTTTTAATTTTGTTCTCATTCTATCATACTCTCATACATTATTTTTTATTTTAACATACTTTAATTTAATTTTTTTTTTCTCATTCTATCATACTCTCATAAAAATGCATACCTTATATTTGCTTTAATGTACTTAACTTAGATTACATGCTGGCTTGATAACATAACAAGAAAAAAAAATTTGTATTCTCAAAAAGTCTTAATGATTACAAGCAAAATTTTCGGCCTTATTTCTAAATTAATTTATTTCGGATATTCAGCTTTCCTATTTCTTATTTTTTCTTATATTAACACAATATTTTGATTTCTACAGTTTGAATTTCAATGCAAATAGTTAAAATTACAACACAATGTTACATTCTTCATATAAAATTTTACATTTTCGCAAAAAGAAATTCTTATACAGGCGTGGATGACATGCGATTAGAAAAATTTTTCAGAATTTTTCGTTCCCCACCCCACCCGCTTAAGAAAAAACTTGGAACAAGTTTTTTCTTGTAATAAGTATTTAGCAAAAAGTAACAAATATATTATTTAGCAAAAAGAAGTAATAAAATATACGTATCTTTATCCATTCTCTTTTATCGACTATGATAAGGAAATTTGCGTATTTTTGGAGAAGATTATTGTTAATAATTTGTTTATGGTAACTGACTCTTTTCTCTGTCTTATTTTTCCTCCCTACTGTCCCCGTTTTCTTTGTATCTTTTCGTCGGCTCCTCCTACTCTTCCCTTTCTTCCTCTATGCGCGACCGATTTTCTTCTAACTTTTCTCGCCTCTTTTTCCCTCTCTACTTCCCCCGATTTTTGGATATCTCTTCGTTGGCCCCTCCTACTCTGTCCTTCCATGCTTTCCCTATCCCCCTCTATGCGCGACCGATTTTCAAATCCGTTAATTTCTCTCGCCTCTAAACACGCGAGAAGCATGTGAGTGCATGCCACAATGTGTAATTATTCGCGTTATCTTTATAGAACATTTGAAAGTATGTACCATCCCGAAATCATTTAGCTGTAACAGTTGCCCGTACATCGTAGTAACATTTACAGATGGTTGTTTTAAGTCGCATTCTTCGACGCCTAGTAGAGATATCGTTGTTAAGTTAGATAGTTGCTCCCCGCAATCGTAACCATAAAATCCCCAGGTTGTTTTGATTAAACCTGCTATTATAACATACGACAGTAGTGGATAGATACAGCCCGCCATCTGTAATAAATAAAACATTCTCCATGCTTTATTCATAAAAAAGAAATTTTTTTTTTTTATTCTTTTTTTTTTATTTAGTGAAATCTTACTACACCCCGTTTTATCGTGCCCCCAGGAGTTGCTGGTTCCTCTCCACTTCCTATGTTTTCACATATTTTTACTTCTAACTCATCAGGTGTGTTTTTGAGTACTTGTTTAAAATAATACAAAAATGTCAGGATGCCCCCTGTTATAAAAAATATTATTGCAAAGGAAATAGTTAGGACGATTAGAAGAATTTTTAGTTGATTAGCTTCCCCCTTTTGTTCAAGAAAGAGAGTCCCTGCGGAATCTAATTGCCACAAGTTCCGAATGTTTCCTTCTTTTGTAAGATTTTGAAATAATTTTCTCCCATCGGCAAAACTCAAGAGTTTCGATATGTTTTGGATGTTTAATGTAATCAATGGCACTATAAAGGTAGATTCATTATCCTGTATATATGAATTTACGGTAAGCACTTTGTTTTTGCATTTTATGGAACAATGAGTAGGAAAAGTAAGTATTCCCGTTCCCCTCACTTCCCATGAAGTTTTTGACCTTCCTTCACAGTTTTGTTCAAGTTGAACAGGCTTATTAAGTGTATAAAACCAACTGTCTCCTGAATGAGAACGGATAAATTTCTCCTGAAAGTCGTTAGCTATCTGAATATCACAATTTTCAAAATTTACTCGTTCGGGTTCAAAAAATAGGCGAGCTTCACATTCATGATTCTTGTTAAAAAGAAACCATTCCGTGGTACATAGGTAAAAATCTACCATGAGTTGGCAATGTGACAATTCTTCTTCCGAAAAATAGTAAGATTCATCCCCCCTTACCAGTAAATAATCACTGCGAGGTTTAATAAATGCAGAAATGGTCGAGTCTCTAACAAACTGCGGAGACGTCATGATCGGTTGCATTTTATATAACATAGTTTTCTCCGTTCCCATTAAAGGTACTTGTAACTCAATACCGAATTTACTATCTCCAGCTCCGTATTCAATTTTACCAATTTTTCCCAATTCGTTCAAGTGTTCGGAATCAGCTGCGATAGGAAATTTATAATATGTGACATTTACAATTGTTTCTATCAGTTTGTTCAAATCCTCTTTTTCGAACAGTGATGACGCAATCTGCCCTCCTTGAATCATTAAGATTGCGTCGATCATTTGAGAACTCTTTCGCCTACTATCTCGCAATTCCTCCCCTATCAATCCTGTTATGTTTTCCATCAAAGGAACATATTCGTCATTTGCACGCATGCCCTCCTGCCATTTACTATTTTGTTCTAATTTCTTCAAGAGATCTCCCAGCATCTTTGATTTCTTGGTGTGATGCACTGGTATTTTATTTAAAGAACTTTCTACAATGATTAATTTCGTACTTAATGAAATCATGATTCCCTCGGAAAATTGATTAAGGGTATTTGTTCGCATTTCGCTGTCTATTCGTTCGAAATTTACTCGGGTGGATTTCACGCTTTCAAAATATTCTTCTCCATTTTTAAATTCCTCGTAGATATCATTAAATTCTCTTTGTACTTCAAGAAATCCTCGTAGATGTTTATAATAATCCTTCCTGAAGGTATACGTGTTATGTTTAATGTTCATAAATTCTGACTCGATTTTTCTTAATCGGTCCTTTAGTTTCCTTGAGTCTAAACAAATTACGATTCTCCAAGGCTCGCGTATGAAGTTAACATTTTGCCGCTTCTCGAATAATAATCCGGGTTCCGACGTGACATCTATCTCGAGTGTCTGATTGATTATTATTCGTTTTGAGAGTGTTACTATCAGAACTCCGCTAAGGAGCAGCAGACGGGCTAGATTCATGATGCTGTAAGAAAAAGAACATGTGCTAACTATCGTTTTTCTACAAATTTTTTCCTAAGTATCTTGTATACTTATAAATATTAATGCATACTTATTTCCTAACTATTTATCTATTTATTTATACTCTTTTTATTTTATTACTATTCCTGATCTATATATGATATTCTTAAACGATTTACGTGAACTATTTTTGTTTTATTATTATTCATTTTTATTTTTACGTTACCTTTATCGTTAACTATTTCAATAATCGTATACGGCCCTTCATATTGATTAGCTAGTTTATATGGTTTGCCTCCTTTTAAGAGCCAAACACTGTCACCTATTTTAAACTCTTTAGAATTTGTTTTCTTGTCATAATAATATTTAGATTTATATTTAGCTTCAATTAGTTTTTCTCGCGCAATATTCTGGATGTTATGTAATTGATTATTTAATTTAGTAATATAATCGTTATATGTTAATGGCTGCTCTTCGGCTTCCAGTGGCTCGCTTGAAGGTAATCGTGCTAGTCTCCCAAATATTAACTCATAAGGCGTAAATTTATGCCCTTCATGTTCTACTGTGTTATAACATAAAGTCGCTAATTCGAGACATTCATCCCAAGTATCATTGCTTTCGATAAACATTTTCATATATTCGGTCAGCGAGTGATGCGATCTTTCGAGCGATCCATTTGACTGCGGATGATACGCTGTAGTTTTGATTTGTTTAATACGGAATTTCTTTGCGACTCTTCTCATCAAACTACTCATAAAATTCGATCCTTGGTCTGTTAAAATTGTTACTGGAGAACCAAAAATGCAGATGAACCTTTTTATGAACGCGTCAGCTACCGACTCGGCGCTTGCGTCTTTCAAGGGAATTGCTAAACAAAATTTCGAGAAATTACATTGAATGGTTAAAATATTATTATGGCCGTTTTTTGATACTGGGAAAGGACCCACTATATCAAGACTAACTTTTTCGAGTGGTGCCATAGGCGTATCTGTGATAATCATAGGTTGCTTTGTTTTTACTCTCACAAGTTTCTTTAATTGACACTTTAAACACTTTCGAATATAATTTTGAACATCATCTTTTATGTTTTCCCAAAAATATTTTTGTTTGATTCTCCTATAAGTTTTGTTTACTCCTTTGTGTCCGCCAATGGCTGTATCATGCATTTCCTCGATTATTTTCCCACGATCTTTCTCTTGAACGTATTTTATTAATCCATTACATATAATAATTTTCAAAGATACCCTTTTAAAATATTTCTTATTTTGGAAATAATTTCTTTCCATGGTACATTTTCAATGTTTTCACTCTTAGCAATGCTAATAGAGCGTAAATCTTCCTTAATAATTATTGATTTTAAAACCTTCAAGGCCGTAGTTATATTGTTCATGACTTCTGTAGTACTTGCAGGTATCTCTTCTTTAATAATAAGTGCAAAATGTAATTTATGATTTTTATTTGTGATTTTAATTTCTCCGGGATTTAAATGCGAAAAATGTGGTAGTTCTTTTCTTTCTGATAATTGCAATGAGCCTTTATCACACGGTGTACCATCGGTCGCTATGAAATATATGTAATTATCTTTTCTCATAAAAAGTTGTTCCTTGCATTCGACAAACAGCTTACCGCAATTAAACTTTTCTCCTTGTTTAGTAAAAGCCTCCTCTCCGAAATTTTCTTCGTTAAAATTATGCGGGCCTGTAGCTATTGGATTATTTATTTCAATTTCTTCCCCAAAATTGTTATCTAATGAGTTATTTTTGTGTTGTTCATCTATCTCCGCTATATGTTCTATGTCTTCTATTTCTTTATTACTATTAACGATCTCATATGACTCATTTTCGTCTTCATGTAGAATTTCGAGAGAATTCTTTGATACTTTATTTTTAGTATTATTTGGCTTTTTCGGTCGTTTATCTCGGTAATTCGGAATATCTACTTTCCCTGTTCTGCTTCGTGTCTGTACTACTAGAATATTATTATCTACCGGATTTCGAGACAATGCGTCCGCATTACAATTTGTTTTACCTGCTTTATAAACAATATCGAAATCATATGTATTTAGTTTTATGCGCCATCGACTTACTCGCGAGGTGGGATCCGTAGAATTTTTGAACCATATAAGAGGTTTGTGATCCGTAACGATAGTAAATTTACGCCCAAGTAAATAAGGTCGAAATTGATTAACAGAATAAACAATTGCTAAAGCTTCACGTGAATACGTATCATATTTTCTTTCGGTGTCGGAAAGTACTCGGGATACATAAGCAATAGGTCTATCTTTATTTATTTCCCCTTGTGAAAGTATTCCTCCTATCGCTACCCCGCTGGCATCACAAGTTAATATAAAAGGTAATGAGAAATCTGCTATTTTAAGAACAGGCTGAGTACATAGTTTATCTTTTAAAAGGTCAAATGCTTTCTGTGTTTCCTCACTCCATATAAAAGGCGTGTCGTTTTTCAACAAATTACTCAATGGCTTTGCTATTCCCGAAAAATTATGAATAAAACGACGATAATAACCTGCTAATCCCAAAAATTGTCTTATATTTTTAATATTTTGCGGTCGTGGAAACTCACGAACTGCCTCTAATTTGCGCGGGTCGGGTTTTACTCCTTCGCTCAAAACATGGCCTAAATAGACTACTTCTGTTTTTAAAAATTCACATTTATCGGGCTGTAATTTAAGGTTGGCTTTACGTAATCTCCGTAAGAATCTTTCAAACTTTTCGTTATGTTCAGCAATTGTTTCACCATAAATAACCGCGTCGTCCAAAAATAAAAATATTTCTCGTTGTTGCATGCCATCGAAAACTAAATCAACGCAACGTTGAAAAGTAGCTGGACTGTTCGATAAACCCATAGGCATCGTTTTAAATTGAAATAAGCCAAATGAAGAAGCAAAAGCTGTTTTATGCCGATCCGCTCGGTCTAAGGGAATTTGGAAAAATCCCTGCGCTAAGTCAAAAACAGAAAAATATTTTGCACCTCCTACTTGATCTATGATATCCAATATATTTGGTAAAGGATACCTATCTTTTACAGTCCGATCATTTAACTGACGAAAATCGACGACTAATCTATACCTCTTATTACCCGCGCTATCTGGCGTTTTTGCAACTAAAAATACTGGTGAAGAATAATTGGAACAAGATGGCTCTATAATGTCATTTTCCAGCATTTCTTTCAACTGTTTATCCAATTCTGCCTTTAACGCATGCGGGAACCTATACGGTCGTACATTTACTGGTATATCATTTATTGTTGGTATTTTGTGCGTAATGACTGAAGTTGTTCCGAGTTTTTCTCCTTTCAAATAAAAACAATCGGCGTATTTCTCAATTAATTCTTCAATAGGTTTTCTTTGTTCTGCCTCTAAATGTTTATATCTGAGAACTGACTTTAATTTTTCCGTTCGACTTAACTCGTGGATATCAGTCTTTGCAATTTGCAATATTTTATTATTTCCCATTTCTAAGTTATTTTCAGGGCGAAATGTTGAAAAATCATTTTTTTCTTTGAATTTATTATAATAAATGTCACCATATTTTTTTCGTATATTTTGAGTTTCGTTTCTCTCATCGAAACTGTACGTCTGCATTCTTTGTTCGTCTTAAATTTGTCTAAGATAAGGTTTTTCATAAATTTCTAGATAATTGTGACTTAACTCTTTATAACCCATATTTTCATCCGATTCACTAAATAATTTTTCCTCATTTAACTCTTCATGCAAAATTTCATTTTCATCTTTGTCTTTTTTCTCTTCATTACACATTTTATTTTCACGCGAAACATCTTTATTACTTTCAATAATATCATTAATATTATTTTCACATAGATTATTTCCATTAATCAGGAAACCTTCATTTTGTTCAATCTGAACTTTATTTTCTCCTAAATTTTTTTCATTTTCTTCACTTCCGAAACTCTCAACTATTTCTCTCTGAACTTCACATAAACGCGTATCTTCATTATTCCCGAAACCCTCATTTGTTTCATTACACTGAACATTATTTTCACATAAACTTTTATTTTTCTTAATTTCAAAACTTTCAATCTCCTCATCAACGTTTATTATTTCATCTTCTTCATTATTTAACACTTCCATTACCCTTTTATCATTTTTACTCGAAACATCATGTACGTCGAAAAATTCATTATCAAAACTTATCAAATCTTTTTCTTCGAACACATTTTCGCATGGCTTATTTGATAATTCGTTATTTTTCTTACCGCCGACATAAAATTTACCACAATTATATTCAACATATTTTTCGTCAATATCATCTTCAATTAAATCATCAATACAATTTTCTTCACAAAAAGATACGACATTATCTCCCATTTCACCAAATACTCTCATGTCGCGGTCCCTTTTATAACGATCACCATTTTTACCCCACTTATTAATTCTCAAAGAAAAATCTTTTTCCATTTCTTTTGAACTTCCGTACACATCATTTATTTCACAAAATGCTTTAAATTGTTTTTCCGGTGTTTCTTTATTTCTCCTAACGCTCTTTTCCCGAAAATAATTACTAGTAAAGTCACAATCATCATTATTTATTTCAATCAACTCCTCTTCTGTCTGAGTAATGAATAATTGGCTTTGACGGTCCTGCTGTCCAAAGGAAGGGTAAGTCAAGGATGACGAAATGACAACCCACGATGATATATTAATCGTCGACGTTTCGAGTTTTTATTTAAACTCCTTCTCAAGACACTAGTACAAATTTAAATAATAAAATACACATTAATGAAAGTTATAAACTAAACAATAGTAATCGCATCTAAGATTAACGAACAAGATTTACTTACAAAGTCTGGGCAGTCTCTTAAAGTTACGTAGGTGATCACTTCAGTATCACCAGTCAATTGTTACAATAATGAACATTCGGGCTTTATATATTACATAGAATGCATGTGTGCGTTACACATATATGTAAATACCATTTGATCAAACGCGCGGGGTGGTTCTAAGTGTTACGCGGTCTCGCAAGTATTAGGCGAATATATGTAAAAGAGCCCAGGTGGGGGGTGGGCTAATACTACTCGTTATTCAAAAGTGGCAAATGGGCGTGGTCATATCTTTACTTTCATACTTTCCTAATACTGTACAATGATATTGATCGTGCTTTCATGAGAATTTCTATTGTAAGAAGTGATTTTTATTTATAAATGTCTTATATTCAAATCTAAGTGTCTTTGTATCTTGCTGATTATTAATATATTGTGGTTGTGCATGTATAAACAACATTTCGGCTAATTTGCGCTTCCCTAATAACTGTTCCGTATGTAATACTTTTACATTATTGAAATTAAAATTATGCTCAGTTTCTTCCATATGAGTGTAAATTGCCGAACCTCGATCTTTGTTTTCGCATTTTTTCTTATGTTCCTTAACTCTAATACATAATCGTCTTTCTGTTTGACCTACGTATGTAGCCGCACACTCATTACATTCTATCCGATAAACGACATTGATTTTCTCATCTTTAGAACTCACGTCTTTACCCAATTTTATAAAACAGTTCCATTTATTTACAGTATTATTTAACACTTCAGTATTATATTTTTTAAAAAATTTTGAGATAATCGGATTTAATTCATTTATGTAAGGGATCACTATCATTAAAAATATTACTTATGTCGACTGCAATTTAATATCAACTGATAAGAATTTTTCCATCGGTCTTACAGTCTTACAAATTAAATTAAAATAATTAATATTTATGGCAGTCAGATTGCCCTTGTTTATAATCACCCCCGCAGAATCTGAAATAAAAACTTAATTAAAATCTGGAAAAAACTTTGTTAGCAAAGGACGATCTGACTGCCCACCACCACCACATTGTCCGACGTTTCGAGCCTGCTCCGGCTCCTCCTCAGGGACTGAAATAAAACCCGCGATACACCTCCTTATATACCATGCACCCATACCCCTTCTTTTCTCTTACCCCACCACCCTCCACATTCCCCTCCCCAACTTGCCATTCTCACTTAAATTAATAAAGAATGATAAATGTTATCTAATTTACTTGACTCTATCATTAAATTTACATTATTCCGATTTCTTAGAATGTGAATACTTTCAAGGCTTTCCCTCTTATATTTATTCTTAATCCCCTGTTCCAAAATATCCACACTACCAAAATCGAAAGAATGCAAACTATTTAAACAATGTTCTTTCAAACCCGATGTACAACTTGAGCTGCGTAAACTATATTGATGTTCATATATTCTCTTTTTCAAATATCTACCCGTTTGACCAATATAACAACCATTACAATCCCTACAATTAATTTTATAAACAACTCCCGATTTCAAACATTTATCATCCTTGTCTTTACAATTACTAAATAACCTTTCTAAATTATTATCATTTCTAAAGAAAACTTGAATATTATGTTTACTAAAAACCCTTCTAATCCTTTCTGACAAACCTCTAACATATGGTAAACTAAAATATGCATTCTTTCCATTTCTATTCCTTGTTTGATTATCTACCCGCTGCTTCAATCCACCATTATAAATTTCCCACACTCTCTCATCAATCATTTTATCAATAAATTTTACGGGATAACTATTTTTAATAAATGTTTCTCTAACTAAATTTAAATTCCTTTTCCTAAAATCTTTATGTGACAATTTAATCGCTCTGTCAATGACACCTTTGATCGCACCTGTCTTGTTTCCGAATTGGTGGTGAGAATCAAAATTTAAAAATCTACCTGACCATGTAGGTTTTCTATACCAATCTAATTTCACTCTATTGGGGGTGATTATAAACAAGGGCAATCTGACTGCCATAAATATTAATTATTTTAATTTAATTTGTAAGACTGTAAGACCGATGGAAAAATTCTTATCAGGGATCACTATGTGTAATTTTTTCTCACGCTGTATTCTTTTTTCATTAGTGTAATTCATGCTTCTAAGTCTTAATTTTATGTATTTGTTTATCAAATATATTGGATAATCATTTTTGATTAGGAACTGTTTTATCAAATTTAAGTTTACATTATGAAACGAAGTATGTGAAAGTTTAATTGCTCTGTCAACTAGTGAGTAAATAATCGCAATTTTGTTTTTTTGTGGGTGTTGTGAGTTGTAATTCAATAACCTACCGGAAAATGTTGGTTTTCTGTACCAGTTTGTTATTATGTTCTTGTTATTAACAATAATTTCTATATCAAGAAAACTAATTTTATTATAAATCGACTTTTCGGTTGTGAACTGTAAATTTTCATCATAACTATTGAAAACTTCTCGTGTATAATTTATTAAATTCTTTGGTACACATAATAATATATCATCAACATATCTAAAATAAAAGGTACTATCAAAACAAAGTTTACTTAGGGCGTACGTTTCTAAATCTTGCATTACAATATCCGCTAAAATTGGGCTGATAGGATTTCCCATAGCAGAACCAAATTTTTGTCTATAAAATTGATCATTAAACTGGAAAAAATTATTTTGTAGAATAAATTTTATAGATTCTATGAATTCACTGCAAGATAAATATGTATGATTAAAAAGTTGAGTCCAACGTTTCTCAATAGCCGCGTAAATCAAATATTCCGGTACGTTTGTGAATAAACTAATCACATCTAAGCTAATAATTTCAAACCCATCAGGAATTATGGTACCTTCTATTTTTTCTTTTAATTGAAGACTATTATTAATGTGTGAAAACGGTTTTTTCAGATGTTCGTAAAGGAATTTGGATAAACTCTTAGCCAAGGTATAAGTAGGCGAATTTATTGCGGAGATAATCGGACGGACTGGATTGTTTTCTTTATGTATTTTGACTAGGCCGTAACCTTTTGACACATTACATTTTTGTGCTACTCGTGGAATTTTTTTACCATTCATCAGAAAATTTCTATCATTTAAATTGTTAATATGTAATCTAGTTTTTCTCTCTAATGTTGCTAACGGATTCTTTTTTATTTTCTCATAATACTTTTCATCATTAAATAACATAGTCATTTTTTCCAAATATACGGATTTTTTAATAATAACCGTTGCATTACCCTTGTCGGCCTTAGTAATAAGAAGGTCTTTATTATTTTTAATGAATGTTTTTGTTAATTGTATGTCGATCTTAAGTTGTTTTTCAAAGGTTGAATTATTGGACAGGATTCTATTTTGGAATTTGCTTATAATTGAGAGAAAGTGATTACGTATTTTATTTGATTGTTTAAAGTCAGTATGTTTGTTTAAGTATAATTCTAAATTTTTAATCATTTCGAGGATAATCTTATTGTCTACCTTATCATTGAAGTTAAATTTTTCGCCTAGCTTTAACACATTAATTACATATTTCGGTAGTATAACATCAGAAAGGTTAACGATCCATCTATTCTCTACGTTCGAGAGTTCATCGCACCGTGTGTTATTGTCAAGTATATTGACCTGTGCTGTGTCTTGGTTAGTCATACTATTATTCTTTCTTTTATTCTCTATTATGTATGTATTTTTGATTAACGGTTTCATATATTTGTTTAAATATAGCATGTCTAATTTTTTATCCAAATTTTTTTCGTATGAATTTATGATTAGTTTTAACTTATCAAAATAGTAGGATTCAAATAGAGCTGTCAGTTTTTGATATCCAGCCGTAATCAGTTTATTTTTCAATCTATCTAGTTCAAATTTTATGTGTTGAATATGATTATTGATATCTAAAATTTCTAAATTTAATATTTTCTTCTTTGCCTTTTGTAAATTATTTTTTAGTTTGTTATAACCAGATCCAGAAAACATATGAATATTTTCAATACTCTTGAAATTATTTTGAATATGTATCGGAATCAGATTGTAAAACCTGCAGTTAATCAAAAATTTGCATTGCAATCTATACTTTTTTCGTCGTACAACAGATTTGAAAACCTTTGACACATTGTGCTAACATAAAAACCTAGCGACTTTGAAATAAACACTATAACTTTCATTAAGTTCGTATCTTTACGTTCACTTAGAATATTATATAAATAATTCACCGAGTTTTCCGTCATGATGATACTTCCTCGGGATCAGAGTGCTGCAAAGATGTATGGAGCTGCACAGCAACGTTTTTGTTAGACCCAACGTTGTAAGCTTGATAGTAGTTAAGATTCTAACGACAGCTGCATATTACTTGAGTAATGAATAATTGGCTTTGACGGTCCTGCTGTCCAAAGGAAGGGTAAGTCAAGGATGACGAAATGACAACCCACGATGATATATTAATCGTCGACGTTTCGAGTTTTTATTTAAACTCCTTCTCAAGACACTAGTACAAATTTAAATAATAAAATACACATTAATGAAAGTTATAAACTAAACAATAGTAATCGCATCTGAGATTAACGAACAAGATTTACTTACAAAGTCTAGGCAGTCTCTTAAAGTTACGTAGGTGATCGCTTCAGTATCACCAGTCAATTGTTACAATAATGAACATTCGGGCTTTATATATTACATAGAATGCATGTGTGCGTTACACATATATGTAAATACCATTTGATCAAACGCGCGGGGTGGTTCTAAGTGTTACGCGGTCTCGCAAGTATTAGGCGAATATATGTAAAAGAGCCCAGGTGGGGGGTGGGCTAATACTACTCGTTATTCAAAAGTGGCAAATGGGCGTGGTCATATCTTTACTTTCATACTTTCCTAATACTGTACAATGATATTGATCGTGCTTTCATGAGAATTTCTATTGTAAGAAGTGATTTTTATTTATAAATGTCTTATATTCAAATCTAAGTGTCTTTGTATCTTGCTGATTATTAATATATTGTGGTTGTGCATGTATAAACAACATTTCGGCTAATTTGCGCTTCCCTAATAACTGTTCCGTATGTAATACTTTTACATTATTGAAATTAAAATTATGCTCAGTTTCTTCCATATGAGTGTAAATTGCCGAACCTCGATCTTTGTTTTCGCATTTTTCTTATGTTCCTTAACTCTAATACATAATCGTCTTTCTGTTTGACCTACGTATGTAGCCGCACACTCATTACATTCTATCCGATAAACGACATTGGTTTTCTCATCTTTAGAACTCACGTCTTTACCCAATTTTATAAAACAGTTCCATTTATTTACAGTATTATTTAACACTTCAGTATTATATTTTTTAAAAAATTTTGAGATAATCGGATTTAATTCATTTATGTAAGGGATCACTATGTGTAATTTTTTTTCACGCTGTATTCTTTTTTCATTAGTGTAATTCATGCTTCTAAGTCTTAATTTTATGTATTTGTTTATCAAATATATTGGATAATCATTTTTGATTAGGAACTGTTTTATCAAATTTAAGTTTACATTATGAAACGAAGTATGTGAAAGTTTAATTGCTCTGTCAACTAGTGAGTAAATAATCGCAATTTTGTTTTTACCAGAAGTTTTTAATAGAAGGTACCATAATTCCTGATGGGTTTGAAATTATTAGCTTAGATGTGATTAGTTTATTCACAAACGTACCGGAATATTTGATTTACGCGGCTATTGAGAAACGTTGGACTCAACTTTTTAATCATACATATTTATCTTGCAGTGAATTCATAGAATCTATAAAATTTATTCTACAAAATAATTTTTTCCAGTTTAATGATCAATTTTATAGACAAAAATTTGGTTCTGCTATGGGAAATCCTATCAGCCCAATTTTAGCGGATATTGTAATGCAAGATTTAGAAACGTACGCCCTAAGTAAACTTTGTTTTGATAGTACCTTTTATTTTAGATATGTTGATGATATATTATTATGTGTACCAAAGAATTTAATAAATTATACACGAGAAGTTTTCAATAGTTATGATGAAAATTTACAGTTCACAACCGAAAAGTCGATTTATAATAAAATTAGTTTTCTTGATATAGAAATTATTGTTAATAACAAGAACATAATAACAAACTGGTACAGAAAACCAACATTTTCCGGTAGGTTATTGAATTACAACTCACAACACCCACAAAAAACAAAATTGCGATTATTTACTCACTAGTTGACAGAGCAATTAAACTTTCACATACTTCGTTTCATAATGTAAACTTAAATTTGATAAAACAGTTCCTAATCAAAAATGATTATCCAATATATTTGATAAACAAATACATAAAATTAAGACTTAGAAGCATGAATTACACTAATGAAAAAAGAATACAGCGTGAGAAAAAATTACACATAGTGATCCCTTACATAAATGAATTAAATCCGATTATCTCAAAATTTTTTAAAAAATATAATACTGAAGTGTTAAATAATACTGTAAATAAATGGAACTGTTTTATAAAATTGGGTAAAGACGTGAGTTCTAAAGATGAGAAAACCAATGTCGTTTATCGGATAGAATGTAATGAGTGTGCGGCTACATACGTAGGTCAAACAGAAAGACGATTATGTATTAGAGTTAAGGAACATAAGAAAAAATGCGAAAACAAAGATCGAGGTTCGGCAATTTACACTCATATGGAAGAAACTGAGTATAATTTTAATTTCAATAATGTAAAAGTATTACATACGGAACAGTTATTAGGGAAGCGCAAATTAGCCGAAATGTTGTTTATACATGCACAACCACAATATATTAATAATCAGCAAGATACAAAGACACTTAGATTTGAATATAAGACATTTATAAATAAAAATCACTTCTTACAATAGAAATTCTCATGAAAGCACAATCAATATCATTGTACAGTATTAGGAAAGTATGAAAGTAAAGATATGACCACGCCCATTTGCCACTTTTGAATAACGAGTAGTATTAGCCCACCCCCCACCTGGGCTCTTTTACATATATTCGCCTAATACTTGCGAGACCGCGTAACACTTAGAACCACCCCGCGCGTTTGATCAAATGGTATTTACATATATGTGTAACGCACACATGCATTCTATGTAATATATAAAGCCCGAATGTTCATTATTGTAACAATTGACTGGTGATACTGAAGCGATCACCTACGTAACTTTAAGAGACTGCCTAGACTTTGTAAGTAAATCTTGTTCGTTAATCTTAGATGCGATTACTATTGTTTAGTTTATAACTTTCATTAATGTGTATTTTATTATTTAAATTTGTACTAGTGTCTTGAGAAGGAGTTTAAATAAAAACTCGAAACGTCGACGATTAATATATCATCGTGGGTTGTCATTTCGTCATCCTTGACTTACCCTTCCTTTGAACAGCAGGACCGTCAAAGCCAATTATTCATTACTCAAGTAATATGCAGCTGTCGTTAGAATCTTAACTACTATCCTCTTCTGCCTGTACAAATCCACAATCAACATAAGGTTTCTTAAAATCTTTTTCACTTTGTTTTTCATGTATTTCATCTGTTTCATTCGTTCTATAAGATATACTCTCAAATGGAATTATTTGACCATTAAATTCCAAGTAATTCTCTCGATAATTTATTTGCGCGAAATTTTCTCTAAATAATTCAGTGCCTAGTATACCCGCTTCAATAATTGGAAAATCGTCCGCTACCAAATGAAAATCAACTTTGTAGTTATTAAAATCAACTCTGACTCGACCCAAAGTTTTTATGGCCTGAGCCGTTATTCCTTTCAAAATAATTATGTGATTAGTGTCAATATTAACATAAGAAGATACTTCCGTCTTTTTTACAAGATTGACAGAAGCTCCTGTGTCTAACATAAAAATAAGCGGCCTGTTAAATTCTCCGATGTCAATTTTTATAGTTGGCGCTGAACTTTTTGACTAAGTCTTACTGTCTCAAAGCTGACGGCTGAACATTGCTGTTGCTCGGTGTCATAGGGCGCGGTCTGTTTTCTATCTCTCGCCTGGCGCCCGTATGGGAGAGATCCCCAGAGTTTCCCTGATTTTCAGACGCACTTTGTCTTACATCATTTTGAAACTTAAAACAGTCGCGTTTAAAGTGACCATTTTTCCCGCAATAAAAGCATATGGGAATTCGCGGATTAACAGGAACCTGAACTTCTTGTCTATTTCGAGCAAAATTATTATTACCATTATTATTTCCGTTATAATTATTTCGATTGGCATGATAGTTATTAAAATCCCGACCATTGTTTCGATTATTTTCATTTGGTAAAAAGTTCATTCTTCCTCGATTGTCAGAATTCCAACCGGTAAAATTCCCTCTAAAATTATTTCTGTTTGCTGAATAACTAGCCGACGGACCACTTTCTCTATTAAAATTATTCTGATTTGATCTATTTTGTCCATAATATTTTGCTAATGTTAAGCAATTTATCGCTCCATGCCCTTCTCGTTTGCAATATGCACATGTGATTTGTTCGATATCTTGATTAACAATATTAACCCTTTTATTTTCTCTATTAATTTTTGCCTTATTATCATCTTTAGTATCGTCGTCTATTATACTACATGCATATTCCCTTTCTACCTCCAAAGCTAATTCGCGTGCTTCTTTTAAACTAACTGGTTTTCCCATGCGTGCGCGTATTTCCCATCGAAGCCCTTTTAAAAAGAATTTTATGCAATCGCTTTCTAATTTGGTTTTATATTCTTTTACTTCTGTGAACCGATTTTCGCGTTTGGCGGCTTTAAAAATTTCCGACTCTATTTCTTTCAAGCGATTTAAATATACGATTACTGATTCGTTACTTTTTTGTTTTATGCGAGCAAGATCGCCTTCCAAATCGTGAAAAGTTTTTGCAGACCCGTATATTGTCTCTAAAAATTCAGAAATTTCCGAAATTTCTTTAAAATGTTGTCCCCGAACACTATTTAACGCGTCTCCATAAAGTCGCATGCGAATCAATTTCGCTAATTCTGCCTCATATTCTTTTGGAAGGATGCTAAGTGCTTCTTGACATCCATCTAAAAATTGTGTTAAAGAAATATTTTGTCCGTTAAATCGCGGAATTAAATCAAGAGCGTCTTTAAGAGATAGCCCTCTTATTTGTATCGTTGTAGTATTCATGGTTTTATTTTCTCGTTTACTGGTTTTATGTAAGAAAGAAAAACGTTCGTTTTTTATATTGGCTTTATTTGAAAAATGCTCGTTTTTTATCTTTAATTCGTTTTCCGAAAATTCCTTGTCGTTTTCTGTAATAAGAGAAGAATTCGCGGATTTATAATCCTCATTCAATGTTTCACTTGCGTTTTCTTTTATTTTTCCCTCTTCCTGTTTTGTAGCAAAAATATTTAGTTTTCCGCGAAACGCTTTAATGATTTCAAAAATATCAAAACCTTGTTTTACACTTTCGTTCAATTCTTTTATAGTATCTTCCCGTTTGAAATATGAATCCAAAAATTCCTTCCTTGTTTCTAAACACAGTTGTGATTTTATTACCTCGATAACGCTTTCTTCTGGTAAAAAGGCAGCTACCGTTTTCACGCGATTAGTTTTTCCATGCGCGGTAAGTGGCGTACTAAAATTAAATTCACCAGCTTCTTTCTGACTATCGCCCAATGTAATTTTATTTAGTTTTAATTTAGGTGATTTTAATATAAATTTTTTCTGTTGGTCCCCTTTTTTTATAACAGCTTCGACTTCTCTAAGGCTACTATCATTCAAAGTATCATCAGACTCTTCGAGAATTGAGAGATCCGTTTTATTCTCAATTTTTCTGTAATTACCCTGATAATCAATATTTAACCCCGCGAAAGTTTTTTCAACTTCTTTCTTTAACACGGAAACTTCCTTCTTTAAATTTTTATTATTGTTCTTTAAATTATTACTACTCAGATTTTCCACTAAATTATTATCATGTAATTCTTCCTCTTTATTTCTAAGTTTTGATAGTAAAGAATTTGCAAATATCAAATTTATTTTATCACTTCCTTTTGCATTTATATTATCGTGCTTGTTCGGCATATTTTCTTAGTCATTTTATTTTATATTTAAAAAAAAATTGCTTAAAAATCTTAAAAATTCTGAAAAATCCTGCTTTTTGCTTTCTTTTAAATATATTTTTTTTTTTTTTTATTTAAAAAAAATATTTCTGTTTATTCCCTGGAAAAATTTTATTTCCCGGCCGATGCACCAGTTTTTAACTTATAAGATTAGTAATCTGTTATGTCGAGATTACACACCTTATAATTAAATTATTTGAATAGGCACTGAGCAAGCCCATGCGTATTCGGATTCCTGTCTTTTCGCCAACGCCCGAAAGCGCTATGCGTAACCAGGATGCGGAATCCCGGAATAAACAGAAATTTTATAAAAATGTATAGAACAATGATTTTATTCAATCCGCGACGAAATACATTTTGTGTACAATTTTAATTAATAATACCTTGGGCTTCGCACCCCGCTTTGCTGGTTGAGATCGGTGGTTCAGCTCCTCTTCCAGTGCGTGATGATCGACCCTCTTCAGTTCTCTACTCTTGCAGCAGGTACGATGATTGTTGCCTCGTAGACCGGCGACGATGAATGTGGTGAAGGCTCAGTTGGTGGGCGCAGCGAGAGAGCTTCTTTTTCTATGTCTATGTAGCTGAACTCCTTCTACGTTCCGTCGGAGGTCTCGAGCAGAGATTCGCCCTCTTCAAATTGCTGTGGTGGACTGCGCGCCGTGCTCTCATTATTCGGCCTTTTTATACCCGAATTTTCACGTACACAGAAGCTTCTCCACTATTATCTATAAAAAGCTCCTGTGCTATGCATAGATCCATATACAGCATAGTAGTGGTTGGTCTATAGGGTTAAAAACAAAGCCATAAAGATGTCTCCTGAATTTCTTTGGAGACCCCGCGCCGTTCCCGAGAAAAGCTTCCCGCAAAGGTCAAATGGCCTAGATCGAGCCTCTTCCAATGTATCTATTTACACACACATTTGGTAGGTATCCGATCGCTCCCACCAGCCGAAAAGTGCGGCTGTCACCTTCCCCTTAGCTGGACTCATAATTTTGGCTCTTTACGATCTGTCAGCTTTTTCGCCTCCGTACGGGAAAATCGGAGCCGCGTTGGTCTTGACAAACGCCAGACCTCTCACGCATGCGCCGCGTTTTCTCGTTCTCTATCTCTCTCTTTTCTTGCTCTCATGTTGTGCCTTCCCTCTCGCTGTCTCTCTCTCTCTCTCGGCTCTAGCAAACAGATTGGGTATGGCGTTTTACTCGCTCCTCCCTTCCTCCGGTCTCCTCTTCGCTGTGCTCTTGAATTCGGCGTTCTCAGTGCGCGTTTAATTTTTATAAACTGCCTCGGCGTGGATGTTCATTGTCATATTTACTGTTGCGAATACTATAATCTTATTCTTCATAAAAAGACGAATCCATTGATATCATTTTCATCCCTCGTACTCTTCTAGTTTTCTGGCTTTTGCACTTGGCGTTCGGTATCGGCGTTTTTCCAGTTCGCGCGCGTGCCCAAAGGTTTACAAACATCACCGCTTGGATTGATTTTATTTTACAAGTCTTTTTATAATTATTTTAAGTAAATGGACGAAAAACTCGTCCATTACAATAGTCATCTTCTTTATCAGACATGCGACGAATACGAAATGATGGATGCTCAGAATTACATCTTGCAATTTTAGCAGAGTTATTGAGTTTTTCTGCTAAAATACTATAAGATGTAGATGATGTAGGAGATTCAACAGAAATCTTTTTCCCTCTAGTACTTGATCCAGGAGGTGCATCCATTGATTGCTACCGTCAAAGCCAGAAAAAATATTATACATTACTAAATATTAATTCTAATTATTTAAAAATTAGCAAGAAGTATATTATTTTATTATTAGATTTGATTTTGAAAAATGACCAGTAATATAGTTTTTTATTCTAACTGCTCTTTAAGCTATAAATAGTGAAATGATATGTGATAAATACTAATCAATAATTTCAATTTGTGCGTTGAAATAAGAGATGGCTAGCCTTGCCAATAAAACCCATCTGCTTCATTTATCGAGCAGATGATAAAAAGGCTTTCAAAAATAACAAAAATAATACCTCAGCAGTTGCTGTTCAAACTTCCTTTATGTCTGATAATTTGGAGATAGAATGTTCAGATGATTTTATTGTTCTTTCTTTGATTTGTTTCCTTCGTTGCAAGCGATCTTGATGTTTTCCTTCAAGTTGATTGTCATAATTTTGATAATGATTGTTGGTCCTAGGTGATGCAGCTCTTAAAAAAATTTCATCGTCAACATCATCGTCCAAAGAGAAAAATGGATTCTTTGTAGTTGTTTCTAGCCATGGTTTTACGAAAAGATTCATATTTCTTATCCTTTCTAAACCCATGCATAACTTGTAACAATGGAACTTCTGAAAACACGGTAGGAGCAGAATTAACTTACAGTTTATAAAATATATTTGAAGCCTAATTATTATTATCAATATTCTATTTTTATCTAAATAAGATAACTGATTTTCGACAACTGTAATGCATTTCTACAAATAAGAACAACTTAAAAATAACTGACTCTCAAATTTTATTTTGTATAAACATTAACCCGTGATTGAGATACAATCTCTTGTCAAACATGCAATGAAAAAAACTGGTAGCTTAGATAGTCTATTCTGAGACAAGTGATCACAATGTCAAAACAATGTAGTTAATTTCATTTAACTAATTTCTTTATACTCATGGTCTTTCAAGCGATCTATATTGACAGAAGAAATGTAATTTTAACAAAAAATTAATTGAAAGCATTCCAAGCACATTTTTGAGTGTTATATAGTATACTATACTTTTTCTATTGTTGTTTCATTTAATTTTTCTTTTATTTTTCTTTCATGTCATATTTGTATTCTATAAGTATGTTATTTTGAATGTAAAAAAAGTTTTGTTTAAAAATTGGAATAATTTGAAATAAGGATTATAGAAATAGGCATTTTTAAAATGACTATTAGTATTTATTATTTACTCTACTATTTACTATAAAAATAGATGAAAGCAAGTCTACTTTCTTTTTTTCATCATTTTAAAAGTGCTCGTTTCCATAATCCATATCATTTCAAATTATTAAAATTTTCAATTAAAACTTTTTTTAAATTCAGAATAACATACTTATAGAATACAAATATAAGATGAAAGAAAAATGGAAGAAAAATTAAATGAAAGAAAAACCTTAATACCTAACTACCTGGAACACGAGCTGAAGCACGTACTAATCAAATAAATCTATATAATCTTTCAATCAGTAGTCACATTTGTCTTCGGCACTGGCATTCCCAAATCAGACAACAGCTATCCAGTAACAGCAATACAGTAATTCCATCAGCAGGAGAAGTCCTTCATCATAGCTTAAACTTAGTTTTCATGCAGTTTTTTACCTGTGCTACCAACTATTGAAGCGAATGCTTCTCAGATATACTCTGTAGCACTGTTACGTCCGGAGACGTATTCTCATTTTAAAGAAAAAGCATAATTAGTATCAGATATTTTCTGACACATAAAAGCGAGAATGCAACTTAATACTACGCAGCGTTCTGCTTATGCGACCTTGTGACGTATAGAGGCACCCACTCAGGAAGACAACGCATGCAGTTTTTAACATACGGTCGAGCTAGAATCCAAGCCACTGAACTCCGCGGCAGTCGAAAGGCCACACTTTGCAATGCTCAGCATTTCGCAAGTACGATGACCTAGAAAACTTGTAATACATAAGTTGTCAAAAGATGAATTCGATACGTCACCGGGCTCATCTTTAACCTAATTATTTTGTATTATAAAAGAAGTGATGTGTGTCACGCGAGTCAGTCACAGCGTACAAGAAACCTGGCGAATGCAGGGAGGTGAGTCAAAAAAAAGAAAAAAACTGGATATTAATTGTATGCGTACAAGCGGCTAACATCAGTATGAGTACATGCATGGTATACCTCTCACTGATGGTATATGTATGTAATGACTATTTTAATATGCGACTTAGAGCTGAGGCTTATTTGACGTACATACAAGGTATTATATTGATAAGCGAGATATCGATATGTATGATGAACTTTATATATAATAATAAAAAGTAAAAGAAAAGTAAAAAAAGAAAAAAAAGAAATCAATGCGCTTATGCCGTGTAGATTATCCTAATAATCTACCTAAAATAACAATTTTATTTTTTTAGATACATCTTAGCCCTTCAAACACAAGCTGAAAACAGCATGATTTCGCGCTCGCGCGCCGCGCCTGAAGGGCTGACCTGAAACGCCTCATATACATTGAAATGGGTGTACGAAAAATTCAATGCGCTTTTGCGTATATTGCGTTAGTTTTTACTATATAATATATCCCTCTTAATCGAAAGCCATTTCATTGCTCTACTCAAATCAAAAGATTTTATTTAAAAATATTATCTCGTTCAAAGGATATAGAGAGCTGAATTTTTTTATGTGCTCCTTTCCGAACTTTTCTTCTCGTTATTGCGATATCCGATTTGCAGCTCTTACGACACTTCCGGTTGTCGTCTATTTTACGCTTGTATATCTATATATATTTATATATATAGTACATATACACACCCGTATCTGGTCGACGCCTAACCTTACATATAATATGTCAGTATTTTTATATACAAATGTTATCATTTAGTGAGTTAGTTAATAATAATATATTTCAAAGATCTCAAGAAATCAACTAATTATGAGAAGAATTATGTGTATCAATCAACGGGGAAAATAACTTTTATTAGTTAGATAAGTACTTATTATATATATACATACAGATACATATACAGATTATTTCATTTTGGATTTGATCGAAAAAATATAACCTATATAAGCAGCTGTGAATATCAATGAGCAATAGCAATATGTTATAATCAGATAAGTAGCAAACTTTTATTATAAAGTTATAAATCAATAAAGTTTATAATAAGTATTGTTACTTTGTGAAATCTTGTTTTTATTTTTACAGAGTATATCAGAAAATGTAAGGATTATTACCAAGTAAATCGATCACTGTTAAAAAATAGTTTGTAACCAAGAAGAGTTCATTAATTATTATTAATTATTCAAGTTCATCGAAAAAGTAGAGGCTAACGGAATCTTCTGTATGTCCATGAGTCTCAAGAAATTTTTTTGAAATCTTCAAGTGGATTGGAAAATAAACTATGTAAGCAGCTGTGAATATCAATGGGCAATAGCAATATATTATAATCAGATAAGTAGCAAACTTTTATTATCAAGTTATAAATCAATAAAGTTTATAATAAGTATTCTTACTTTGTGAAATCTTGTTTTTATTTTTACAGAGTATATCAGAAAATATAAGGATATTACCAAGTAAATAGATTACTGTTAAAAAATAGTTTTTAACAAAGAAGAATTCATTAATTATTATCTTACAGATATTATACCAGAAGATTTTTTTCGAGTCATTTAGGAAATATGGAGATATATGTAATATAGCGAATAATGTTGAGTTCTAATTGTGTACTATCTTAAAAATCTAATTTTGAATTAGCAAAAATGAACGAGTGCCCTCATGACCCTGGTGGTTATTTTATTATTAATGGACAAGAAAAAGTTATTTTGATACAAGAACAGACGCTTAAGAATAGAATAATTTATATTAAAGAAGATAGTAAGAATATAGTACTACTCAAGAAAGAAAAACCAAACCAATATTATTATGGAAGGGCAGGCAAATACTATTTACGACACAATATTTTACAAGATGTATCTATATATTCTCAACATAAAAATTTTTCATATGAGATATAATTTTAAAAGAATGTTAAAAATTTGTCTTCATATTTCACAGGGCAAATAGAGTACGTGGATGTCAATGAAGAAAATGACAGTTTCATTGCTTTCAATGAATCACACATAAAACAAACAACAACTATGATGTTTATTTAGACAGTATTGGACTCAAAGTACGAAAGAAGTATTATGTTTTGAAGTAAGTTTTTCAAAATAAGAAAAGAAAATTGTGATTTTCATAGATCGTCTATCTAGTTGAAAATTATATTGATAATAAAAATGTTGTGATTATTAGAAAATGGATCTAATCAGTGTTTTGTGTAATAAATAAAATAAAATACCAATATGATGTGTTGCATGAAGTGCATATATAATCAAATTTTATTGATAACAAATAACATAGTGATTAAAAAATGGCATGTAATCAGTGTTTTGTGTTAAATAAAATAAAATACCGGTGTGATGTGGTGCATGAAGGGCACATATAATCCAATGTTACACATAACAAATAACATAGTGATTAAAAAATGGCATCTAATCAGTGTTTTGCATAATACAAAAAAAAAAAATACCGGTAAAATGTTTTGTATGAAGTGTTATATCAAATTTTAAAACTTCTACTTAAAATCAGTTTGAAATGTTTTGAAAATAGCTCAAGTATTGTAACGGGCTAAAAGCTGTCCTCGATGCGCTATAAGTAGTATATGGTCAGGTATAGCGAGACATATCATATTACAAGTGGGGGTGGGGGCTCGCGCCCCGGGAAGGGTCATTAAGTCAAGTGTTATGTAAACAGTAGCTGCACAGTAGCTGTCCCATGTCAATGGGCCTATTGTTCTCAACCGCAACTGTTGTGTAAACAAAACACCCATTGACATGGTTAATTAGCTACTGTTTTTACATAGCACTTGACTTAATGACCCATACAGAGGCGCGACCCCCCACCCCACTTGTAATATGATATGCCTCGGTATACCCGACCATATACGAGAGAGGAGGTGGAAGGCGGGTGAGGGGGAGGCGGTGGGTGTTGGGTGATGGGGAGGCGGTGGGTGGTGGGTGAGGGGAGGTGGTGGGTGGTGGGAGAGGGGGTGGTGGGAGGTGGGTGAGGGGGAGGGGAGGTGGTGGGCGCCGGTGGGTGGTGGGTGAGGGTAGAACTGAAAAAATGTTTATAAAAATATTTTATTTTTGTACACACACACACACACACACGCACACACACACACACACACATACACACGTACAAATTATGTGGCTTACGCGGACGCATCTCACACACACACACACACATACACACACACACACGCGCGCGCGCATACACAAGAGAGAGAGGGAGAGAGAGAGAGAAAGAGAGGGAGAGAGAGATCCTTTGTGTGGTGCAGGTATGGGCCTGCATTCCTAGTCCTCCGACGTTCGACGGTCAGCGCAGCGGGTGTCCCAAGCGGTCAAAGTATAAGAAATAGATTTGTATACGTAATAATGAGTTTGTGGCCCTGAAAAGGGCCGTTTTTTTTGTATTAAGTTTTAATTATATCGTGAATAACCTTCTTTTTTGGGAAAGGAATTGGTATTGGTTGAAAAAGATTTATATCGCGATGAATCTTTATCCGATGATGAATAATCTTTCTTTTGTTTATCAATGAGAGGCTGTTTATCCTCTGGTGTCTGCTTGCTGAATGGTGGCCCCATGATGTGTACTCCGTGAAGGCTGCAGACCTTTTGCTCTCGCGACTGTGCTACTATTAGCTTATATCTAAGATCGAGTGAGCGATGGTGGGGAAGGAGGCGTAAGAGTAGGATTATGAAATAATGAAGAAGGAGAAGGCAATTCAATTAAAATTTGTATTTATTGATTATTAACGGTTTCGTATACATCTTTTTCTAGTGTCGGTAAATAAAGACATTTTATTTCTACATACAGTCTTTCCACATTCGAACTACCGAAGTTTGAATAAATCATTCGGTTTTTTACATTAGATATTAACACATCTTTGTGATCATTATAAAGATTAGAAAATGTGGAACCGTCGAAACATTTATCAATATCGCGGCTTTCCTCGAGTACTTTCAAACTGTCTATTATTACATCATACATTACATTAACATACGTGGACATATCCTCTAACTCTCGAAGGCGCAACTCGATACACTCACGCATGCTTTTTAATATTATAAAAGTATTACGAATAATCACAACACTAGGAAGTCTTTCAGCTTTTCTCTTCTTTTGCGCTGGTGCGTTCTCGTTGTCGTCGTTCCCAACCCCTGCGCCACTGGATGTATCGATATGCAAGCCGTCGGTGGTGTCCCAAGCCTGCGCCTCATGCCGATACACCCGGTTCCGTAATGACACGGGCTCCGATGTTTTTTTCTTCTGAATGATTCCAAGTACTCTCGAGCTATACGCAGTGGTCAAATCAAGTTGTTTTCGATCGTGGATTAATCAATCTTCCGATTTTTACTGACATAAGCGACGGACGATCGGAACGGCTTGGTAAGTTTAAAATATTTCAAAACAAAATTTCAAACAAAATTTCAAACAAAATTTATAATCATTGACATTTTGCGGTATCTCGTCTTGGTTGATTTTGAAGCAGTCGCCACAAACTTTTTTTTTTTTAAAGAAATACTAATGCACTGGTAAAGATGTCGTGTTCTCGGAGCTGCTGATGCTGCAGTGAGCTCTAACAGAATGAAGCAGTGGTGTTGTATGTGGACGAGTGCACTTTGTGTAAAGAAATACTGTGATGCTGACTGCTGCTGCTGGTGCGGTGTGTTCTACTAGACTGGCGCAACGTCACCGCTAGCGCTATTCGTTTGGCTGTGTACCCCCCACTATGCCGATATGTGGGTGGTGGGTGGTGGGGGGGCGGCGATGGCGTGCGAGCACGACCAACGAGAGCACTGTTACGTGTATGACGTAGCGTGTCGTGTGGCAGGGGGACTATGTGACGTAAAACGTTTCGAGAAAAATATAGATTTATGGTTATGATTGTATCCGATAACAGTGGAAATCGTTTCTAATTACTTGTCGTCACACTATGAATGCGTCAATCATGTACTCTCGTGAAAGATTTTTATGGCTTTCGTGAGAAGGAAATGCGTGCCGCGACATGTAACCGATAACAGCGGTAACCTAAACACTCCACACCACCACTATGAACGCGTCCATTGTTCAGCGAGTTTTAACAGGCAGTTTCAAGAGGGGGGTGCTCTCGATGACGCCTGTGGAGATTTTACGAGTCAAAGTGTATACATTGATAAATTTTTCACGTGAATGCGTTCTTTGTTCAACGGTTTTGAAGAGGAGTGCAGTTTAAGTTTCGCGTAAATGTGTATATGATGATAAATTTTTCACGTATAAGCATTTTGAATACTCTCTCGCGGGAGGAAAATGAATTTAACTGTTTTTCAGGAGTGGGAAAAATGAAAAAGGTCTGTAAATGAAAAAAGTGATTTGGGTAAAATTTTTTTATTCAATCAAACTTACAAACTATGAATACATAAATGTGGAAAGAAACAAAAACTTACAATCTTCGAATACATATGGTTTAGCCGAGCGACGCTTAAAATTAATTACGGGTGCATAATAGTGCACAGGAATCGCAGCTGATTCATGACAGAGCAAACAGCTCTTTTTCAGTATTAAGTTAAAATATACACACATACATACGCAATATATATTAGCTTACAAATCTAGGCCCAAAGTAATTTAAACAGCAATGCAAAATGTATCTTAAAGTTAGAGCTTAATAATTAGTCATAGGCCTACATGCCTGAGAGCACGAGCCGTGCCCTTGCGAAGTAGCACGCGGGAAATTGTACGCACGCCCTACTTTCTTAAACTTTTTGTCCTTTATAATGTTATAAAATTTACCAGCTATTTTATCGTTGGAGCGAGTATCAGACGTAAAGATGCTGCAAAATTTTCGTAAAGTAAAACCACTACACATATAATGCAAAAACATAACACAATATTCGCCGCACTTTTTAGAATCGAAACTTTGCAACTTCTTCTTGTTCCACTTGAACCACTTGCAATTTCTTCTGAGGCGGGCGAGGTAATGTCGCGAAGATGGTGGTACTCCATAGCTATCGAAAAAGGTACCTCTTGCCTGGTCGTCTATGTAAAAAGCCACCCAGTGAGAGCCGGGCTTGTCTGATGTGTCGAGATTTGCAACGATTGCCGCTGGCTGGCTCAAGCGACTTGGGATGTGATCGGCCGCGTAAACGCCGATCGAATTAGCAGAGAGCTCTCTGATGGCTCGTGTTATTTCATATGTGTTCATTTTTTTCAGTCTGAAGATGTGAATCCGTTGACGACTGAGTAGTATATGTCATTACTATCAGAGTCGTCGCTATTTGTATCTCGCCGCGGGTACTCGTAAACAGACGTAAGGAACATGTCACTTGTCACTCTTTCTTTAGGGAGAGCTTTCCATTCTGGTGGAAGTATCGAACGCAGCCACTTTTTTAACTGATTAACTTTGTAAAGAGCACAAAACTGTTTTTTTTCTGACGGAAAGATTTTAGCTGAATGTGTGGCGCAAAGTGCGCTGTCCGGGAACGCTGTGCAGAGTTTTTTAAACGATGGCGATTTAAATTTTTCCAAATTGATGACGCGACGACCGAAAAGCGTCTCAATGTAACGGGCCTTCTCTTCGCCACGTACGTAAATTGTACGCGATACTCTGGCAATGTTGTATAGATGCCGATGTAGCTGGCGCAGAGTTACTTCGCCGTCAAACCAATGAAGTCCGTGAACTTCGACACTGAGAAATGTGTTTGTCTCTTTGATGTCGTCTGGCAAATCGCCAAAACTATGCGGTGCTTGCACTATCCAATGATCACAAATTTCCTTTTGTAGGCACACGATAGCTACTTCCTTGGGTAGAAGCTTTTTTTCCGAATCGCGGAAGCCTTGAATATCTATTACGTAGTCCATTGCAGGAAGCGCATGTGCGTGTGTGTGCGTGTGTAAGAGAAAAAGCGAACTAATGTGTGAGAGCTGTGCAAGTCTGCGTCAGAGTGCACGTACCCCCACCCACTTTTTTACGCCTACAGTAGTGCCACCAACACGCAGCGTCATGTAGCGACCTGTCGCTGACGATAAGCGGGAGCCTTCTGCTGCTGCTGCTCTATCACTTAGGCGCTGAAATCCGTTAAAATTTGTCGAGTGGAGTCGATTTCAAGAACGTTATCGTACTCTGCGTAAACAATGCAGTTTATTGTAACTGTTGGCGCCGTCTCGAAGCCCACTTCAATGCGTACACTGCCTGAGCGTACGAGATTCCAATGAGAGTGGCAGTGTGCTGATAAATCGGGCGTGAGATCGAATGCCGTAAGAAAATGACCCATTGAATAGTTGTAACGGTTTATGCCTAGGCCCTCGTTGAGAAAATGTATTCCGGTGCCTGTGTAGAGTGTTTGGAATGTCTCGATAAAAGCTGAAGCGGTGCCTGTAAAATGAGGCTGTAATGGTTTGCTCGGTATTTGAACCCCATCGATATATATCGACAGATAATTTATGTCAAAGTGTTGAAAGTTGAATGGATTGAGCGCACGATTTCCATTGAACGCTCTGTTATCGACGAAACCGATTATTATACGTTCGGCAGTTGGCCCAGAATCGCATTATCGATGCTATCACCTAGTATACCAGTGTGAAGCGTAAATGTTTTCACTTCGACGCGTGTAATGGGATATTTGGCTGTGGCTTTGGCCAGTGTATTGGCGTGTGCGATCAAAATACCCGGATTTATTTTGACACGGCGAACTATGAGAGTAGCTTCTTTTATTTTTATTCCGAAGCGCCCGTCGTTTGTGGAATCCATCAGGCAAAATGCATCCTTGCTACGCACCAGTCGCACTCTCATTTCGACACCATTGATGAGCATTTTATCCTGATTAAACAAGTCGCAGTGCAGATGACCAATCATATCGAATGCTTTTCCGTCTTTCGTAAAATATTGCCTGTGATTGAGGCCTTTGTTCGCTCCGACTCCGTGATTTTCCGGTGCACCCTCCATACAGCCGTGTGTATCATCGTACCAGAGGCTTGCTGTGAGATGAGATTCTTTGGCCGCGGGGGAATAGCTCAGCAATGACTCTATGTAAGCTCTGTACGGGTACGCGTTGTTGGGCGGTGACGCAAGCTTTTGATTGAAAAAAATATCAATTTGATTGAACATTGAATGTAAAACGTTGTTTACGGGGCCAACTTTTAGATTTGTGTCGGGCTCCTCGCCGGGCAATATTTGTGCCTTGACGAAGAGCATAGTGTGCGCGAGGTCGATGTAATGCTCGCTGGCGCTGGGTACGACGAATTCGATGGGTGCATCACTCTCATCGGTGATCGAAGAGACGGGCTTATAGTTCAAAAAACTGCACCCTTCGATGGAGGTTTGAGTAGCGGGGAGGGTGAAAAGGTCGAGTTCGCTCGACATACACTCTGACGAGTGAGAGTGCAAGAAAGCCATTTTTAAGATTTACTTTGGTCCAAAACTATCGTTAATGGGGCGAAAAGTCGGGGTTTTGCGCTTTCTCTTGCTTACTTTACGAGTTCCACGCGACGCGGTGGGCAATTTTTTTTTCTTACGTTTGGATCGCGAGGTACGAGCGGTCGCGCGTGCCTTTGTCGACTGACGCGGCCGTTTGATGCGGCTTGTAGTATTATAGCCCGAACCCTTCATGATTTCTGTAATTTTCTCGGCAGCTTTTCTCTTGAGATGCCTCCTCGATTCTCCGACTCTCGATTTTATGGCCTCCTTGAAATTGACACCATTGTTTGCGACATCGTCTATGATTTTCATACCTGCGCGCAAGGTCTCTTTCCCGACCGCCTTAGCGCCACTCCTGACGTATGGAAGAATACGGCGAAAGAGACCCCCCAGCCAAGAGCCGATGCCACGCCCTCTCTGAAAGGGTGCGCCAGCGAAAACGTTTCTCACACCACCCCCGCCACCTATCTGCTCATCGTAGTATCTGGTGTAATGAGACATCTTAACGACTTCGTCTGAAATGGAGTGTCACGGTCAGAGTACCGTACTCGAATGGAATGCGCTGCCCGTACTGGTCTCTTATATCGATGATAATATTGTGAAAATTGTGATAGAGAAGCGGTATGTAGTGAGTGGGTGTGAAACGCTGCACAGCACTGCAGCCGTATTTGAATTTTGAGTTATCCAAGGAAACGATGCGCAAGAGGGCGGCCTGTGTGTCCCCCACTGTGTAGGGCTCACAAATATCTGTATAAACGTACAGTTGGTCAGGTATGGCACGAGAAAGCGAGGCTGGCCTCTCAGCTACAATTTCCCGCAGTGCGCCATGGTTAAAGGTTGTAAACAGAGTTTTTTTCCCGGGTTCGTCATCGAAGCCAAAAATGCGCATAATTTTGTCATTGAAATGAGTCGCATGTGGCTGTTGACAGTCGCACTTGCGTCTTCGTCTCCCGTGTTCTTTTTGCTCAACGTGTCGATGAGTAACTCGCTTATGTCCGAGCGGGGTACCTGGTGACCATCGATGCTCACAGTGCCTGCATTGTCCCACTTTAAGCGCTCGGGAACCGCAGTCCTCCAATGCCGAAGCAAGAGTCGCGCTTTGCGTGCGTGTACTTTGGGTTAAAATACTTTAAATCACACTGATTCACGTGGACGATCATCAGTCGGAAAAAAACTATGGCCCCGTACGGTCGTCGCGCCTCTTGTCGCGGCACATTACCACGGGGTAAGCATTTTTCCAAGAAAAATCTCGCACTACTCGGCGCACTCTGTCACGGCGATAAGAAACATCGCACTGCCATAACCCGAGCGGCTGACAAGCCACTTGTCAAGTCTATATGTGAGTGTGCATTAAACGTTTTACACGGCGTCATAAAATTATCCGATAGCGAGAAGAGACGCTTGAGCAAACATAAACACGCGCTGCGCAAGTTATCGCACTCAAGTGGAAACGAAGACGATTGGCGCACAAAGAAGCGAGTGATTATTCAGAACGGCGGGTCGTTTCTACCAATCTTATTAGCCCCACTCGTGAGTACTCTCATATCGAAAATATTCGGATCGGGTGACACGCACTAAGATGGAACGAGCACGTAAAATGATCCTTGTGCCTGAAGGCTCGATTGGCCCCCCGAGACCCGCATCCGGAGCCACCGCCACCGCCGCCACCGCCACATCCATGGATGTCGAGGAAAAAAGTTTACAAACGCGCGGTGATAATTTTTCTCGCTTAGACAGCGAAATGTATGACGTTTTACGCTCAAAGGAGGCGCACGATGATTATGAAAAATGTCTGAATTATCTGCAGATTTTACGACGTTATCTTTTTTTCCGCGACAACGAGCGTGTCGCCGAGCCGAATCACGAGGTTGACGAAATCGAAGAGACTCTCGCACCGCTCAGCGAGGAAGACATTCTCCAGGGTATACCCAAAGTACACGCACGCAAAGCGCGACTCTTGCTTCGGCATTGGAGGACTGCGGTTCCCGAGCGCTTAAAGTGGGACAATGCAGGCACTGTGAGCATCGATGGTCACCAGGTACCCCGCTCGGACATAAGCGAGTTACTCATCGACACGTTGAGCAAAAAGAACACGGGAGACGAAGCGCCTGTCGGTCGCGTTGAGTTTGCAAAATTTCTCAAAACTAGCGAGACACTCGTTAATCTCATAGAAAATCCCAAAGTTTTGAAAATTGGGAAAATATTGACCGCACCAAAGAAAACGGCCAAACGGCGCCTGCCGCGTAGAGAGACTATAGCGGGTGTAGAAAATATAGCCCCGTCCCCAGTCTCATCTATTCTAACGCGCAGTAAAAAACAAGCCAAGAAAAAATGGCTACACTTTGATATGTAAACACGAAATGCCTTACGGAAAACAATACTACAATCTCGAGCATGAGGCTGGTTACGCAGGTGCGCGAAACCTCCTGCGCGTAAATGCCAAAAAGGAGAAGAAAAAAATTTACGCGTGGCTAAGCAATCAAGACGCCTACACACTTCATCACCCGATAAAAAGAAGATTTCCGCGTCTGTCGTACAATGTAACAAACGTCGATGACGTGTGGGAGTGCGATCTACTTCAGCTAACATCGATAAAGGATTACAACGACGGGTACTGCTATATTCTCGTGGTCATCGATGTAGTCGGCAAGTTCGCCTGGGTTGAACCGTTGAAAGATAAAACAGCTCGCAACGTTGCCAGCGCTTTTGAACGAATTACCGACAGAGCGAAACCGCGCGTGCCCCTGTGCGTGCAGTCCGATCGTGGCAAGGAATTCCTTGGTGCCGCTTTTCAAAATTTTCTCAAGCACATGGAGATCGGTTTTCGCGTCGCTAGAAATCCGGATATCAAGGCAGCGGTGGTCGAGCGGCTCAACAGAACACTGCGCGAGCGCATATGGAGATATTTCTCGCATCGGAACACCAAGCGCTACATCGATGTTCTGCAAAAAATTGTGTACGCGTACAATCACACCCTGCACAGTGGCACGCGAATGCGGCCCGCTGAGGTCAACCTTTACAATGCTGCGCGCGCGCGTAAACTTGGACAAACGTGCGCGCTCCAATTATCGGTGCCGCCGCACAGCGCCCCACTGTAAATTTGCCGTAGGTGACCTCGTCCGTGTCAGTCGCTCAAAGAACACCTTCGAGCGAGGATACGAAAAAAATTTCAGCGAGGAGATTTTCAAGATAATACGCGTATCACCGCGACAAGGACTGTACACGTACGTATTGGCGGACTTGAACGGGGAAATAATCGACGGATTCTTTTACAACGAAGAGCTCGTTTTGGTCGGGCAAGATCGTCTGGCAGACGATAAGAGCTTCAAAATCGAGCGTATCGTACGCACGATAGGTCGCGGCGCCAACAAACAAGCGCTCGTCAAGTGGTTAGGCTATCCCGATAAATTTAATTCTTGGGTGAACGTCAGTCAACTCGAAAGCATTTCGTAGAAAAACAGCGAGCAAGTATGGACCCGAAAGAAGATTTTTACATAGTACTGCCTAGCAACAGCAGTATGTCTTACTTTTCCGATAACATGACCAGCTGTTTCACCACACACTTGCCTCACGAGATCAAATTACACGGAGAGTGGCACGTTGGACTGGTGGAAATTCACGTACCCTGTAGCATCGTGCATTTTCAAGACAACGACGCCTTTTACACTTTTAGTTCGTACAGCGTGGACGACAACGAACAGACTAAGAAAACATTCTGCCGTTTTCCAGTCGGCATTTACGACTCTCTCCAACAGCTGGCAGACGCCATAAACAACTCGAATGACACTTATAATCATCACATGCTTGAACCCGTAAAGGAGAGCAATGGCTATTATGCCATCAGACGCAAGTGCGACTGTCAACAGCCACATGCGACTCATTTCAATGACAAAATTATGCGCATTTTTGGCTTCGATGACGAACCCGGGAAAAAAACTCTGTTTACAACCTTTAACCATGGCGCACTGCGGGAAATTGTAGCTGAGAGGCCAGCCTCGCTTTCTCGTGCCATACCTGACCAACTGTACGTTTATACAGATATTTGTGAGCCCTACACAGTGGGGGACACACAGGCCGCCCTCTTGCGCATCGTTTCCTTGGATAACTCAAAATTCAAATACGGCTGCAGTGCTGTGCAGCGTTTCACACCCACTCACTACATACCGCTTCTCTATCACAATTTTCACAATATTATCATCGATATAAGAGACCAGTACGGGCAGCGCATTCCATTCGAGTACGGTACTCTGACCGTGACACTCCATTTCAGACGAAGTCGTTAAGATGTCTCATTACACTAGATACTACGATGAGCAGATAGGTGGCGGGGGTGGTGTGAGAAACGTTTTCGCTGGCGCACCCTTTCAGAGAGGGCGTGGCATCGGCTCTTGGCTGGGGGGTCTCTTTCGCCGTATTCTTCCATACGTCAGGAGTGGCGCTAAGGCGGTCGGGAAAGAGACCTTGCGCGCAGGTATGAAAATCATAGACGATGTCGCAAACAATGGTGTCAATTTCAAGGAGGCCATAAAATCGAGAGTCGGAGAATCGAGGAGACATCTCAAGAGAAAAGCTGCCGAGAAAATTACAGAAATGATGAAGGGTTCGGGCTATAAAACTACAAGCCGCATCAAACGGCCGCGTCATTCGACAAAGGCACGCGCGACCGCTCGTACCTCGCGATCCAAACGTAAGAAAAAAAAATTGCCCACCGCGTCGCATGGAACTCGTAAAGTAAGCAAGAGAAAGCGCAAACCCCCGACTTTTCGCCCCATTAACGATATTTTTTGAGCAAAGTAAATCTTAAAAATGGCTTTCTTGCACTCTCACTCGTCAGAGTGTATGTCGAGCGAACTCGACCTTTTCACCCTCCCCGCTACTCAAACCTCCATCGAAGGGAGCAGTTTTTTGAACTATAAGCCCGTCTTTTCGATCACCGATGAGAGTGATGCACCCATCGAATTCGTCGTACCCAGCGCCAGCGAGCATTACATCGACCTCGCGCACACTATGCTATTCGTCAAGGCACAAATATTGCCCGTCGAGGAGCCCGACACAAATCTAAAAGTTGGCCCCGTAAACAATGTTTTACATTCAATGTTCAATCAAATTGATATTTTTCTCAATCAAAAGCTTGCGTCACCGCCCAACAACGCGTACCCGTACAGAGCTTACATATAGTCATTGCTGAGCTATTCCCCCGCGGCCAAAGAATCTCATCTCACAGCGAGCCTCTGGTACGATGATACACACGGCTGTATGGAGGGTGCACCGGAAAATCACGGAGTCGGAGCGAACAAAGGCCTCAATCACAGGCAATATTTTACGAAAGACGGAAAAGCATTCGATATGATTGGTCATCTGCACTGCGACTTGTTTAATCAGGATAAAATGCTCATCAATGGTGTCGAAATGAGAGTGCGACTGGTGCGTAGCAAGGATGCATTTTGCCTGATGGATTCCACAAACGACGGGCGCTTCGGAATAAAAATAAAAGAAGCTACTCGCATAGTTCGCCGTGTCAAAATAAATCCGGGTATTTTGATCGCACACGCCAATACACTGGCCAAAGCCACAGCCAAATATCCCATTACACGCGTCGAAGTGAAAACATTTACGCTTCACACTGGTATACTAGGTGATAGCATCGATAATGCGATTCTGGGCCAACTGCCGAAACGTATAATAATCGGTTTCGTCGATAACAGAGCGTTCAATGGAAATCGTGCGCTCAATCCATTCAACTTTCAACACTTTGACATAAATTATCTCTCGATATATATCGATGGGGTTCAAATACCGAGCAAACCATTACAGCCTCATTTTACAGGCACCGCTTCAGCTTTTATCGAGACATTCCAAACACTCTACACAGGCACCGGAATACATTTTCTCAACGAGGGCCTAGGCATAAACCGTTACAACTATTCAATGGGTCATTTTCTTACGGCATTCGATCTCACGCCCGATTTATCAGCACACTGCCACTCTCATTGGAATCTCGTACGCTCAGGCAGTGTACGCATTGAAGTGGGCTTCGAGACGGCGCCAACAGTTACAATAAACTGCATTGTTTACGCAGAGTACGATAACGTTCTTGAAATCGACTCCACTCGACAAATTTTAACGGATTTCAGCGCCTAAGTGATAGAGCAGCAGCAGCAGAAGGCTCCGGCTTATCGTCAGCGACAGGTCGCTACATGAAGCTGCGTGTTGGTGGCACTACTGTATGCGTAAAAAAGTGGGTGGGGGTACGTGCACTCTGACGCAGACTTGCACAGCTCTCACACATCAGTTCGCTTTTTCTCTTACACACGCACACACACGCACATGCGCTTCCTGCAATGGACTACGTAATAGATATTCAAGGCTTCCGCGATTCGGAAAAAAAGCTTCTACCCAAGGAAGTAGCTATCGTGTGCCTACAAAAGGAAATTTGTGATCATTGGATAGTGAGCACCGCATACTTTTGGCGATTTGCCAGACGACATCAAAGAGACAAACACATTTCTCAGTGTCGAAGTTCACGGACTTCATTGGTTTGACGGCGAAGTAACTCTGCGCCAGCTACATCGGCATCTATACAACATTGCCAGAGTATCGCGTACAATTTACGTACGTGGCGAAGAGAAGGCCCGTTACATTGAGACGCTTTTCGGTCGTCGCGTCATCAATTTGGAAAAATTTAAATCGCCATCGTTTAAAAAACTCTGCACAGCGTTCCCGGACAGCGCACTTTGCGCCACACATTCAGCTAAAATCTTTCCGTCAGAAAAAAAAACAGTTTTGTGCTCTTTACAAAGTTAATCAGTTAAAAAAGTGGCTGCGTTCGATACTTCCACCAGAATGGAAAGCTCTCCCTAAAGAAAGAGTGACAAGTGACATGTTCTTACGTCTGTTTACGAGTACCCACGGCGAGATACAAATAGCGACGACTCTGATAGTAATGACATATACTACTCAGTCGTCAACGGATTCACATCTTCAGACTGAAAAAATGAACACATATGAAATAACACGAGCCATCAGAGAGCTCTCTGCTAATTCGATCGGCGTTTACGCGGCCGATCACATCCCAAGTCGCTTGAGCCAGCCAGCGGCAATCGTTGCAAATCTCGACACATCAGACAAGCCCGGCTCTCACTGGGTGGCTTTTTACATAGACGACCAGGCAAGAGGTACCTTTTTCGATAGCTATGGAGTACCACCATCTTCGCGACATCACCTCGCCCGCCTCAGAAGAAATTGCAAGTGGTTCAAGTGGAACAAGAAGAAGTTGCAAAGTTTCGATTCTAAAGTGTGCGGCGAATATTGTGTTATGTTTTTGCATTATATGTGTAGTGGTTTTACTTTACGAAAATTTTGCAGCATCTTTACGTCTGATACTCGCTCCAACGATAAAATAGCTGGTAAATTTTATAACATTATAAAGGACAAAAAGTTTAAGAAAGTAGGGCGTGCGTACAATTTCCCGCGTGCTACTTCGCGAGGGCACGGCTCGTGCTCTCAGGCATGTAGGCCTATAACTAATTATTAAGCTCTAACTTTAAGATACATTTTGCATTGCTGTTTAAATTACTTTGGGCTTAGATTTGTAAGCTAATATATATTGCGTGTGTATGTGTGTATATTTTAACTTAATACTGAAAAAGAGCTGTTTGCTCTTTCATGAATCAGCTGCGATTCCTGTGCACTATTATGCACCCGTAATTAATTTTAAGCGTCGCTCGGCTAAACCATATGTATTCGAAGATTGTAAGTTTTTGTTTCTTTCCACATTTATGTATTCATAGTTTGTAAGTTTGATTGAATAAAAAATTTTACCCAAATCACTTTTTTCATTTACAGACCTTTTTCATTTTTCCCACTCCTGAAAAACAGTTAAATTCATTTTCCTCCCGCAAGAGAGTATTCAAAATGCTTATACGTGAAAAATTTATCATCATATACACATTTACGCGTAACTTAAACTGCACTCCTCTTAAAAACCGTTGAACAAAGAACGCATTCACGTGAAAAATTTATCAATGTATACACTTTGACTCGTAAAATCTCCACAGGCGTCATCGAGAGCACCCCCCTCTTGAAACTGCCTCTTAAAACTCGCTGAACAATGGACGCATTCGTAGTGGTGGTGTGGAGTGTTTAGGTTACCGCTGTTATCGGTTACATGTCGTGGCACGCATTTCCTTCTCACGAAAGCCATAAAAATCTTTCACGAGAGTACATGATTGACGCATTCATAGTGTGACGACAAGTAATTAGAAACGATTTCCACTGTTATCGGATACAATCATAACCATAAATCTATATTTTTCTCGAAACGTTTTACGTCACATAGTCCCCCTGCCACACGACACGCTACGTCATACACGTAACAGTGCTCTCGTTGGTCGTACTCGCGCGCCATCGTCGCCCCCCCACCACCCACCACCCACATATCGGCATAGTGGGGGGTACACAGCCAAACGAATAGCGCTAGCGGTGACGTTGCGCCAGTCTAGTAGAACACACCGCACCTGCAGCAGCAGTCAGCATCACAGTATTTCTTTACACAAAGTGCACTCGTCCACATACAACACCACTGCTTCATTCTGTTAGAGCTCACTGCAGCATCAGCAGCTCCGAGAACACGACATCTTTACCAGTGCATTAGTATTTCTTTAAAAAAAAAAAAGTTTGTGACGACTGCTTCAAAATGAACCAAGACGAGATACCGCAAAATGTCAATGATTATAAATTTTGTTTGAAATTTTGTTTGAAATTTTGTTTTGAAATATTTTAAACTTACCAAGCCGTTCCGATCGTCCGTTGCTTATGTCAGTAAAAATCGGAAGATCGATTAATCCACGATCGAAAACAACTTGATTTGACCACTGCGTATAGCTCGAGAGTACTTGGAATCATTCAGAAGAAAAAAACATCGGAGCCCGTGTCATTACGGAGCCGGGTGTATCGGCATGAGGCGCAGGCTTGGGACACCACCGACGGCTTGCATATCGATACATCCAGTGGCGCAGGGGTTGGGAACGACGACAACGAGAACGCACCAGCGCAAAAGAAGAGAAAAGCTGAAAGACTTCCTAGTGTTGTGATTATGCGTAATACTTTTATAATATTAAAAAGCATGCGTGAGTGTATCGAGTTGCGCCTTCGAGAGTTAGAGGATATGTCCACGTATGTTAATGTAATGTATGATGTAATAATAGACAGTTTGAAAGTACTCGAGGAAAGCCGCGATATTGATAAATGTTTCGACGGTTCCACATTTTCTAATCTTTATAATGATCACAAAGATGTGTTAATATCTAATGTAAAAAACCGAATGATTTATTCAAACTTAGGTAGTTCGAATGTTTGAAGACTGTATGTAGAAATAAAATGTCTTTATTTACCCACACTAGAAAAAGATGTATACGAAACCGTTAATAATCAATAAATACAAATTTTAATTGAATTGCCTTCTCCTTCTTCATTATTTCATAATCCTACTCTTACGCCCCCTTCCCCACCATCGCTCACTCGATCTTAGATATAAGCTAATAGTAGCACAGTCGCGAGAGCAAAAGGTCTGCAGCCTTCACGGAGTACACATCATGGGGCCACCATTCAGCAAGCAGACACCAGAGGTTAAACAGCCTCTCATTGATAAACAAAAGAAAGATTATTCATCATCGGATAAAGATTCATCGCGATATAAATCTTTTTCAACCAATACCAATTCCTTTCCCAAAAAACAAGGTTATTCACGATATAATTAAAACTTAATACAAAAAGAACGGCCCTTTTCAGGGCCACAAACTCATTATTACGTATACAAATCTATTTCTTATACTTTGACCGCTTGGGACACCCGCTGCGCTGACCGTCGAACGTCGGAGGACTAGGAATGCAGGCCCATACCTGCACCACACAAAGGATCTCTCTCTCCCTCTCTTTCTCTCTCTCTCTCCCTCTCTCTCTTGTGTATGCGCGCGCGCGTGTGTGTGTGTGTATGTGTGTGTGTGTGAGATGCGTCCGCGTAAGCCACATAATTTGTACGTGTGTATGTGTGTGTGTGTGTGTGCGTGTGTGTGTGTGTGTGTGTACAAAAATAAAATATTTTTATAAACATTTTTTCAGTTCTACCCTCACCCACCACCCACCGGCGCCCACCACCTCCCCTCCCCCTCACCCACCTCCCACCACCCCCTCTCCCACCACCCACCACCTCCCCTCACCCACCACCCACCGCCTCCCCATCACCCAACACCCACCGCCTCCCCCTCACCCGCCTTCCACCTCCTCTCTCGTATATGGTCGGGTATACCGAGGCATATCATATTACAAGTGGGGTGGGGGGTCGCGCCTCTGTATGGGTCATTAAGTCAAGTGCTATGTAAAAACAGTAGCTAATTAACCATGTCAATGGGTGTTTTGTTTACACAACAGTTGCGGTTGAGAACAATAGGCCCATTGACATGGGACAGCTACTGTGCAGCTACTGTTTACATAACACTTGACTTAATGACCCTTCCCGGGGCGCGAGCCCCCCTCCCCCACTTGTAATATGATATGTCTCGCTATACCTGACCATATACTACTGCTATATCTCAACGCGGACTTGTCGATGAACGGCGCAGCAATTGACAGGCGCGAGCACTTACTCGTGCCAACCCTCGATGATTAGCGGCCCGTCAGCTCCGTGCTGTTGCTTGCCGTCGGCTGCTTTCACCAGCAGCCGCGCCTTTTCGCTCCGTTACAATGCGCGACTTCGTCGTCGCGCTCTCTCTCGAGCGTGCTGCCCCAGCTGCTCAGTTATCAGGCCAGTACTACGTACTCGCGACCGCGGAGGCCGGCGGTATTCTTCACCGTGCCACCGGATAGGGAATTGAAATTAGGATGCATGAGATAATACGCGAACAAGTAAAAGCAAAGAATTATCTTTATTGCCCCTGGAGGCTGTTCACTATTTACACGCGCCGATTCGGGTGGTGCGCCCGCGCACGCAAAGTACGTGGGTGCTCTGCCGCACACACGTACGCGCAAAAGCGGCTCGCGCCGAAGTAGGCCGATTGCCGCGCACGATCGGCGCTCACGCGCGCGTCAGCGCCTCACTCGCTCGTCCGTGTTCCGCTCTCCGGACGTACGTCGTCCGCGGGGAGAGCGCGCGTCCGCCTGGCCAGGACTTACCTCAGTTGCAGCGAGAAGGCGCGATTGAACGCACTCGGCGGTGCCTGCTGCAGCGCGCCGCTGTGTCTCTCTCTCTCTCCTTCTTTGCCGCTACGGGTCTCGCCTTTCTCTCTCTGTCTCTTTCTCTCGCTCCTGCGAGTATCGGCCGCGATGCTCTCTCTCACTCGCTCCCGTGAGTGAGCTCGGCCGCGCTGCTGTCTGTCGCTCTTTCGCTGCCTCGGTTGAGTGTGGCTCTCTCTCTCCCTCTCCCTCAACCACCGGCGAACGAGGTTCTCGGAGCCGTGCTGCGTCTCACTCTCTCACTCTCGTGCACTACACTGCACTTACTTCGCGATCCTCGTCAGCGCTGAGACTCAAATCCTGCCAACATGGCGGATTTGCCCCCCCCCTCTTTTTATCGATTTAACAGTGCGCTTAGCAACGCGCGATGGCCCGCGGCGTACCCAACAACCGAAAGCCGTCAAATTAAAGCACGTGCGTTTGTTTACATTGAAACGTAGGTTGGAATACTTTTCTTAAAACAACAACAAAAATTCTAATGCCGAATCGATGAAATTCTTATCGAAATTTGCTGAAAAAAATTGATGACCATAATAATATATTTCTTACTAAGTTACTTGAAATCCTATATTTTAATATTAGATCATGCATAGCATTTTGCATTATACTTTAACTTAACACATAACTGCTATACTATTAACTATTAACTATTGAGAGATAATGCGAACAAGGTATGGGATAGCCTTATTAATTATAAAATTCATTTTTCGAAAAGCACATAAATAAGGTCATGCAGGTATACCCGGCAATCGAAAATTTTCGATCATACGTGCAAAATTTATGGATTCACTTTACAGGGCTCTGTAAAATAAAAAACGTAGTTCATCGAAAGATAACTTATTGTATACTTCGATTCACAAGCCTATTGATTAATTTTAACTTTCTCTTATAAAGAATAAAAAGTTAAAAATGACTATATTGTTTGCAAACATGCATTAGGCAGACCTGGGTTTTTTATATGTTATAAAACCAAAGCAAAAAGATAATCTCTAATTTGTTCAAAGGAATCAATGTTTCGGAAAGTTCTTTGATAGAGGTAATTTATATTTTTATCGACGACTCATTACGAATAATATCAATAGCTTGCGTTGTGCAACCCGAATTTTTTCGGGGAATAATCATATATCTATTAGAAAGACGATGCCAAAGATTTTATCTCTAAAACGATGTTCCTGAAATTTAAAATAATTAAATAAAACCCGTCCTAACCTCAAGGTTAGGTTTGGATTAAATGTCATATTTTTATGAATCCGCGTTACGCATATCTGATTTTTAAGCAATAAGCCACCAAATACCTACGAACAATATAGAATTTATTTCGCACGCAAAGTCATTTTTCGGAAAGCACTTAAGTAAAGGTCCCCTGAATACCCGCTGATCGAACGTTTCGGATCGAACGCGCAAAATTTTTGTATTTACATTATTGGAATTTGTAAAATAAATAACGTTGTTCATCGGAAGTTATCTTATAGTATTCTACGTTCCACAAACCTTTAGATTAATTTTAAGTTCCCCTTATCAAGGATAAAAAGTTAAAAATGACTATATTTTTATAAATATGCATTAGGCAGATCTGGATTATTCATATCTTATAAAGCCAAAGCATTAAAAAATTCTCTAATTCGTTCTATAAAAATTCATGTTTTGGAAAGTACTTTAATAATGTAATTTTGATTTTGTTAGACCTTTAATTACAAATAACATCAAAAGATTGCATTATACAGGCCCAATTCTTCCTGGGAATCATATATCTATTAAAAAGACACCGCAAAAGATATTTCTAAAGATGTTTCGTTAAAGACAATTAACAATCTATAATTATGAAGGAGCTTGTTATAGATGCATTTTTCCAAAACCTCCTCCACCACAAGCAGTTAATAACTGTGGTGATAGTAGAGTTCTGGGAGCAGGTAATTATTTATTGTTTATAAATTACAAAATTCTTTCTAGAACTCTGATTAATATACTTTAAATTTATTTTTATCTATAGTTGTAGGTACCATTGGTATTTTACAAGCATTGCAAGTTATAAAAGTAATTTTATAGCACGATGTGACCTAAGTCCTCACTTAGGTCACGCCTATCCGTGACTTAAGTAGTCGATTATTGCACCGTGTTTATCGCGCTCGCTGCGCGCGCGCGAACCTCACGGTGCAAAAATAGACTGCTTAAGACACGAATAGGCGTGACAGCGAACTTAGGTAAACGTGCTATAATAGTACATTTCGACGCTGGTGCGGAAGGTGATGATTAGGTAATGATATTGGGCTGGGCGATTGTGCACAAATAAATTCATTAAAAATATATCTAACCGATTGTGCACAAATCTATTTATTTAATTATTGCTCGCCGATTGTGCACTAAGTCTAGTTCATACGAAGGTTCATACGAAGTCTTATAGCAGTGTTGCCAGATTGGGCAATAAGTAGCGAAATGGGCTAGATTAAAAGCTGAGCTCGCGGGAAAAAAATCGAGATGGCTATTTATAGGGAATTGGGGTACAAGACAGTACTGTTAATAGCCGATATAGCTATTGTCTAGCCAACAACATTAAATTTTAAATCAAATAAAAATTCCAAAACTCAAGAAGCCGGGAGACGCGGGTTCTACGCGTCTACGGGAGCGCGTCAGACGTTTATACATGTCAAAATAATTATTTAAATAATTAATAACCCCAAGCAGAAGCGGGATGCGAGTTCCACGCGTATACGGAAGCGCGTAAGACGTGCATATAAGGCCAAATAATTATGTAAATAATTCCTAACCCGAAGTAGGCGGGGGGTGCGAGTTCCAAGCGTATACGGGAGCGCGTCAGACGTGCATACAAGGCCAAATAATTATGTAAATAATTCTTAACCCCAAGTATCGATGCATCTTCACAGGGCCTGTCCGGAGTGGCACCAGCGTCCAAAGAGGACGAGAAGACGATACGATCTCCAAAACGCCGTTCCGAAGAGGAGCGAAGGCGGTCGTCTACCGGAGCCTCAGCGCCATGAGAGCCGACAGCCTCCGGTCCGTCAAGCGTCATATGATGAGTCCCGACCAGGGTTGCAGATTTTGCACTTCATGCATCCTGAAGTCCGGAAGTGCAACGCGTTCTCGGAATTGATCGGAGCCATTTCCGAAAACACGTCGGAATTTCGGACTTGATGGGAGTAAATTCCGAAAACACGGCGGAATTTCGAATGCCACTGCTTTCAAGTCCGAAATTCCGACGTGTTTTCGGAATTGACTCCCATCAAGTCCGAAATTCCAACGTGTTTTTGGAATTGACTCCGATCAAGTCCGAAAACACGTTGCACTTCCGGACTTCAGGATGCAAGAAGTTCAAATTCTGAATAATTTTTTTTTTCAGACTCTTTTCGTGCATTACTTTAATTAAATCTCAGGGTACCAAGGGGGTTTTCGACCCGCTGAGCAAGTTTTTGAGGTCTACTTTAGTGTATGACTACACCGTCAGGCCGAGGAGATGATTTCAACGCAATGTGATGGTACCTGGGGGATTTCTCGACCCGCTAAGAACGTTTTTGAGGACTATTTCGGTGTACGCTGCACCCTCGTACCCAGGAGATGATTTCCTCGAAAATCATAACGTGTAGCACAAATATAAGTGTACCTGGGGGTTTTTCGAACGGCTCAGATCGTTTTTGAGGACTATTTCGGTGTACGACGACACGCTAATGCCCAGGAGATGATTTCCTCGCGAATTATAGCCTGTAGTGCGAATTTTATGGTATCTGGGGGGGGGGGGGTCGATCTGCTGAGCACGTTTTTGAGGACTATTTCGGCGTACGAGAACACGGTGATTCCCAGGAGATGATTTCCTCGTGAATTATAGCCTGTAATGCGAATTTTATCGTACCTGGAGGGTTTTTCGATCTACTGAGCACGTTTTTGAGGACTATTTCGGTGTACGACGACACGGTCATGCAAAGGAGATGATTTCCTCGCGAATTATAGCTTGTAGCGTGAAATTGGTCGTAACTGGGGTTTTTTTGACCCGCTGAGCACGTTTTTGAAGACTATTTTGGGGTACGATGACATGCTGGGGCCCAGGAGATCATTTCCTCGCGAACTATAACCTGTTGTGCGAATTTTATCGTACCTAGGGGTTTTTCGACTTGACGAGCACGTTTTTGAGAAGTATTTCAGTGTACGCCTGCGCCCTCGTATTCCGTAGATGATATCCTCGCAAATCATAACGTGTAGCACACATTTGGGTGTACCTGGAGGGTTTTTGGACCAGCTGAGCACCTTTTTGAGGACTATTTCCGCGTACGACGACACGCTGTTGCACAGAAGACGATTTACTTGCGAGTTATAGCCTGTGGTCCGAATTTTATTGTACCTGAGAGTTTTTGGACCCTATGAGCAAGTTTTTGGGGACTATTTTGGTGTACGACGACACGGTGATGCCCAGGAGATGATTTCCTGGCGAATTATAGCTTGTAGTGCGAATTATATCGTACCTGGAGGTTTATCAACCCGTTACGCATGTCTTTGCGATCCTTCTCGGTGTACCGGGACTCATTGTGCTGTAATTCTGCTGTACAGTCAAGTGCAAAATGCCCACCCTTAAGGTGCAATTAAGATGGTGTAAGTCTGCGATCATACTGCTGCTAAGTACTTAACTTAATTATCTAATGCAAGTGTGCTGTAGTTCTGCTATACAGTCAAGTGCAAAATGTCCACCCCAAAGGGCAATTAAGAGGATGTAAGTCCGCTGCAATTCTGTTGGTTGATTACTAATGCAATCGCTAACCTGTCTGATATACAGCAAAATGACGAAGCATACCATGTATGCTCTGCGCAAAGTGCGTTAGACTGTGTTACCTGAGAGGCTGTAAGTCGCAAGGAAATTCTCTTCTGGGCATCACGGTATCGTCGTTCCCCGAAATAGTCTTCAAAAATGAGCTCAACAGGTCCAAAAACCCCCCTAGGTGCAGTCATTTGTGCTAGATGCTATGATTTGCGAGAAAATCGTCTCCTGGATAACAGGGCGCAGTCGTACACAAAATAGTCCTCAACAACGTTCTTAGCGAGTCGAAAAACCTCCCAGGTTTCCCGCCATTGCATTGCGAGGAAATCATCTTCTGGGCCAGAGTGTGTAGTCATACACCGAAAGAAACCTCAAAAACGTGCTCAGCGGGTCGAGAAAACTCCAGGTACGATAAAATTCGCACAACAGGTTATAATTCGCGCGGAAATGACCTCCTGAGCCTCAGCGTGTCGTCGTACCCCAAAATAGTCTTCAAAAACGTGCTCAGCTGGTCAAAAAACCCCCAAGTACGACCAATTTCCAGATTATCGTGGAAACGCCGTCGAACATTGTGAACCAGGTGAGTATTCGTTACGAAAAATTCCATATATGCAGTGAATATTAATTTTGTAAATCACGCGATTATACAGTTTGTCAATTAGAAAAGGGTCAAGTACGTAACGACTACGGCGAATGCGTTTGTCCACCTAACGACGCCAAGAACGACAAAGGAATATGCATATCCTGTTATCCGGAAGCTGGAGTAATGATTGTCGAGAATGGTCTATGTAGAGGTATGTTTATTATAAACTCGAGTAAATTTGTAGTTGAATAAATTAAATAACTTGAGATATGAGAATCGGCATACTTGTTGTTATGCTTTACAGCTAAGAAATTCGAAGACTTTAAGAGATCTATGAGCGTTAAATGTCTATCAGATGGAGTTTTGGTAACATTAGTCAGACAAAGAGAATCCTTCAATGGCATTATTTATGAAAAACATTATAGCTCAGACGAGCAATGTAGACGCGATTTACGTATGTAAGTTGCGTACAATATATTTTGCAACACTGTGCGTAAAAATAAGATTTTACATCTATTTTAAGGGTTTGTAAACTTGAAAAAAATCATGTTTTAGCTGGGCTGTTGAATGTTGCGTTCCAGGGTGTAAAATTATATGCCCCAGTGTCAAAAACATGATTTTTTTCAAGTGTACTATAAAGTAGCTTTTTACGCATAGTGCTGCAAAACGCAGCTAGCTGAAATTATGTGTACATGTGCCTACTAAAACGTTTTCTACGTGTCACGGTTTATATTTTAATGTAGCTTTAGCCTTAATTAAATTATTATTATCAAAAGCGTACCTTTACTTTGTAAAAACTCAATGACTAATTGAACTTCATCTTTTGAATGATTTTTCAATTTCATCGACAAGTTCTTTAGATCCTTTGGAGTCACACTTTTTCTGTATTTGTTCTTTATCATCTCAATGAGATATTCTCTTTTACATTTCAGCTTGAGAGAATCTATGACAGTTGCCCTTTGTTCTGCATTTAGTAGTCTACTCTCTGGAACTGGGTCTAACTAAACAATCACCAAGAATAAAATTTTATGATCGAATATTACTAATCTAAAACATTTATGTTGTAATATATACCACTAAAAAAAAATTTAATTGAATCAACAGAAATTTCAGTTGTGAATAGTTATCAGTAAAAATGCTGTTGAATCAATGAAATTTCTGGTTGATGCAATGGAAATTCTGTTAATTCAACAATATGGTTGAAACAACCATACTTTTCATTGCTCCAATAGAAATTCCATTGATTCAACTGCATTTTCCCTGTTAAATACGCACAACTGAAATTGCTGTTGATTAAATTAAATTTTTTTTCATTATGGTAATAGATAGTAGTAATTAACTTATTTGTACCTAATATTTTAAAAATAACAAAGATAATAAATGAAACTTTTTAGATAAGATAAATAAAGTATGAAATTTTAAGTATAAATAAGTAAACATAAAAACCTCTGTATTAAAGTGTCTTTCATGTTGAAGACAAACATGGGAAATTTTCAGCAATTGGCCATTCAATGTAGCCTGAACTCTTATTCGAGCTCCACAATTAACCTTAAGAGTCCTATAAAATTTCATAAATTATAAATGAAAATATCTTGGTTTTTTATGCAAAATATTCTATTTCAAAATACATGCTGTAAAAAAAATAATCGGATTTCTATTACAAAATTTACCTTCTCTTTTGAAACGTTTAGCGCGACTCATGTTTCCTTTTCCCATGTTTGCACACATAGACTATTTCGTAGTATATAATACCTTCTTTGAGCTTCTTTTTTATTTTGCAGTTGTATCCCTCTAAAGTTGTTTTCCCCTTTACAAATATTTGTTGCGCATCATTCGCTAACGTATTAATGGAATCTTGTAAGTCATCATAGCTTTCAAAACTCATGCCTACATGAGGAAGATTAATGTTCTTAGCTGCCATTGCCTATGTTAGACAGAAATATTAATTCATTAGTTATATCATTATTCTGTGAGATAGGGCACAAAAAATTTTGTTTTCTTTGTTAACCATCTGAATCTCTTCCTGGGCATCACGTGAGAACCTCTGAATTTTTTTAGATTTTTTTGATGCCTCTAAAAAAAGCTGTGGTATCATAAATATGGCCACATCTAGCATTTTTAGCTATTTTGACCATTTTCAAGCTTAAATAACTGCAAAACGATGACATTTATACAAAAAGTGTTAGATACACTTTTTGTTGCCAATTTGCTCAATTTTCAGAAAAAACTCATCCCAAGATCATTCGAATAAATTAAGTGGCTATTTATATAATTTTAAGCCTTAAAATTGACTTTTGAAAAGAAGCGATCCGGATAATCATTACCCGAGTGCTCAGAAAAATAGTGTAAAATATGCCAGAATACAGCTGGACTAGTGTCAGAATGGTGCGAGAAGTTATTTTATTGAAAAAATTCATTTTATAGATGAAAAACACCAAATTAGGTATATTAATGCTTCCCAAGTTGATGCATAATGTAACGGATCACACATTTTTTGCAGGTATCTGTATAGACAAACAAGTTGAAAGAACATACATAAAACTACAATTTAAGGCAGTTTAGAACTTCTAGAATTCCTGTATTCCCAATTGGAAGTCAGTAATAGCCCGCCACTAGACATTTCTTTGATTTTGTTAATTTTATGAATATTTCTAGTATTTTGTTCCTATTCTTAATTGTATTTAATAAATCATTACCTGTTTTTCAAAACTTACTCCTTTATTCTCACGAAGGAAAATTAAAAAAGCTTCACATTATCAACATCAAAATTCAAAAACTATTTTATTATAACTTCTTCAACTGTATTTAATTTCTCAACGCGTGTATATTTCAAATTGTTTACTTACATTGCAATCAAATAATCAATCACAAAAAGAAGAATTTCAATAAACATTGATATTACTGACTATTACAGATAAAAGTATTTTTACTCGAGTAAAAATTTATTGAAATTCTTTTTTTTGTAATTACGATGAAGTCTGCAAAACTATTCATAAAAAACTTTTTTTTCCAAAATGGAATATTGTTATGTTCAAAACATTCTTCCATACTTATAATTATATGTTCTAATAACTTTCCAATGATAAAAAGTATTTGGCTTTCGTTAAAGGATGTTGAAAAATATAATATGAAATTAATTTAGATCTTGTAATTAAACGCCATCAACATCGAGAATCATTTATGATAACACAGCTTTTTTTAGAGTCCTCAAAAACAACACAAAATTTTTTGCGCACGATCTCACAGAGAAACGACCGATATATTTATATAGCATCCTATTCCAAACATAAATACCATAATCTTATACTTCTTACTGCTTTCTACTGTTCTGAATACTAATATTAGTCTTTAATCTAGCCTGTATAACAATCTTCGCGATGGTATAGTTGTATAACGAGCTTTTTTTTTCTTCCAATCCGACAGTGAATCCACATTGCATGCTGAATGCTTATGCCGTACACCTTATGCCTTTACTACTCATAGACTTCTCCGTTGATTGGCTGAGCTTTAAAAAACAACCAATCAGTGAGGTAGTCTACGAGTAGTAAACGCATACGCATACGGCATAAGGCATATACGGCATGCAATGTGGATTCACTGCGAGGTATTCTAGCTCCATCCAGGGGGAAATGCCCTACCGGCCCAATGTTGGCACATTACTGTTTGCCATATTGACGGTACTGGCAAAAAGTACTGCGCCATTACTGGCGCAACATAGAAATGATAAGAACAAATCTAGACTTGAAATCAGTACTGGTCCATTACAGAAATTAGTACAGTAGCCGACACTTCACTTTTTCTTTACATAATATGATACAATACGTAGACTTATCGGTGAATTTGTGAATTATTATTTAAATCCTTATTTAGGTATGCTACTAATATAATTCTGTTTAAATGTACGGCATTTACGTGCGATTGGCCAAACTATTAAGAAAATAATTTTTCTCAAAAATAAGAGTCCAAATAAAAGGTTATGGTGACTAGTCTTTTGTTTTATACTGACGTAACACCGGCAGCCTTATTGTGCCAGTATATATCTTGGCTGAATCATGGCAAATGTATCGGGCCAGTACTGATTTTCTATACCGGACGATTCTTAACAATTCAGTAATGAGACAAGACTGGACCAGCATTGGCTTAAAATTGTATGTCTTCCAGTACAGAATCAGTAACGGCCCGTTCTGTCACTACTGGCAGTTTCCCCTTGGGTAGGCCAGGTCCTCCATTTGTGCAACGAGCTGTCGATGATATACTGATGTGAATATGTATGTTGATAGCACTGACATAAGGCTACGTAAAATACGTGTAAAATTGGTCGTATACTTTCGACAATCGCGCCAATTTGAAATTTAGAAAAAACTTAAAAAAAATGAAACTTTATATTGATATTGGTGATAATGCAATAGTATATTACGCACCTAGGGAGAAAAAAACTTGGACAGTCCACAGCTCCTGTAAATTGACACCCGAGCTGAAGGCGAGGGTGGCAAACACGAGCTGTGGACTGGCTAATTGTACTCTCGTGGAGCGTATAATATTTTTTCACCATACCCTGGCCGAAAGTACCACTTTCGCTCCCGGTTCCGAAACGCGAATGTGATATTTTCGGCCCGGGTATGATGAAAAATCGTATACTAAACATGGGGGTAAAGAGGGCCACCTCAGAGCACATGTTTACCACCCTCGCCTTCGGCTCGGGTGGCAATTTACATGTGCTCTGGACTAGTTAACTCTTTACCACCCTTGTTGTGTAATATACTATTCCTCACATCGAGGCCAAAAATGCCATATTTACGTTTCGAAGCCGGGCGCGAATGAGGCACTTTCGGCCCGGTGTGAGGAAAAGATCTTTTATATCATCTAAATTGCATAATTAACAAATGCCTAAATTTTTATAAAAAAAAACTATTTAAAAGAAGTAAGTCGCAAGCCGAAGCAAGTCGAAGCTCGGCGTTATGTGGACAGTTGCCTATACAGAGATCTTGCCGTGCTACACCTAGTGGTACTACACCATAGTGTTTTATTGCTTAAAACAAATGCATTCGTTTAACTGTTTGCCAGTTTGAACAAGTTCTTCTTCGCTCATTCCCGCGAGATCCGTTATAGTGAATAGACGTGCACAATTTGAAAATCTTAAAGTAACGTTTAATGGTAAAACAGAAATTTTAAGTAGTTTAATCTTGAAGGGCGATAAAGTACCACTGATTGGGCGGCAGTGGCTAAAGGCTCTAGGGCTATGGCCACTGAATGTATGCAATAAATCAGACACTACTGCAAAGATCGAAAAAGACCTTAATAAAATAGATGTAAATAACGTACGCGAAGATTTATTATTTAAGTTCAAGGAATTGTTTAGCGACACCCCGGAGGTGTACAATAAGTGAGAGGTAAAATTGCACATGAAACAAAATACGAGACCTGCCGCGTTCCCGGCGAGACATCTGCCTTACGCACTTAAATCAAAAGTGGAAGGGGAAATCGAACGTTTACTCCAGTTAGGACACTTAGAGAAGGTCGAGGCAAGCGAATGGGCAACACCCATAGTGCCGATCTTAAAGAGCGACGGTAGAATCAGAATTTGCGGGAATTCAAAAATCACGGTAAACCCGTACTTGATGGTACCGAAGCGTGTTTTCCCGCGAATAGATGATATCTTTAGAGTATTGCAGAAGGGGCTGCTATTTTCTCAACTAGATTTACCGCATGCATATATGCAGGTCCCCGTAGAAAAGGAATCACGCAAGTTCCTAACTATCACAACACACATTGGCTTATTTAGGTACACTAAAATGACTGAGGGAATCGCGAGCGCTCCGGCCGAATTCCAACAAATCATGGACGAGTGCCTACAAGGCATACCGAACACAATCGCATACATGGACAACATTTTCGTAACGGGGGAAACACACGAAAAACACATCGAAAATTTACACCGAGTTTGTGAACGACTGACCAAGCGCGGTTTACGGCTAAACAAAAACAAATGCGACTTTATGAGAGAAAGAATCGAAGTTCTAGGCTACGTAATTACGTAGGCGAAATCAAAAGTCAGGGCCATGTACGAGGCACCTCGCTCAGAGGACACCAAACAGCTGACTGTGCTAATAAAAAAGATTTCGTTTGGACCAAGGAATGCGAAAAAGCTTTTTGGTGGGTCAAAAACGAGATGATTTCCCCAAAGGTTCTAGCGCACTACGACCCAAACGAGAAGATAGTGTTAGCCTGCGACGCGTCATATTACGGGCTCTCAGCGATTCTATCACATCGTTACGAAGATGCTCCAGAGCGGCCCATTGCATTCGCGTCGAAAAGAATTCCACAGAAAGAGCTGAGTGAATGATATGATTTCCCCAAAGGTTCTAGCGCACTACGACCCAAACGAGAAGATACTGTTAGCCTGCGACGCGTCATATTACGGGCTCTCAGCGATTCTATCACATCGTTACGAAGATGGTTCAGAGCGGTCCATTGCATTCGCGTCGAAAAGAATTCCACAGAAAGAGCTGAGCAGAGCCATAAACGATAAAGAGGCAGCGGCGATAGTTTTTGGGTTCGTTAAATTTTACGATTTCGTGTACGGACAAAAAATAACCCTACGAACAGATCACAAGCCACTCGAGGTAATTTTTGGACCGAAACGGGGCATACCGCTGACGGCGGCGAGTAGGCTACAGCGCTGGGCTTATTTTTTGTCCGGGTTCCAATATGACATTGAGTGGATAAAAACAAGCCAGAATGGGAACTGCGATGCTCTTTCTCGCTTACCGGTTGAAGATGACACCGATATTTTCGGCGATGAATGCATACAAATGTATTATATATCAGAAAATGCAACCGGAATAGACTGCAACGCTGTAGTTAGGGAAACAAAACGCGACGAAGTTTTGACTAGAATAGTGAGGTATTGCATTATCGGCTGGCCTAGCGATAGTAAAACTCTCTCGGGAGAAGAAAAAAAGTACTTCGTTAAGCGTGACGAGTTGTCGGTGGAACAGAACTGCCTTTTTTGGGGTATAAGAATTATTATACCAAGTTGCCTCCGAGGACAGTTACTAGATGATTTCCACGCATCGCACTTAGGAATAGGGAAAATCAAGTCGTGGGCGAGGTCATACGTATGGTAGCCAGGTATCGATGCCGACATCGAGAACCTTGTCAAATCGTGCAAAATATGCGTAGAAAATCAAAAAACGCCACCACACGCGGCACTTACCCCCTGGCCTTGGCCAGAAAAGCCTTGGCAAAGAATATATTGCGATTTTTTAGGGCCCCTCCACGGCGACATGTACTTGATAATAGTAGACTCGTACTCGAAATGGCCAGAAGTCGTGAATTTTCATCAGAACACGAAAGCGAGTAAACTCGTGGACGTGTTTCAAACACTCTTTGCGAGGTACGGACTAGCTGACCACGTCGTCACAGATAATGGTAGACAATTTGCGAGTAAGGAGTTCGGGAATTTTCTAGAACGGAACGGGGTCAAACACACCTTCTCACCGCCGTATCATCCGGCGACAAACGGCGCGGCAGAGAACTTCGTCGGAACACTAAAAGATAAAGTTTCTAAAATTATTCAAGGAGGAGTAAAGGTAGAGGTAGCCATTAACTAATTTTTATTTGATTATCGCAGTACGCCTGATTGTACGACAAACAAATCACCGGCAAACTTGTTTTACAAGCGAGAGCTTAAAACGCGTTTTGATAAGCTACGCCCGAATTTGCGCGATAAGGTCTCGGAAAAACAAAGTGAGAAAATCGTCTCCACACCGCACTCGCGCAGGATACATCTCGAAACGGGTAATTTAGTCATGACTGATAATCACGGGGTGTCAGGCGGAAGGCGGGTCGAAGGCAAAATTGTTAAACAATTATCCCCGTCAACATTTGAAATAAAAACTGAGTCAGGAGCAACGATGAAGCGCCACACTGATCAAATTGTGAGACCGCTGCATCGGTCAGAGCGAATTGCGAATCAGTCAAAATTGTAAGTTAAAATAGGGGAGGAATTGTGGTGTATGCATGGCGCGTGAGGCTAGGTGTACATTACGTAAGGGTGAGGGCGTGCATGAGTGAGAGCATGAGGAAACCATGCGGCAAGACCACGGGTCACTGTAAGCCACGCGGCCGAAGGAAGAGGCTGTTGAATAAAGTGCCAATAACATACACACGTACACCAAGTTATTTGCCCAATTCTCCTCCTGGTTCCTGGTCGCATTAACAAGCACCCACGTATCCACAATCATAACAAATTGTAAGTTATTTATTATTTGAATTTGAAATTATGTTAATTAATTTCATTTTTATTTTAGAACCTACCCAATTAAAGAACCTCTGAAACGTGTTAGAAAACAAACATAACATTAAGTATCTTCGGCACAGCTCGAGAAAAAGGTGACAAAAAAGATGACAAAGGTGACAAATTTTACACTGGCACCATACCAATCGTGCAGTAATGATGACAGGTACTTCTATTGAGATAATCTTTTAATGAAATTAATCAGTTATTTTTTTTCTACAAAATTTCAATCATATGATTCTTGTTATTTAAAGATGAATGATAAAAACTACATCAATAAGAAAAAAGAAATAGCAGATAAGAATAAAAGTAAGAACAAGAAGAAAGTAGCATTTGCGGACAGAGATAGGAGACAAAAAGTGTTTTTCATGTTGCAATGGCTACAGGTATCGCCAAAGGGAATAGAAAGCTGTTTAAATTTGGAATATAAGGTACAACCACAGGATTTGCCCAAAGGCATACCAAATATATTTACAGATATCAGTACAAGTAATGTGAATTTATTAAAAAAGTATTGTTCGAAAGATGCTTTTGAAAGTCTTAAAAAAAGCATTACAAAATTGCAAGATTGCAAAAACGAAGATGAAGATGTAGTTTGTCATATTTGCAAAACCAAAGAATCCAATACAAATGACTGGATTTGTTGTGATGCTTGCTTCACGTGGAATCATTACGAGTGCATGGGCATCACACAAGCTCAGGATGGTGACTGGTTTTGCGATGACGAAGAATGTATCGCTTTTGATTAAGTTTGCGCTGAGCCTTATGCAGTATTATCTGCAAAATCTGCGGCAAGGTGTTCCAGCACAAGAGCAACTACTGTAGAATTAGTACGTAATGCGCCACATGGTGGGCGACCTCATCTACAAGCGTTACCTCAAAAAGTTCAGGCTGTTCCAAGACCTGATGAGGCACGATCTTCATAATCAGGCTGCAAACAAGACCGAGCTGCCGCTAGAGTACAGCAAGAGTGACAAGTATTTCCTTACGCCGCTGAGCTGTAAGAGCCTATAGCGTTCTTCCTGAGACGGCAATTCGTGGCACACTGCAGGCAGTAGCATCCCCAGAAGGTGACGAGCGTGACATACATCATCGGCAGAAGGAAAAACAACGCCACGAGGCTCTACCTCTGCGACTTCTGCCGCAAGAGTCTCAGCCGCACGGAGTACCTTCAGAAGCATTCTAGATCTATGGTATCTGCAGCAACGGATTCACCAGCACCAAGAACCTCAAGATGCACCACCGGCACGCACACACTGGCGACAAACTTTATAATGGAGATTATTGCCCCATGGCCTTAAGCCAGAGGTGGAGGCCGACGGTACGCAAACCAGCATAGACGAGCGAAAGATTGTACGCCTGACAGATCTGCCCATCAGAGTTCAGTTGTGTCTGAATTATTGCTTTTTTCTTTTTGTGTATTATTTATTTTATTTTTCATAAAGTTTTATCTTTTCTAAGCCGGCGAATTTGAGGAAATGAAGATTTTGACAGATAATCGTTCTTCGTTTTTATATTTTTCTAAAGATGTACAAATATATAGACAAGCGAAATTTCTAACTAATTATCGTTTATTAGTTATCTATAAATAATTCAATGCCAGCATTTAAAATAATACCTTAAGTATGTACGTAACTAAATATTAATTACTTGTCACTATTTACTATGTATTTATTATGTAATTTTCTTTAATTCCAAACAAAAAAAACAAGTTTAATATCTTTATACTATAAAAGTTTCTAAAACTTTTTATTTTTGTAAACTATGATAAAAAATGTAAAACATATGGTATTATAGTATAGATCTTGGTAAGAAAAATCTTGAATTCTAACATTATTTTTTATTTAAAAGTTCCTTACACAACTTAAGTTGCTGCTACTACCAGTAATTACTTTCAGAATATTTTCGTTGTTTCTATAATACATAAAGTAACATAATTGTTGTAACGAAAATGCGATCGAGGCGAATAATTTTGTTCTCGACTTGCTGCAGCTAGCTTATGAGCTATAGTTATAGCACTTTTTCAATATTTTTTAAACATAAAAATGAAATTATTGATATCTTAAATGTTTCAAACCGTTAGAGTCTATAATTATAATAGTAATAACAATAATTATTTCATTTTAATAATCATATATATATATATATATATATATATATGCGTATGATTGCCAAGAAAATCAAAAGCCTAAACTATGCTATTTTGGAGAAAACTAATCAAACAATTGGTTTGGAGTTAATTTAATAAATTGAATCTAACGGCTATTACGGGTGAGAGATAAGAAAGGTATCTAACTTATCAAGCACTTCTTTATATGTGTTTCAATACATCTTTTTTAAATTAAGAAGCTATTTGAAACCGAGTGCAGTCAAGAATTGGTTTTTTAGGAAAGGTAAAGGTACAGGATAAAAATTGAGAACGAAAAAAAATAACGGCCCAGGTCGTCTATCCTATACCTTTACCTTTCCTAAAAAACCAATTCTTGACTGCACTCGGTTTCAAATAGCTTCTTAATTTAGAAAAGATGTATTGAAACACATACCTTTCTAATCTCTCGCCATTAATAGCCGTTAGATTCAATTTATTAAATTAACAATAAACCACGGGCATTTCCTTCAATTGATAAATTGGTTTGGAGCACAACAAGACACAAGAACAAACGGAAGAACCACCGCGTCGCTTAAGCATAATGTGAGAGGAAGTTTCGCCGCCCCTTCCCGCGCTTCCCCCATCCTCATTCCTCGCTCGCGTACTTAGTTGTCGGTGCGTTCTATGCGCAGTTTGCGCCATTTGCTTGCTAATGCGAACGCAAAGCCCCGAAAACAGGATTGAAATTTGGAGCAGCAGCAGATAGCCATAGCGGTGAGGGCAGATATTCCCCAGAGTAGTCGTGGTATAGTTGTGTTATGTGCACACGCTGATCTTTTTCGGGTGAGCGAGACAGACGCCAACGAAGGCGCAAGAAAAGAGAGTTTATCCGCCCCTTCACCGGCCTCGTGTAGTCATCGGTGTGACGTATCGAATGCGGACGCATATAGTCCAAGAAAATGGGATTGAATCAACGCCTTCTGTCTCTAACGACATTGGCGGCATTCTCTCCTTAGAGTAGCAGCAAAAAGACCAAGACAACAAGCTCACGGAGGAGACGACTTAGCGGTACCGGCGTTGATTTCGGTCGGGAGCTGTCCGAGCCTTCAACGCAGCCAAACGCTATCGAGGTTAGGATGGAAGAGAATGTTGAGAGGAAGAGTTTCACCGCCCCTTGCCCCTTCCCTCATCCTCGCCTTGCGTAGTCGTCGGTGCATCGTGTGCAAACGCAAAGCCCCGAAAACAGGATTGAAATTTGGAGCAGCAGCAGACAGCCATAGCGGTGAGGACAGACATTCCCCAGAGTATAAGTTGTGGTGTAGTTGTCTATGTGCACACGCTGATCTTCGGGTAAGCAAGACGGATGCCAACGAAGAGCCAAGAAAGAATTTCGCTGCCTGCACTTCCCACGCGTCATTTGCTTGCGAATGCGAATACAAAGCCCCGGAAAACAAGCTTCAATCGACCCCTTCTGTCTCTAACGACATTGGCGACGTACTTCTTAAAGCAGCAGCAAAAGGACCAATACAAGAAGCCCACGAAGGAGACGACTTTTCGGTGCCGCCGTTGATTTGGGCCGGGAGCTGTGCAAGCCTCCAACGCAGCCAAACGCTCTCGAGGTTAAGGTGGAGGCAAAGGCTGAAGAGGGGCTGGCCAGGCGAATGGTTTGTGTAATTGTGAAGACTGTCCGTTAAAGAATATAGGTGTGTTATTTTATAATTATTGAAGTAAAAAAAACAGTCATACGTTTTTCATATCTTCGTATGTTTGTAATTATAATTTATTTTGTACTGTAGACATTTATCAGTAGAGTTGGTCAAACTGAAGGAGAAGAAAACCTTGGAGCAGATACCCACTGCAAGGAGGTATATACTATAACAAGGTTTCAGAAGAAAAATATTAACCCTTATACTATTGTTTGCAGTGAATTTCACGTTCAATGTAAAGAAAAAGGCAGAAACATAAGTAGAGGGTAATTTTAATATTATTTTATTAATTTAATAAAATGATACTATGATATAATTATATTATATATTATAATTTAATATTATTTTACACAATTTAATATTAATTTAATATTATTTATCACTCTACTATATGGCTTGAATGTAGCAGTTAGCAGTATTCGGGTAATTGGTCAATTCTTTAAGATAAGTTGTGTTGAATGGCAAATTTTGATTTACCATTTCACTCTAGATCATAGTCGAAACATTATTATATCAAATAATGTTTCTTGAAAGTAATATGTATTTGACGATGTATTGAACACTGTTACATCGAATAATGTTTCTTGAAAGGTTGAAAGTATTAAATATTTCATGACGCAATAATTGTCGGTTTATTTAATTTTCAAATAAACTTTAAAGTTGTTAAGATAAGATAAAATGCCGTTTCAGTTCTGGTAGTGTGTATTGATTAATCTAGGTTAAATTAATCTTGATTAAACCGCTTTAAAAGCGGAGCAAATTTGGTAAGAAATTTTATTTCATGTCACTTTAATAAAAGAAAATCAAGTTTTTCGTCATTTTCTACATGTTTATCTTCTTAAGCTATAACGAACACTTAAAATTTTTTTATTTCTGATCCATACTTTTTTCAGGTTTAAAATAACATATATAATTGAAAAATCAAATAAAAAAAAAATTAATTTTTTGACATATTTTAGGTCTATGACCCCCTTAAATGATTTTATATAATATAAAAAGTAAACGATGTATTTTATAATTAATGTATTATTGAAACTATTATAGAAATTATGAAGAAGATTCTGACATAAAATTTTTTAAGGAGACAGTCTCACCCAAACAGAAAGCTAATAGCGCTGACAAAGAATTGTAAATAGTATATTAAAAAAAAAAAACCATGAATTTGTGACCTTTCGTTCTCATATAAGAAATCACCGAATGTTCTTTTATGATATAAAAATATTTTTTAGGGCTAGTTTATCTGCAAATGATGAAAATGAAACTGCAATTGAAGTATTGGAAGCTACTATCACTACTACGGGTGCTACAAGGAAATCGCTAAAAAAAATTCCCCAAAACAAACATCCAAGTACAGAGAGTGCGACAAGTATTTTCTCAAGGTCGCCAAGCTATAAGAGCAGTTTTAAAATATACCTTCCGGCGACAAGCAGTTCCGGCGTTCTTCCAGAGACGTCAGTTCTAGGGACACTGCGGGCAGTAGCATCCCTAGCTGAAGGCGCAGAAGGTGACGTGCATGACTTATAACATCTTCGGTAGAAGGAAAGTCACAACCCCACGAAGCTCTACATCAGCGACTTTTTTACTGGTAAATTACTTATAAATTCACATATAAGGGGTAGTCTTTTAATATGAGAATGATCTATAAAATGCTTATCTTGCCAATAAAAAACCGAATTTTTTATCATTTTTGATTGTGCACCAGCCTTAATGAATTCAATAAAATTAATTAATTATTTTAATTAATAATAATTCGACTATAATAAGTATTATATTACAAAATTAGAAATTCCATAGTGATGAAACAGTAATATTTTAATTATTTTAATAATGGATATTATCTTAATTGTTTTTAGGTGCAAGAATAGATATTTTAAAAGAAGAAAACGTCTTCCAAGGACTATTTTTTACAATGCCAGATATGGTGACATCAACAATAGCTCAGCCAGAAGTGATTTTTTTCGACGGAACCTACAAATTGATGTTACATAGTTTAGTATTAACATTATTTTTGGTAGAAGATGAAAATTTTTCCACTGAACTATCAGCAGTCGCAATCGTAAGTCGTGAAGATCAAGCTACAATCGACTGGGTGATGAAATATTTTAAAGAACACCATAAAGATGCAATTTCCGGTATTAAATATTTTATGTGTGATAAGAATGCAACTCAACGAAATTCCGTGGAGAAGTTTTTTCCAACTGTGTCATTACTCATTTCTTTGATTCACTCTTTGCAAATTTTCAAAAGAGAAATAAGGAATATGGACATAATAGCAAAACAGAAAGAATTCTGTCTGAAGATTTTAGAAAAGATTGCCTATGTAGAAGATGATTCTAAATATGAATTTTTCTTTGAAATTATAAAAAAAGAATTTCCGAATGAAGCATTAGAATATTACTTAAAAAACTGGCATGATATAAAAGACCAATGGACTTGTTATGGAAAAATGAAAGGTAACTTCCACAATCGAACCAATAATCGTACCGAATCACTTAATCAGAAATTGAAACAAACTATTAATAAAATGAATACTTTATTTGAGGCAGTGAATTCGTTTTCATTTGGAAAAATTTTCACGATAGTCAAAACCAAAGATAAATTATGATGTAATCGTAGAAGTACAATTAAAAGATTTAAATTTTTGTGATCACAAACACATTGGATCGTTATTAGTACCGCAAAAAAGGAGAAGACTTAATAAATTACTTCAAGAACTTATTATCATTACTGCAAATAATAGGCAAGTTTCCCAATCTAAAACTGAAATTCTTAATAAAGTGAGGGAGATTTGGATGGATGGTAACGATGTATCGATTTCCAAATCAACAGAGATAGTGACAATAAGTGCTAAGAAAAAAGACAACAGTGAAATGATAGTACTTCCGAAAAATGCTAAAATTACAGGAAGACCTAAACATGCACTTGTAACTACAAATAAATATAAAAATGTACGAGAAAAACGGTCAAACAATATTCCGTTAACAAGTAAAAATCAATACTAGCTAATCAATAACGTTTCTCATCTACAAGTCTTATTATTTAGATAATTTTAGGCGAAACTAGATTTATTTTCATTCATATGAATGTGAAATAAGTATATCGTTAAGAATTGTTAATAGCAGCAAATGGTAGATTTTTCTTCTAATTTTTTGACAAATCTGCAGCTTATGGCCAATCTTCTACCAAGGTCAAAGGTATTAATAACAAACACCTTTTTTATGAATTAATTTTTTATGAATATCGTTAAGAAATTAAAAATCAATTTTTTTTTTATTTTTATTGTCCACGATTCTATGCGCATTTATTGACAATTGTATAAAATACACAATTTTCATGTGTGCCAAATTGGGACTGCAAGATCGGAATACCGTGAGCGAAACACCTCTGACCCCCGATTTTGATGAGCATTTCTCTGAAGTCAAGTACAATAGATCAATGACACCAGGAAGAGGTTTTATTTCGCGACGTCTAGCAAAGTGTTTCAGCACAAGAGCAACTACTGTAGAAGCACGCAATGCGCCACACGGCGGGCGATATTACCTACAAGGGCTACCTCAAATAGTTCAGACTGTTCCAAGACCTGATGAGGCACGATCCTCATGATCAGGCATACATACAAAGCCGAGCTGCTGTCAAAGTACGGAGTGCGACAAGTATTTCCTCAAGGCTGCCGAGCTATAAGATCACTTTTACTATATACATTCCGCCGACAAGCAGTTCGGCTGCCAATTTTACTCGGCGGCGTTCTTCCAGAGACGTTAGTTCTCGGCACACTGCAGGCAGTAGCATCCTTAGCTGAAGACGGAGAAGGTGACGTGTATGACTTATAACATTTTCGGCAGAAGGAAAGCCACAACCCCACGAAGCTCTACATCAACGATCTCTGCAACAGGAATCTTAGCAGCGCGGTGTATCTAAAGAAGCACCGCTGCATCTGTAGTATCTGCAGCAAAGGCTTCACCGACTTGGAGAACTTTAAGATGCACCTCCGGCGCGACAACCCATACAAGGGCAATTAATGCTTCAAGATCTACCAGAGGTCGAAGCTGCCGGTACACGCAGACGAGCACAAATCTGCCCATCAGAAGTCCACGTATGTCTGAATTATTGTTTATATATTTTCGTTTTTAATCTTTAATGGCTTCTTTAATGAAGTTTCATCTTTTCTACAATAATAAGTCTACGAAGTCAGACGATGAATCCGAACGATTGCCTTTAATGGAGTGTCACTCTATTGAGGTGCTTACAAGTCAAATCTGCAATACCCTGACCGGTAAAAATAAGTCAGCTTAACGAGATTTCTAAGATACTTACGTTGATTTCAAACTATAAAATAATTCAATGCCAATATTTAAAATAATACCAACAGTAGCTATATTTATATGATGTGTCACAATGTAGTTAATATTCATTATAGAATTTTTTAATCGTAAATAAAAACAAAATAACTTTAATATATTTATATGAAAATAGAAAATTTCATCACTTGCTTTAACACTATTATCATATCGTTTTTTTTATCAAGCTATGATAGAAAATGTCAAATGTATGCTTTTATCTGTTATAAAGAGGCTATGAGTGCTGCTGCTCGAAGACGATCTGGAATAATTAGTCTTTGTGAAAGAATCAAGGACGCGATTGTGAAAAAATAAGTTCACAGAGTCAGACGATGGATCTGAACGATTGGCTTTACAGAAGTATCACTTCGCTGCAAACAGGCATTTTTCTGAATAACAGGAGAACCCAGTCTAAGACGTAATCCTACAACTCAAGTCTACAATGACATCATAGATCAGAATAAATCAGCTCAACTATGTCACAAACAAATTCGACTTGGCGGTACTGGCGTTGATTTTGGCCAGCAGCGGTTCGAGCCTCCAACGCCGCCAAATGCTTACGACGTTAGGATGATGGAGGATTATACTGGAGAGGAGTTGGCCAGGCTAATGTTTTGTGTAGCTGTGAAGACTGTCCATAGAAGAAGAGGTGCATCATTTTATAACTATTAAAGTAAAATAAACAGTCATACGTTCCTCGTGACTTTGTATGTAATTGTAATTTATTTTCTATTGTAGGCATTTCTGAATAGAGTTGATCATGCTGGAGGAGCAGAGAATACTGGAGCAGATATCCAGTGCAAGGAGATAAAATGTCAAAACATACAACATATATTCTGACGACAAGCAGTTCGTCTGCCAATTTCACTCGGCGGCGTTCTTCCAGAGACGTCAGTTCTCGACACACTGCAGGTAGTAGCATCCCTAGCTGAAGGCGCAGAAGGTGGCGTGCATGACTTATAACATCTTCGGCAGAAGGAAAGCCACAACCCCACGAAGCTCTACATCAGCGATCTTTGTCACAAGAGTCTCAGCAGCGCGGAGTACCTAAAGAAGCATCGCTGCATTTTTACTGCGGTAAATAGCTGTACGTCTGTGGTACCTGTCTGCAACAACGGCTCACGTTCACCGGTATGGAGAACCTTAAGATGCACCGCCGGCGTGCGCGCACCGGTGACAAACTTTACAATGGCGATTAATGCCCCATGGCCTTCAGCCAGAGGTCGAAGCCGACGGTACACAAACAAACACAGACTAGCGAGATATCGTACGCCTGACAGATCTGCCCATCAAAGTCCAGTTGTGTCTGAATAATTGCTTTCTTCTTTTTGTGTATTATTTATTTCATTTTTCATGAAGTTTTATCTTTTCTAAGCCGGTGAAAATTTGAGGAAATAAAGACTTAGACAGATAATCTTTCTTCATTTTTACATTTTTCTAAAGATTTACAACTACATAGTCAAACGAAATTTATACCTAATTATGGTTTATTTGTTATCTATATAAACAATTCAATGCCAGAATTTAAAATAATACCTAAGATATGTACTTAACTAAATATTAATTACTTGTCACTATTTAGTATGTATTTATTATGTAATTTTTCAAATTTCAAATAAAAGACAAATAAGTTTAATATCTTCATATAACAATATTCAAAACTTATCATTTTTGCAAACCATTATAGAAAAATGTTAAATATATGCTATAGTACAGTATGGAAAATCTTGAATTCTATTTGAAAAGTTCCTTACACAACTTTAAAGTTGCTGCTACTACTACTACTAGTAATTAATTACTTTCAGAAAATTTTTGTTATATTCTGTACATAAAGCAACTATTATTAGACATCGCGCTATGTAATGAATGTGTAAAATGAGATGTAAAATATAAGATGTAAATTTTAAATTAACATACTTATGGTACGTTCCGTTGAATGTCAATGTGGATTTTGTATGTACAATACAATGCTGACGAGAGTGTTATGGTTTTAAAATCTATGCCTACAGTAATTTAAAGTTTTTACGTAGTTTATACTTCATTTTACATCATTAAGTAAATGAAGACTCGTTAAACGCATAAAGGAATTAGAGAAGATATAATATTATGAATTCATTAGTTATATGTTCGCGTTTTGTTATTAAGTGCGTTTGAGCATAAAATTCATGTATTTCGACCATAACTTAAAAAGAAAAAAATAAATAGATTATATGTATTTGAAAATTCTGTTATCCATTCCATCAATCAGGACTCATTATTCTTTTTCCACTTTCGAAAATTTGTTTCATTATTTTTTGCAGTCTAATCAGATTTTCATAACAAGCTTTATAATTATGTCGACGCCCTATACGAAGAAAAGCTCAACTCAGACCGATAGGAAAAGTAGCACAACTACTTTTTCTTATACAGCTTTTTACGAAAAAAGCGATTTATGCTGTATCTATTCGACAAAAATCACGTAATTTACTTGGATCTACGTGGCTACAATAGTACTTTATGGATATTGCCTGGAATTTTCCTGCAATGCTTGATTTTCCGAGTTATGGTACAGACAGATAAATACTTTCAAGTACTCTTATAGACACGTAAAAGCTTATACAAATGTGAAAATTGATAAATTGAAATACACGTATAACTCTGTACTACCACGGGCTTGCGGAAACATAAAAGCTTAAAGGCCCATACTCACTCGATATTGGCACGAGTTTACAGATACGTAACAGTACATTACGATACTAGTACGGGAATAATACATTACGTAACGAGTGCGGAAAGTAGGCGTTCCCGCTACGAGTGCTGTTTGTCGCGCGAGCCGAAGGCGAGCGCGATAAAAGCACGAGTGAAGGGATGCCTACTCTCTGTACTCGTTACGTATACTATTTTTCATCACTCCGTGCGGAAAGTTCGACTTTAAGCCTCCGAAAGTTGAACTTTCCGCACGGAGCTAAGCTTCCGAAAGTTGAACTTTCCGCACGGAGCTAAGCCTCCGAAAGTCGAACTTTCCGCACGGAGTGATGAAATAGTACATTACGATACTAGTGCGGGAATAGTATATTACGCACCTAGGGAGAATAAGTAAAGAATGTCCCAGATCCCATGTAATTCGTTGTTTCTGTCAATGAACGAAATGGAGGTTAAAAGTTGAAACAAGTGATCATTTGTTTTGAATATAGATTTAACCTCTATTTCGTTTATTGACAGAAACAACGAATTAGCTCGGTGGGTAGCGAGCACGTCTAGTAATCCGAAGATTCCTAGTTCGAATCCACCCAAGAATTTTTTTTTTTTTAGAAAATTAAATCTTAAGATATTGGCAATACATTGGAAATAACACCCAAGGCAAATAGCGCCAATAGCCTTGCAATTGTTGTACATCTGCATTGCCAATGCATCAGCGATATTAATTTCCAATATAGTAGCAATGTTGTTGCAATAGCTTCAATTTTTACGCGGGGAGTCTACTTATGGGCAATGTTTTTTTTCCTATAACCAACTTCTAGTATGGTGGGGATATGCACGTGCGAGTTTGTTTTATATAGTTAATACAAACAGTGGCGCAAACCTTTTTTTAAATGTAAAAAACTTACTCAGGAAATTTTTAAAAATTTTTAAACCTCAGACCTCAGACCTCAGACCTCAGACCAGGTGTCATATAAATTGGGGTTTCGGACTCCTTGGTCTCCTTGTGAACCAAACGCCGCTCTTAGATACTGATAAAAGGAGCACCAGGAATGCGGGTCCTGAATTTGGCTGAAACTGTAGCAGGTACTTCTTTATTACAAATAATGAGAGACGTGTCTCGGGATTTTTGTGAATGGGCCTTTCTTCCGAGATTCAAGCTATTTTATGTCTAAAATGAACTATTTTTGATAAAAATGGGGTATCGTTCTTTAGTTATGGTTTTTTAAATATTTCGAAGTTATGTAAATGGACTAAAAAGTTTATAAAAGGAGGCAGAAGAAGTTTTAATTTAACGGGCGGTATTTTAAGCTATCTTCTTACTCTCAGGGTGTCTACCACACCTTGAAAACCGGGAAAACCTGGAAATCTCGGGGAATCTATTTCTCTCTGGAAATATCGGGGAAATCTCAGGGAATTTTTTTTAAATTCTGGAATTTTCAAAGTTTTACGTTTTACGAGGAATTATTTTTTGTATAACATGCAATTATTAAAATAAATTTAGGCTGTTCCCATAATCAAACGCGCGCGCGCCTAGCGCATGCGCACGCAACTGTTGCCAATCTAAAACAAGTCGGCGCCCGCTCACAGAATCGTGTGACCGTTGGCAACATGGCGCGCGCTGTATTGTGAACACAGCTGTGAAATAGTAAAAGCTCTGTAGATGTCGCGAGCCTTGTTTATGTTGTTAACGGGCCTTGTGCGAGTCGGTGTTATAAGCGCGTGTGTTTACAAGTTTTGGGAATTCGTAGAAAAACAATGAACGCCGGGTGGATTGTAAGCAAAGACTTCAGTAGTGGCAGTGTACGTGGCGTGTGTGAGATGCATGTGAACAGCTTGGTGCAGTGGCTGTTGGTGATTAGAAACTTCTTCCAGTATCTTGTCAACAAAATAATATGTTTATTTGTAAGTAGATTTAGTTTTAATTTTACAAAATACATTGAATGTATACTGCTGATATAACTGTAATTTATTTGAAGCTCGCAAAAATATTTTTCTTCATTATTAAACGGGAAATCACAATATCGCAAATAAAATTTAAATAAGTTACAATTATACTGAAATCTTACATTAAATGTAATAATTTTATAATATCTAATGAAATCAATAATAATATATTTATTACTGAACAAGACAAGTTATATTAATTGAATATTCAGGGGCGTCATCTTAACATTTTCCTAGGTCTGGTATTTTCGTAAACTTCTCTCCCCCGACCTCCCTCCCCTTTTTTCAAAAACTAAAGTGCTTATACTTTATAGCCCAAATAACCGGGGGACGCGAGGTCCACGCATATAAGGGAGTCACGTAGACGTGCGATGTAAGCAAGACTTTTATTTCAAAAATTCTTAACCTTTATAACTCGACCCCTTATGTGCATGGACCTCGCAGCTCCGGCTACATGGATTTAAAAATTATTTAAATAATAGTCTTGCTTATTGTTGCATGACTACGTAACTCCCTTATATGCGTGGACCTCGCGTCCCCCGGCTACTTGGGTCTAAAAATTATTCAAATAATCGTTTTGCTTATTTTTTCATGTCTTCATGACTCCCTTATATGCGTAGACTTCGCGTCCCTCGGCTACTTGGGAATAAAAATTGTTTAAATAATTGTCTTGCTTATTGTTGCACATCTACGTAATTCCCTCACATGTGCGGATCTCATATCCCCCGCCTACTTGGGTTTAAAAATTGTTTAAATGATTGTCTTGCTTATTGTTGCACATCTACGTAATTCCCTCACATGTGTGAACCTCATATCCCCTGCCTACTTGAGTTTAAAAATTATTAAAATAATGGTCTTGCTTATTGTTGGATATCTACGTAATTCTTTTGTGATTAGGGAAATGGACTTCAACGAACGAGTTATTGTTTAAAAATTGATATATTTTAATCCAACGTTTCGAGGGTTATTTTACCCTCCTCTTCAGGGCTACAATTAAAAGAAAATTTGTCATACAATCGAATGTAAACGACGAGAACATAATCTTAAAATGTAAAAAACAAATACCTTATGCTACCAAATTTTAACGCATAATAACGTCGTTAAAGTCAATCGGTATTGTAGTTGTTAAACAAATATATACATGTGTGTAAGAACCGGTTGGACTAAAGTGCTAAAACAATTTTTTTATTGAAAGCTAAGTGAAAAACAGAACGTAGTAAAGAAAACCAAATAATACTTATAACGAAACAGAAAACTCACATCCTTCCTTTCGTCTCACTTTCATTGTTGCTACAAGGACACTTGTAATCGATGGCATTTGGAGCAACACTGAAGAAACGATATTAAATTCGAAAATTAGCCGATATTTAAAAGATGGCAAAGGAAGGGGGAGGCGTTTAAGGGGAGAGAACCAGCGAGACTCTCACACGGTTAGAATAGCATCTCTCCAAACAATAACTTCTCAAAAAGGGAAACCAAAACACGTAACGTACAACGAAGCTCTAACATTATAACCAATCAAAATAATAACGATAACTATCAGGATAACATAACAGACACCAAAGACAAATGGTTAGTCAACCTTTCACATACACAACTACCGACTTTCGCTGTTGACACTCTTGTGTCTTGGCGAAACATTCAATTTCACGGTCTATTTAGACAAACGAACTACTTTGGATTACATCAAAGACATCGAGAGCAGCATCCGCACTAACGAGATTAGTAACAAAGCTAGAGAGGACGTTATCAACACATTTAATACATTCATAAAAAATAATAACAAACGACACATAAGCACCGCAGACAAAACAATAAAACAAAACCTAGAAAAAACCAAACAATTCCTAAAAGCCAACCCAGATATCTTTATCACTAAAGCTGATAAAGGAAACGTAACTGTAGTTTTAAACAAAACTGAATTCGTACAAAAAGTTGAACTTGCTCTATCTGATACCAACTATTACTCTGAAATCAAAAAATCACCATTAAGTAAATTGCAGAAAAATATCAAAGGCTTGATAGATAACTGGAGAAGAAAAGGTGTTTTCGACACCGACGACAGTTTTTCCTACGTATCACGCGCTGAGATTGAGCAAATCAATCTCGCTAGAGCATAGGCTTTAATTAAAATACATAAAGTAGGCAATCCCATACGTATAATCGTTTCGGCCATTGGCAGCCCCATTTACGCCCTTGACAAAAGTTTAGCCTTACTCTTTAATAGACATTTTCCTCGTCCAAATTCCACAATAAAAAACAGTTTAGATCTTAAAAAAGTCACTGACAACTTAGTTGTTTCCGATGACTTCGAACTCTCTTCCTTCGATGTTGTATCTCTTTTCTCCAATATCCCTTCCAATCTTATCCTCCAAGCTATCACAAAAAAATGGAAGTTCCTTAAAAATAAAATAAACTTGTCAAGAGCGGAGTTTCTAGAAGGTATCAGTTTGTTACTCGATTCAACATATTTGCAATTTAATAATAGGTTTTACAAGCAAATTATGGGAGCTTCAATGGGTTTCTGCACCAGTCCATGGTTTGCAGATATCACTTTGGAACTTTTAGAATCATCCTGTCTGAGCACACACAAAAATGATATACTACTATTTAAAAGATACGTTGATGATTATTTTCTAATCACAAAAAAAGATAAAACAGATGAGATTCTTTCCTCTTTTAATAGCTATAACGAACATTTACAATTCACTATAGAACGAGAAAGCAATAATAGCATAAGTCTTTTAGACGTCAAGCTCATCAAAACCGAAAATAATAGCATAATAACAAATTGGTACCGTAAGAACACTGCCTCTGGTCGTTATATCAGTTACCTCTCTCATCACCCCTAATCACAAAAAATAGCCATAATTTATAATTTAGTTGATAAATCCATTAAACTCTCACATCCAAAATTCCACCAGGAAAACCTAAATATTGTTAAACATTTCCTCCGTTGCAATTCCTATCCTGAACATATCATCAATAATTACATAAAAAAGAGATTAAAAACTTTTGAAAATCCACCAACTAACCTAACTAGCAGACGCGCCATTCTGCTAAAAGACAAAGTAGTTCTTCCGTACATTAAACACCTCAGACCCAAAATCAATAACATCCTACTGAGGCACAACCTGGTCCCGATTAACAAAACAACCAACAAATTTAGTAACATAGTAAGATTATGCAAAGACCGCCTAAAAAATTCAGATACCTATTGGATTGTTTACAAAATTGATTGTAATGATTGTTTATCGACTTACATTGGCATGAGTAAGAGAAAACTCAAAAAACGGACCTACGAACACATAAGAGCCATAAAGAATTGCGCAAGTAATGCAGAAAAAACTGGTCACACTATAGATTTCGAAAAAGTAAAAATTTTAGATAATGAAACTAATTTCTTCAAACGGTCATTTTCAGAGATGCTTAATATATACTACCATGAAAACACACTAAACCACATAGAAGACACGCAATTCCTTAAGACTTCCTACAAAAAATCAATAGATTTAATAAAATAATATTGTACCGCTTCCTAACATTCACACATATATCTGTTTGGTTGCCTCCACCTTTCCTTCCACACGACTAAAATTCGTCCGCACGTATCCGGGTAGTATGATGTAGAGAGGTGGCATAAGCGACGTTGGTCTATTGTCTATACTAGCCTTAGTGCCAGTGTAGCGAAGCCCCGCCGACTTCCTACAGTCATGCTTCCCTATTCTAATCGTGTGAGAGTCTCGCTGGTTCTCTCCCACTTAAACGCCTCCCCCTTCCTTTGCCATCTTTTAAATATCGGCTAATTTTCGAATTTTATATCGTTTCTTCAGTGTTGCTCCAAGTGCCATCGATTACAAGTGTCTTTGTAGCAACAATGAAAGTGAGACGAAAGAAAGGATGTGAGTTTTCTGTTTCTTTATAAGTATTATTTGTTTTTCTTTACTACGTTCTGTTTTTCACTTAGCTTTCAATAAAAAAATTTTTTTAGCACTTTGGTCCAACCGGTTTTTACACACATGTATATATTTGTTTAACAACTACAATAGCGATTGACTTTAACGACGTTATTATGCGTTAAATTTTGATAACATAAGGTATTTGTTTTTTACATTTTAAGATTATGTTCTCGTCGTTTACATTCGATTGTATGACAATTTTTCTTTTAATTGTAACCCTGAAGAGGAGGGTAAAATAACCCTCGAAACGTTGGATTAAAATATATCAATTTTTAAACAATAACTCGTTCGTTGAAGTCCATTTCCCTAATCACAAAATATTACTACGAACGTCTCATTTTCAAAATTTACGTAATTCGCTAATATGCGTGGATCTCGCAATCCCCCGGCTACTAGGGTTTAAAAATTATTTAAATATTCGTTTTGCTTATTTTTTCATGTCTACATGACTCCCTGATATGCGTGGACCTCATATCCCCCGGCAACTTGGGTTTAAAAATTATTTAAATAATCGTTTTGCTTATTTTTTCATGTCTACATGACTCCCTGATATGCGTGGACCTCATATCCTCCGGCTACTTGGGTTTAAAAATTATTTAAATAATCGTTTTGCTTATTTTTTCATGTCTACATGACTCCCTGATATGCGTGGACCTCATATTCCCCAGCTACTTGGATTTAAAAATTATTTAAATAATTGCTTATTTGCTTATTTTTTCATGTCTACATGACTCCATTATATGCGTGGACCTCATATCCCTCGGCTACTTGGGTTTAAAAATTATTTAAATAATCGTTCGCTTATTTTTTCATGTCTACATCTCCCTTATATGCGTGAACCTCATATCCCCCGGCTACTTAGGTTTAAAAATTGTTAACCTTTATAACTCGACCCCTTATATGCATGGACCTCGCAGCTCCGGCTACATGGATTTAAAAATTATTTAAATAATAGTCTTGCTTATTGTTGCATGTCTAGGTGACTCCCTTATATGCGTGAACCTCATATCCTCCGGCTACTTAGGTTTAAAAATTGTTTCAATGATTGTCTTGTTTATTGTTGCACGTATACGTAATTCCCTAACATGCGTGGACCTCATATCCCCCGCCTACTTGGGATTAAAAATTGTTTGTTTTTTACCGCATCACTTCCTTAAAAAAAGGTCATCGGAGCTTACGGTACAGCAGTTAAGTTTTTTATTCGCAAGTTGTTATGCGTGGGTTACTTGGCGTTTCTAGCTCTGGTTTTCCATACCTTCTGGCTAGCAAGGTCTGGTTTCACCAGAGCTACCGTACACAACTTGACGCCCCTGCTGAATATTCATTAAGAGTAAATTCATACGGAAAAATATTTTTATTGATTTATAGGAGAGAAATATGTTAAAAAATGTACATTCGGAATAATTCGAGCTGGAGTCGATGAATGCTGTCATCTATTAATCTTATTGCAGTCGTATATTACAAGAGAACCACAAAAATTAATGTTCAACATTAATTAACTAGAATTCGCATAAAATGTTTGATACTGTGAATATAAAATGAATTCATTTGTATGTGAATTAAATGATTAACATAAACTTATTTATTTACAGGCTTAAAATCTAGATTAAATAGATTTAGAGGAACGATTACTATAATATTAATTTTTATAATATTTCTCAACGATTTATAATAGACAATCGAATATTACTTATTAATAGTAATAACTACTGTTTCACTCGACGAGTAACGCCTAATATTTATAGGATTTTTGTAAAACGTAAGTTTTTGTACTTTTTCAAAAAATTTTAGAATTTTATACTATTAATAAAAAATTTTAAAAAAATTATCAAAGATAATAATTTTTTTATCAAATAAGTAAATGTATAGTTAGCAGAGTCAGTGTAAGGTAATTTATTGGTAATTTAATGTAAAATAATTTAAAATAATTATATAAAATTGATAAAATCTTTCGACAATTTCTTTTAAGCTAAGCTTGAGCAATTAAAATTATTACTACAATTTATTATTTATTATTATTTATTTGAAAAACAGAAATAAAAATAATTCCTCGTATAGAAATCTGAAATTTGTAATATAAATTTGCATTGTTTTATAGGATTTAAAATGGATTTTACTAAGGGTAACAGGTTCAAGTGCAGTTTTAAAAATGACTTTTTGACTGAATTTCCTTGGGCAGAGGCAGTTTTAAGTGATTCGAACAGTGTTAAATGCAGTATTTGTAACTGTACGTTTAGTTTGAGCAATATGGGCAGACAAGCCCTTGCGAGTCATTCCAAATCTAAGAAACATCAGTCGTCTATTGGAATAAAAGTCTCCACTCTTCCAATAACAACATTGCTTCAGACCTCTTCACTTTCTATCAAAGAGATTACAAATAAGTGTAGTAATGCCATAAATTCTACTGTTAAGCAAAGGAATTCAATAGAAATTAACAGTTCAGGTACGAAAAAAGAAAATCAAACAACAGGATCAATTGAAAATCCTCAAAGTATATCCAATGTGCAAGATAACAAAAAAATATTAAATAGTGCAATTATGAATTACGTTACTAAGGATGATGTCACAGAATCTGAAATTTTATGGGTCTTGCATAACGTATCACGACATAGCTCACTACGTGATATTGAATCAAGTATTCCAGTGTTAGGCAAAATGTTTGCTGATAGTGCAATTGCTCAGAAGTTACAATTGAATAAATCAAAGACATCGTATATGATTGTACATGGACTGAAAAATTATTTCCGTAAAGAATTGAAAACTCTGATTGAAAACTGTGATGCTATAGTTATATCATTTGATGAAAGTATGAATAGTATACAAAAGAAGCAGCAGATGGACGTACTGATCAGGTTTTGGAACAGTAAACAAAATGAGGTATCGACGCGTTATTTCACATCAGCTTTTCTGGGTCATGCTAGGGCAGTAGATTTACTTCAAGCTTTTAATGATAACATACCTCCTGCTTTTATGAAAAAAATAATACAAATATCCATGGACGGACCTAATGTGAATCTTAAATTTTTAAAAGATATGCAGCAAAATCTGTCACATTGTCATGGTAAACAGTTAATCGATATAGGCTCATGTGGATTACATGTCCTTCATAACGCCTTTAAAACAAGTATTCAAATAATAAAATGGGAAATAGCCGAATTTTTGAGAGCACTCTTTAATTTGTTTAATTATTCGCCGGCACGTAGATCTGAATTCACAAATATAACAAAATCAGATCAATTTCCTAAGAATTTTTGTGGGGTTCGTTGGCTCGAAAATGTTGCTGTGGCACAAAGAGCTGCACAAATGTTGCCTAAAATTTTAACTTACATTGAAAAATTAAAGAAAGATAAGATAGAACTAGCGTCTAAAAGTTACGATATAGTGAAGAAAGCTGTATCCGACAAACTACTCAGTGCTAAACTCGCTTTCTTTCAAGCTTTTGCGAGCGAAATCGAGCCTTTTTTAACTGAGTTTCAGTCAAATAATCCAAAAACCCCTTTTTTGTTCGACAGACTTTCAATATTATATTTGGATATAATGAAGAGAATTGTAAAACCGGAGTCGTTACAGAAATTTGAAAAAAATATATTGAAAATAGATTTGAATGACACTGATAATTTACTGACTGCCGATAACATTAAAATAGGATATGCAACCAAAAATGTTTTAAAAAATATTAAAGATGTTTCTGCCGTTGATAAGCTCCATTTCAAAAACGAATGTGGAAAAATCATGAAGTCATTTCTGATCAAAATTGCTCAAAAATCTCCACTAAAATTTTCCATAGTAAAAGGATTATCTTGCTTTAATCCTATAATCGCCCTAGATATCGGTGATGCGGAACGACGCTTGTCAATTGTGCTAGAAAAATTTGTCGAAAATAATCTTTTACCAGGAACAGCAGCTGAAAAAGTTGAGAAAGAATTTAGACAAATTATTTCTCTAAAGAGTACACAAGAAAAGTTAAGAGATTTTAAAGCAAGTGAAACAAGACTCGACCATTTTTGGGTTAGTATTTTAGAAATGCAAGGATTCAAAAACTATGAAAATTTATTTACTTTTATGAAACATGTTATGATTCTTTCCCATGGAAATGCAGCAGCAGAGCGAAGTTTTTCTGTAAATAAAGAATGTATTGTAGAAAATCAGAAGGAAGAGTCGTTAATCGCTCAACGAGTAATATGCGATGCTGTGAGTTCAATGAATGAACCCTTAGTAAATTTTAAAATTAACAAAACTCTGATTAAAGAAGTATGGCTGTCATCCTCTTTATATAAGCAAGCTTTGGAAGACAATAAAAAGAAGTGCGAAAAAGAAGAAAGAGAAAAATCCGCACAGAAAAGAAAAGCAATAGCTTTGCAAGAATTAGAGTCAAAAAAACGAAAGATTATGGAAAATGCGTTAAGACAATCTGATGAATTAGACAAAGAAATGATAATTTTAAAAAGAAACTAAATATAGTTTGTTCTATTTTTATTTATTAAATTAAATTTAATAATCCCAAAGATTAATATGTATTCATGAGACATAAGCTTTAAATAAATAATTTGAATTTAAGGAAAAATTTATGAATTGAGTTCTTTTTTAGCGGTCTGGAAAAATTTATAAAGTGTCTGGAAAACCTGGAAATCTCAGGGAATTTTTTTTCACATTGTTGGTAGACACCCTGTACTCTATTTTTGGTAGCCTATAATTTTGTGATAAGCCGATATTTTTCAACGAAACTAGAATAATAACTTTAGTTTGAGGAAGCTAATTGCCAATAAATTGGTAGCGGTTTTATCTGAGCCGTGTTCAACGTCGACTCAGATGTTGTCCGTGACAAAATTGATATCCTAGATTTATTTAGGTTAAATTTTCTTATATCAGCCGTTATACAGCATGAGAAAGATTGTTAATTAAATAGATATGTTTTAGCATGGCTACGTTTATTTTTTAAAGAAAAGTCCCTTGATTGATCTAAAGCAATAGTTTCAGTATAGATGATATGGTTTCAAAAATGAAATTATAAGTGAACTTCTTACTAAATATTTATAAAAACAAGATTTTCAAAGATTTTGAAAATTTAAAAGACCTTATCTGTTACTCAGAAATTGTTAACCAATTTTGTATCAATTCTTAACGTTTTATTGATATGGACATCTTTCTTACTGTAAGTGTCAGAGTTAAGTGTTCGAATCCTTTCAGCAGTTGACAATCTGATTACAAAAATTCATTTGATAAGGTAGCATATTTATTATAATAATTTTCCATTTGCGCAAAATGATGTTTATTTTTTAATTTAAAATTATATACAAAATATGACATTGATGTTTACAAAATATTAATATGTATTGCCAAAAGAAATAAACTCAAATTTTTTATGGTGGCTGTAAGTTTTAAAAATTTATTTGAAATATTGAAAAATTATAACATACTAAAAAAATTGAATATACATAATTGAAATTTTTATTGCAAAATACATGTATACTTTAGAAGCATTTGCGGTGGACAATGCCAGGTCCTGATTCGTCGTATTCCTGTTTCGATATCCACATTTGTTGGAAAGTAGATAGCGATGCGAGAATTGATCCACCAATCCATACTGAATACTTCCTTTCTGGAGGGGCGATAATTTTAATTTTGATAGTTGATGGAGCCAAAGCCGTAATTTCTTTTTGCATGCGATCAGCTATACCAGGATACATAGTAGTACCGCCAGATAAAACATTGTTAGCGTACAGGTCTTTACGAATATCGACGTCACATTTCATTATGGAATTATAAACAGTTTCATGAATTCCACAAGATTCCATGCCCAAGAAAGATGGTTGGAACAAAGCTTCAGGGCAACGGAACCTTTCATTTCCAATCGTAATGACTTGTCCATCAGGTAATTCATAGCTCTTTTCAAGAGAAGTACTCGCAGCAGCTGTGGCCATTTCTTGTTCAAAATCTAAAGCTACATAGCAAAGTTTTTCTTTGATATCTCTTACAATTTCTCTCTCAGCTGTAGTAGTGAAGGAGTAACCTCTTTCAGTTAATATCTTCATAAGATAATCAGTCAAATCTCGCCCGGCCAAGTCGAGTCGGAGAATTGCATGTGGTAAAGCATAACCTTCGTAAATGGGTACAGTGTGAGAAACTCCGTCACCAGAATCTAAAACGATGCCAGTTGTACGACCAGAGGCATAGAGTGACAGTACAGCTTGGATAGCAACATACATGGCAGGACTGTTGAAAGTTTCAAACATGATCTGAGTCATTTTTTCGCGATTCGCCTTAGGATTAAGGGGTGCTTCCGTAAGAAGAACAGGATGTTCTTCAGGAGCAACACGTAATTCGTTGTAAAATGTGTGATGCCAAATTTTCTCCATATCGTCCCAATTTGTTATGATACCGTGCTCGATCGGATATTTTAAAGTGAGAATACCTCTCTTGCTCTGAGCTTCATCTCCGACATAACTATCTTTTTGGCCCATACCGACCATGACTCCTTGATGACGGGGACGACCAACGATGGATGGGAAGACAGCTCTCGGAGCATCATCACCAGCGAATCCAGCTTTGCACATTCCAGATCCATTGTCTACGACAAGGGCTGCTACTTCGTCGTCACACATGTTTAGATTTTTGTTGTGTTTTTATCTGAAAAAATGCATCAAAATTATATATTATTTTAAAAATAATAAAATTATTTGTTTTCATGACTTGCACAGCAATAAGGACCTACACTTTTAGATGGGGTCTGAACCATCAGACCTATAGGTAAATAAGCACGTGAGAATTTTAAATTTCAAAAAACTTGGCATATAAGGGTGTTAGTCAATCGATGAGATCGGAATTCGAATACGGTTCTCTTTGGGTGAAAAAATGTTCCGGGCAGAAGTCCGATGCTTAAACCAACTGAGCTACAATAGCTTTAAAATTATTTCTTGAATAAATTCTATTTATCCACAAACATTTTTACAAATGTTAAGTTTTATATTTAATGCGTTTCGTATAACTCTTCTACACAAATTTAGTTAAAATTTGAATTTTTCATTGTTGTTAATATTTTGACTGCAATTCGATTTCGACATTAATTCAAAATATTTACGAGTGGAAATAATGCATATTTTACAAGCAAGTAGTATCAAAACTGTTTCTGAGATAAAAGTATTAATTAATATTGAACAGCTGTTATGGTTTATCGAAACCAAATAATTAACTTTTCACAAAATATATGTATCCATTAAGCACTTTCAAAATAGAAAATATTTAATTTTGTTTCCGTTTAATGTTTTTAAATATTGTATAAATAAACTAATAGCTCTCGTATTTTCATGGACATTACTTCGTTATCGTATTTTAAATAAAACATTAAGTTTTGAAATTATTTCTAAACATTTTTATTATATATTTGTTAAGATATTATGAATGTAAAGTTGCAATATATTTTTACTAATTAATCTAATAAAAAATTAGTCATCGTAAACTAAACGTAATATTAATTGTCTTATATTAACTCGGATGTAAGTATGTAAACGAATAGTGTGAAAATTCAAATGTCTATTTTAAAATACCCCTTGTTAATTTTAGACACATGACGGTGATACCCTATATGTTCAAGCGCCAGTTATGAACAGCATCATCGTAGTCAAAGTTCTTTAAATATATTCAAAGATTATGTACTTGAACTGATATTATAAGATTTAATTTACAAAATTATTTTTACATTATATTTATTGAAATAAATATTTAACTCTTATTCAAAAGGTACTAGCGGAAAACTAAAATATTTAGAAAGACTATCATTATTGTTATTATTATTATTATTATTATTATTATTATTATTATTATTATTATCATTATTATTATGTTGTTGTTATTGTTGTTGTTGTTGTTGTTGTTGTTATTATTGAAATACTCTTAAATAATTTTGTTTCGTTTTTATAATAATAATACATAGGATTTGCATTTAATGACTATTTTATGTAATTAATAACCTCTTTATAACATAAATTAAATCAAATAATATTTTATATACAGTACTAAAAGTTCTTGCAGCATTTTTGATTATACGACAACAAAATAAATGTTTTCCAATAATTTAATACAAATTCAAAAGTTTTATATATCCGTATAAACTCACACAAATTAAAAATGTAATATAGTAACATTTTTTAAAGTAAATAGCTAATACACGATAAGACAGGCAAATAATATGAACGTTGTACTAAGTTAGCATATTTTAAAATGTTCTGATATAAGCCTCCATTTCTATAGCTTTAATAAGCTAAACTATAAATTAAAGTAAATAGAGAAGTCTGAAACTACAAAAACACATTCAATTTACATCATATAATTTTTAATATTAATGATATTTAAATTGTTTTTCATTATTCATACTAATGTCTTTTGCAGTTCCATACACAAAGCCGTTATAGTTTAACAGTACTTTTATCAAACTTTTTTAGTAAAAATATTGAAAAATGTAACAAACGATACAAAAAAAAATATACGAAATCATATAAAAATAACTTCCGAATCATTTTATTTTAGTTTGCACTTTATTCAGTATATTAATTGTTACCCGTAATAATTATGCTGTATTTAAAAATCCTCATTAAATTATTAAAGAATTTGAAAAATAAATTAAAAAAAAATTCAATTTCAGACGAAATAATTTAAAACTATTATTAGATATGGATACGTACCGTGCACGGGACAGAGTGTAGTGGCGTCTGTGCTAAGGGAGTCGAAAGACGTCGAATTTATGCTCTCTTTCATACGCCCCCGCATATTTACACGACGGTGGTCCATCCGGCACGAAAAAGGCTTGCCTCTGGGATCATCGTGACGCTCCCGAAATTGAACGAAGCTCGTTCCCAACATGTAGAACAAATGTAACAAATTTAAGATAAGTTTTTCCAATAGTAACAAAAATTTGTGTATATTATTTATACTTTTAATGAAAAATCTTTTTAAAATCAATAACATTTTGCACAAAATTCAATTAAAAACTACCCAAGTTTGTCTTACTCACTTTTCGATCATTAACATAATATAATAATAATTATTGCTTAACATAAATGCAAATGTAAAACAACAGGGAGAAAGAAGACTCGGCTTGACAAATCAAAATGTATTTCATTATATAAGGTAACACAGGGTAATTTGGTGGCCTTAATCGGAAAAGTTTTTGTATGTTTCTGTAAGCATGTTTATAAAAAAAAGAATAATAGATATCAAAATATAGTACCTCTTTAGAAAAAAAAAAAAAAAAGAAAGAGCGTTGTGACTATGTTTCGCTATGTGAAGTTAATTCGGCCAATTGAATTCGAAGATTTTTCATTTTTTTTAAGCAAACTTGGCAAAAATTTTAAATCCACTCCAAAAAATTAAATTAGTCTTGCTAAGAGATAAATAAAAGAAACTAATTATCTGTACACTTAACATGTATGCTTAATATGGCCACTTTTCAGATAAATTCTCTGGTAAAGCAGTGGAAAATATTCGGAGAATTTTTAACTAATTCATAAGCCACGTTTTTTTAGCTATTTATATGTCTAATTAAACTTTTCCATAGAGCAGGGCCGAGGAAATGTATGTGAGGCTGAATTAAGTGTTTAGCCGAATAAGCCAGAGTTACTTTATATGAATTAATTCTGATTGTATTGTTTCATATCATTATTTCTCATCTGTTATCGATAATACGTTGATTCGCAAAATTTATTTATGGACAATGGTGCTGTTTAATTGATAACTTTTTTTAAACAATATATTTATAGTTGCTCCACGTATGAATGCCAGAATTATATTACTTTGAATGGGAATACATAGGTATAGCACAAAATACTACGTTAAAACAGTATAACTGCAATGCAAATTATGATTATACTTTGTAGATCAAACGTGCGCTATAAAAAATAGTTTTTTCTTTAATTTCCCTAGTATAAATGTTAAACATAAGAATTGTGAAAAAATGAAAAAAAACAATTAAAAATGATATGGATTTTGAGAATTTATTATAGATAACAATTCTTAACAATTTTCACTTTTTTTATATTTTCTAATCATAATCCAAATAAATCACAAGGGAAATAAAATAACCTATGCTAACTGTATTAACAGATTGTTTTCTCAGAGAGAAGAGTAAAATTAAATAAAATTTCTTTTTTTTTTAATGTGTATTTAAATATAAAATTACATATTTCCTTGAAACTAGATTTTGCATAAATATAAAATACATTATTTGAATGTATATATAAACCTAAAAAACATTCAAATTTAAAACTTTTGTGAATAAGAATACTACAATTTAATAATGTTATTAATAATATACTATAATAAACTCTCATAACGTTTTCACACTATGCAATTATTATTTTCTCTTAAAAAGTTATGAAATCTATCTAAAAAACTTTTTATAAAAGTTTAAACTAAGGCCAGTCTCTTTCTTCCTCCCCGCGTAAAAAATTTACGTTTGTATCAAGTTTGTATGAACTTGATGTTTTGCGCAAATTCGTCTAAACGTGTGCAACGAGACTTTTCCAAACTTTTAGTTTTTTGTAAACTATGTTTGCCGAAAGTTCAGCAAAAGTTTTCCGAAGTATTACCACACTGAAAAAACAATTTTCTATATTCAAAATATATTTACTTGAATCAAAAATGGCTTCCTTCAATATGTTCAAGGAAATATTTGTTTGAATTAAAGAAATAGTATTGTTTAAAATAACGAAATATAATTTTAATACTAGTAAATATAATTTTTTATCAAAATTATGTTTTTATTTATAAATTAGAAGTAAGAAAACACTTACTTGATTTAAAGAAATATTTATTTAGATGAAAATATTCTAATCTTTAAGTAAAAAAATCAATTTTTACTGAAAAAATATTTCTTTGAACTAAAGAAGTATTTCTTGATATATAGAACATGTCTTTCATAATTTGATAAAATGTAAAAAATATAATATTGTGTTCAGAGCATAATTTCTTTTTATAAGTAAATATAATTTTGTTTCAAAATATTATTTTTTTGATTCAAAAAATTATTCTTTAAAATTTATCAATTTTGTAAAATTAAAAAGAATTACAATAAATATAATAAAGTCACGGTTTGTAAATTGCTATATCATTACTTTGAATCAAATTTATCATATAATTATATAATTTTATATATACTACTTACCCACTTTTGCGTTGTACGAAGAATGTTTATTTATTAACAACTTTTTTCTTTATTTATAACATTTTCGCATATTTATTAGAGAATTGGTTTATAAATTTAATCGCACTTTCATTATCGCAGAAAAAAACTTACATAAAAATTGTCCCCCTAACCGAGAATCGAACCCACCCGAACAGAAATTGACTTAGGGCTAATGCCAGGGCCTTATCCGATGCCTTAAGATAATCATAAGGTCCTGACATGGCACCTGGTGAAGCCCTTAACAAGTCGCGTAATGGGGCGCACCTCCGGCCCTGGCGGGCTTTCCCGGGCATAGCTCGTATTTTTCACTGTTTGGTAATTTACTGCTTTAAATAATGCACAGCTTTGTAAGCGTTTCAAGTTATCTAAAATAATTCAATAAACTTTTTCAAATAACACAGATGTGTTACTCTGTAGTAATGACATTAACATAAGAAATGAAACAAAATTATTTTTAACCTACTAAATCCAGACATGTCATTACAATATCAAGGCTTGATCAGGGCTTCGTAAGGCGTACCGTCTGATGGATACATATCAGGGCCAGACGAGGGCCATTCACGTAGCCCTAGTTTAATATCTAAATATTTTTGTAAGGCGATTTTCAGGCAAATTAAGGCCTTATCAGTCCGGGCTGGGGCCATACCAGCACCGCGTTACGCGCCTTGCTGGGGGCCCTTACGGCAAACCTAGTTAGGCCCTTACGTTTACGCAGGGCTAGCCCTATTTATTTTCCGTTCGGATACGACCCTTGGGTTACTACGCACGCACGCTATCCGTTACGCTATCGCTCGCATGAAAAAATTCAGACATTTTCATCTACTTAAAATGAAACTTAAAATGACTGCATTATCCGTATTTATTCAATATTAATATTTCATTTTAATTATTCATCTAATATATTAATGGTTTTTAATAATTATTTATATTTACACAATATTTTAAGAAAATCAGTGACTTATGATAAGACATTAATGAATTGAATTCGATTGATTGAACAAATTTTGTGTCGGTAAAGCAGAAATCAGACCTGTAGTGAAAACATTCTTTAAATTTTCTTCTTTGGTATGAAAACGTCTATATTTTTTATTGATTACAATATTTGCTTTATTCTAGAGCGCTATATAAATAGTTTATATTTTTCAAAATTTTATTTTCAATACTCTATTAAATTTCCATATGATTCCATCCATTAGATTTTTGCAAAAACGTTCTGGAAATTAGTAATAAATTACAACAAAGCCTCAAACATTTCAAAATCGATTTTGGAAAAATCTACTGGTATTTCGGAGGGCGTGAAAGAACGCTTTGCTCTAAAATTTTTGTTCAAACACGATAAAAAAAAATAAAATTCAGGTGCCGGTAAGGTAGGGATCGTGTCGGTACTTCTGCTGCTAAATTCAACAAAATTAATTTTCTATTTCTAATTTTTTAATTTTAAAGCTTTGATTTTATTTACTTGGTCTTAGTAAATATCCTTTAGGAAAATGGTCTATCTTACATAAAATAAATATTTATTCAAATCAAATATCTCATCAAATAATTTTTTGTTTCTAAGATGTCAGATTTTTTACATATTATTAAATGAGTTTTAGATTTGAAAGAGATTTTAAGTTTTAGACTTGAAAAGTATATTTTTTTCAGTAATTTTCTATCTTTAAAGAAATATTTACTCACATCAAATGTCGAAAACTTAAACCAAGAAATGAGTTACTTAGTTCAAGAAAATTAATTTTCTAGTAAAACGATTTTCTTGAATCAAAAAACATTTTTTTTCAGTGTGCGTTTGCTAAATTCAAGACAATTTTTTTCGGTTTTAAGATATCGATTTCTTTAATTCAAAAGATATTTTTTTCAACTAAGATTTTATTACCTTGGATTTAGTTAATATTGTGAAACTGGCTACTGAATTCAAGAATATTAATTTCTTGTTTCTAAAGTAGACGTTCGCTCAATTCGAAGACCATGTATTAATGTTAAAATTTTATTTCCTTGGTTTTCAGTAAACGTTTTCTAATTTAATTCATCTTTGAATCAAATTATTATTTTATCAGATCAAGCTTCTGATGTTTTTAATTTAAATAAATATTTTTATTTCTGCTGCTGCTAAATTCAAGAAAATTAATTTTCTATTTCTGAAACAGCAGTTTGTTTAATTCAAAAGCTTTGTGTTAGAACTATGATTTCAAGTTCTTGATCTAAGTAAATATTTTTTTTACTGTATTTGGTCTTTGAATCAATTGATTATTTTCTTGAATAAAATTACTGATGTGTTCAAATTAAGGAAATACGAGTATTTATTTGCTTGCAGAAGTCGAATTCAAGAAAAATCATTTTCGGTTTTTAAGATATCCGTTAGCTTAATTTAAAAGCTGTTTATTAGAACGAAGATTTTATTTACTTGGTTTTAGTAAATATGGTTTAAGAACATTTGCTATCTTACATTAAAGAAATATTTACTCACATCAAATGTCGGAAACTTAAATCAAGGAATGAGTTGCTTAGTTCAAGAAAATTCATTTTCTAGTAAATCGATTTTCTTAAATGAAAATTTTTTTTTTTCAGTGCATACTTCGTATGAAATAGAAAAATTGCTAAAGTTTAGCTAAAGTGAGGCTGAACTTTAGAATAAAGTTTATATCAGGTCGAAGTAATTTTATAAGAACTTCTTATGAAGCCTCAAAAAGCTACACATTTTCAAACTTCGTTCTGCATTCAAGAGAAGTTTATCAAAACTTTACAAAACCTTGAACATCTTCAAGTTCATCAACTTTCTTCTCCATTTGATGCAAGTTAAGTTAAACTTTTTTGATAGTGATGTGAAACTTTCGTCTATATTACAGGTAAATTAAGAATAAGTTTAGCCAAACCTTTTAAAAACTACTTTAATTAATCTGAAATTTTTTGTACATTAACTTGATTAGGCGTTTGGTTAACGTTCAGCATAGTTATAAATAAAGCTCTATTTGATATTTATAGTTCATTTTGAGTAAAGTTGTCACACAGTTTTTCAAAACTGTGTGCATAAAATGTTTTGTGATCTTTTTAAATACTTAAACGTAACTTTAAAAGTAGTTTCTACAAAATTTCAATGAAGTTTAGAAAGAGCTATATATTGGAAAGTTGAGATATAAATCATTATCATAGTTTTGCGGCGTGTAAAAGTAATATTTCAAGATTTTCAGGATTAAATAAATTTTATTAATAATAACAATCAAAAGAACAAATTAATATATGCTCGAATTCTCTAAAGAACCAGTTTTTAATAAATTACGAACTTGAAACATGTTTTTTTTTTCTTTTTTTTGTCATTTTCCTTATTTTCCATGGTTTTTTTCTTTTTGTTTAATTCTTGTTGTGAATCTGAGTCCACTTCTTCGTCTGGTTCAATGGGGTTTTCCAGAATATGCTTTCGTTTCTTTTTCTTATTTATATTTTCATTACTTTTGACTGAATTTTTAGTTTCTTCTATAGGTTCTTTTTTATTCTCTCGGATAAGTACTTCCATATTTGCATTATTGTCCTGCGTTGTCTCTTTCTCTTTTCTTATTTGTTTTGATCTCTGATAACTTACATTATGTATTTGTTGGTTCGTAGAGTTGCGCATTGAGCCGCAAGAGTCTGTCTGTACATTTTATGCGACAGTTGATATTTTTTTTTGTATATTCATTGATATAACCTTTAAATAAGACATTTTTGTATTAATATGTTTTGTCAACATTAAAAGTTTGATACATTAAGGATTTTTGTATTGAACTAAAAGAGCTATTAATCAATAGTACATTGTGTACCTGAGGCGTAAAGTGGGCCTTTTTAGACCGAGTGTGGAGTTTGCAGTACGAGTCGAGGTAAGCTAGCACGAGTTGAAGGCGAGTGCGTTTTGCGAACGGAAGACGAGTACTGCAAACACACGAGGTCAAACGGCCCACTAGACCTAGGTGGACACCATATTTTTTGTGACACATGAGTAGATAAGCTATGCCGATTCTGGCTCACCCGCAATTGCACGGGGCGCCATTAACCCATAGCAGGTCAAGACATGTTTATGCAGAACCGGCATAGGGGTTTTGGGTCACCCGTAACTACCCGTAACTATTCTGCATCATGTAAGTCTGGGTTATTGACTCCCCGTACAGTTGTCGTACAACTGTACGGGGAGTCAATAACCCAGACTTACATGATGCAGAATCGGTATGTCGGTTCCAACTCACCCCCACGCCAAAGAGTTGAGCCAGAACCGGCCTACCGATTCTCGATCAGGTCTTGACCAATCTAGGCTAGCCGTAATTATCGACAGGCCTGAGGACGGCGAGCGGGCCGCTGATAGCGAACGGCCAACATGCGGCAGAGAGCGGTACAACAGCCTACTGCAAACGGGCAGTGGTAGTCCCCCCCTCCAGTTAATCCACCAAAATTTCGTCCGTTTTTCGATCCGAGCGCTCCTTCTCGAGTTATAAGAAAAAAACCAAAATTTCTACCCCCACCATCGGTTTTCGAAAATTCTTTGAATGGATAGTATGTGAAAATGTGAGATTACGCTCATTCAAATATACCCCTCAGAGGTAAATAAAACGCCCCGGTCCTGTCAGGATGCTTGTGACAGGCCTTGAACAGGTTGCCTTAAAATTTTGGTGCTTGTACAATACTTATCTAAACCTAGGCATATGCCCTATTTTTCGAAGTATCATCCAAATAACACTTCCGAATTTGACAGTCCCATATACAGACAGTGTAAATATTCATGGGAAAATTATAAAAAATGGGCTGGCACCCTCCTGGCAATTATAGATGTTATGAAAAGTCCGCATGACTTAATTGATGTGGTTAGGAGCGAAAATTGAAAATATTTAATTCATAAAATAGAAAATAGTTTGAGACCTTGAAATTTTGTATTATAAAAATAATACTGATATTCTTTTATGATTATTCCAACATTTTTTGCATCTTAGCATTCACAGAAGTTTAAATTAATACTTTTTTAATATTTAGAAAAGAAATGTAATGTATTAAAATATATATAGAGTGCACTTGATTTCAGCTAGTTCTCTCTCTTTTGAAAAATAATACCTATGTTTGAATGCAAACTATTCAGGTCACATATGATTTATTTATAGTGTTTTAGACCTTCTCAAATTCAAATTAAAATTGCAGCAAATAGTTTATTTATTTGATTTCACAAACAATATTACTAACATATTATACAAGTAAAAGAAAATACGTAGATGGTCCCTTTAGTTGGACAGGATTTTTTAGCAAACGTGAGACAAACAGCCGGTAGTAGGATAATTTGAGGTTCTGCTAGTCAATATTAGTTTTAGTAAGTTTTCAACACTTTACAAATACTGAAAATAATGTTCTTTTTCCCGCAAATAATTATTGCAAAATTATAGTAAAAAAAACATCATTGAACCACCTCTATTCAGTGTATAATATGTATTTTATAGCACGGTGTGACCAAAGCCCGCACTTTAGTCACGCCTATCCGTGGCTAAAGTAGTCCTTTTTTGCACCGTGTTTATCACACTCGCTACGCTCGTGCGCTAACCTCACGGTGCAAAAAAGGACTACTTTAGCCACGGATAGGCGTGACAGCGGGCTTTGGGCAGGCAGTGCTATAAAATAGTATACGATACTCGTGACTTAGTGGCTCTTTATTGCATGGCGTTTAGCGCCCTCGCTGCGCTCGGGCACTAACCTCACGCCGTGCCAAAAAGAGCCACTTTAGTCACACGTATCGTAATATACTATAGCGACTCATTTATATTATCCTATTATAAACAGTTTATACATGTAATAAGTCTTATAAAATAATAAATGCTCAAATTTATTGTAGAAAATGGCAATGTTATCCGTAAAATAAATACTACTAAATTATAGACACCCTACATACTTAAAATTTAGCGAGGCACTTAATTTTCGTATCTTGAATAATAGTTGAACGTTTATAAACGTACTGAAAGTATAAACATTATTCAAAGAAAGATACATAGTTTTTCAGATGACTTTTTATCGTTTTAGAATTGAAATGAATGTTGTGGTTGAAAAAGGAATTTTTACTTTTATGTTTATATTTATTGAATAATCAATGTAATACTGACCCGGACAGCCATCTGTTCTGCAGATTAGGGCTTAACATGTATAACTCGGAAACTCATGTACGCAAAACGTGAACTGCTACGCAGTTGAAAATCTGATTTCGTGATACCTACATGCACTCGGCAGTCAATGCAGTTTTTCCGCGACTCTGAATCCTTTATGTCATTCACCTTAAATAATTCCAGGCTCGCCATTTGTCAACAGAGCATGACGGGAAATAGAAAAAAAAATGGCAGGGTATTTATAACTTCAAAATGTTTGTTTACCAAAATAATTTTATTGAAAATTAAAATTTGGCTTAGCCAATATCTCAGTTTTTAGATAATCTAGTACAATATAACTTCGAAAGATTAATTTATAATATTAGCATTGCGAAGTTCACTAAGAATAAAACGGATTTCACCATAGTTAGTTCTTATTCCCATGTTTTGCTCAGCAACGAGTACTTGTAAGCGATCAACTCATTTGTTAGGATCATCCCAGACGTCGAGTTCGTATGCAGTTGTAACATCTACTCGCGAGATTTTGGGAAACAACTTCTTCCTCTTCATCATCACTAGTCCACTGTCTCTTTTTATTTTCACGTTGATATCTTCAATTAATAAAGTTATAATACTTACGAATTCTTCTAGATAAATATTCATTGGTTGAGAAATCGGATGCATCTTCACTAGAATGATCAGCTTCATAATAATTATCGGATCCGTTAGAAGTTGCAAGATGCGAGTTAACTCATGTAACAACAGTTATGAGCTTTTTTAGAGGATTGGCTATTGGTTCAAATATCTTTTTTCGCTGCCACTGGATTAGTTTGCTCAACCCTTTTATTTTTCTCTCTTGAATTTTCTACTTCGATAACATTACCTTCTCGAGATAATGGCAAGATACTTTTACAGACGACTTTTCGAACATTGGAGCAATAAAAGTTCAAAAATGTGTTACTCTACTTCATAAAAGGTGCAACTCTATGAAATAAAAGGGGTCACTTAAAGAAAAAACATGTCACTCTAAGACATAAAAGGTGTGAGTATATGACATAAAATAGGTGTTTAATCTATAATATAAAAAAGGTAAAAGGTGTTACTCTATGACATAAAAAAGGTGTTACTCTATGACATAAAAAAGGTGTTACTCTATAACATAAAAAGGGGTTACTCTGTGACACAAGAGTTGTTACTGTATGACATAAAAGTTGTCACTCTATGAAATAAAAAGGCGTGACTCTATAACATAAAAGAGGCGTTACTCTAAGACATAAAAAGGTGTTACTCTATGACATAAAAAAGGTGCTACTTTATAACACAGAAAAGATGTGACTGTATAACAAGAAAAGGTGTTACTCTATGACATAAAAACATGACACTCCAAGACATAAAAGGTGTGACTCTATGGCATAAAAAGGTGTTACTCTATGACATGAAAAAGATGCTACACTAAGACAAAAAGTTGAAAATCGTGTTACTCTACTACATAAAAGGTGAAATTCTATGACATAAAAAAAGTATGTCACTCTAAGACATAAAAGGTGCGACTCTATAACATAAAAAAGGTATTACTTTATAACATAAAAAAGGTGTTAATCTATGACATAAAAACGGTGCTACTCTATAACATAAAAAGGGGTTACTCTATGACACAAGAGTTGTTACTGTATGACATAAAAGGTGTCACTCTATGACATAAAAAAGGTGTGACTATAACATAAAAAAGGAAGTACTCTATGGCATAAAGAAGGTGCTACTCTATACCATAAAAAACTTGTCACTCTATGATAAAAAAGTTCAAAAACATGTTACTGTATGACATAAAAGATGTAGCTATATGACATAAATGAGGTGTTACTATATCACATAAAAAACGGAGTTACTCTATGACATAAAGAAGGTGTAACTCTATGACATAAAAAATATGTCACTTTAAGGCATAAAAGGTGTCACTCTATGATAAAAAGTTCAAATACCTGTTACTCTACTACATAAAAGGTGTAATTCCATAATAAAAAAGGTGTCACTCAAAGACACAAACGATGTTACTCTATGACATAAAAAAGTGTTACTTTATAACGTAAAAAAGGTGCTACATTATGACAAAAAAGTTCAAAAACATGTTCCTCTACTACATGACAGGTGTTACTCCATGACATAAAAAACATTTCACTCTAAGATATAAAAGATGTGAGAATGTGACATAAAAAAGGCGTTTACTCTATAATATAAAAAAAGGTGTTACTCTATGACATAAAAAGGCGTTACTCTATGACATAAAAAAGGTCCTACTCTATAACCTAAAAAGAGGTTTGTCTATATAACATAAAAAAGGTGTTACTCTATGATATAAAAAACATCACTCGAAGACATAAAAGGTGTAACTCTATGACATAAAAAAGGTGTTACTCTATGACATGAAAAAGATGCTACACTATTACAAAAAATTGAGTGTCACTCTACTACATAAAAGGTGTAACTCTTTGTCATAAAAAAAACATGTCGCTCTAAGACATAAAAGGTGTGACTCTATGAAATAGAAAAGGTGTTACTCTATAACATAAAAAAGGTGCTACTCTATGACATGGAAAGGTGCTACTCTATGACATAAAAACGGTGTTACTCTATGACATAAAAAAGGTGTTACTCTGTGACAAAAAGTTCAAAAACGTGTTACTGTATGACATAAAAGGTGTAACTATATTACATAAATAAGGTGTTATGATATAACATAAAAAAAGGAGTTACTCTATGACATAAGGAAGGTGCTACTCTATAACATAAAAAACATGTCACTCTATGACATAAAAGGTGTTACTCTATAACAAAAAGATCAAGTACGTGTTACTCTACTATATAGAAGGTGTAACTATATAACATAAATAAGGTGTTACTATACAACATAAAAACCGCTGCTAACTGCTCTTGCAGAATGCTTTCTCAAAGAGAAATGCTAAATTACATCAAATAATTTTTTCAAATGTATATTTTAAAATAAAATTTCATTTTTTTCTGCACATCTTATTTTCCATAAATACATTATTCAAAATTATTTAGAAAATTATATTTGAAATAGTTATATTTCAAAGGAATATATAGACTTTTTTGCACGTGCGGCGGCTTATGTGTATTTAATGCGGCAATTAAAGAATATTTTTACAATTGGAATCTTATATTATCTCGCAAAAGCATTTTCAATTTAAAATATAGCAGGAGAATAACTGAAAATATATGTTGTTTCTTTGAAAAGGATTTGTTACATGTGGAAGCATTCCACACGCGAATTCGGTCGTACATGTAGAAACCGCGATTTGGCATTTGAAGCATCGAGAACATTCGCCACTGCGCCGCGTCCGCGGTGCAAGGAAACTAGAGTCGGTCAAAACGGTCGACTGGCCGAAAAATGCAAAATCGGCACCAGTGGAAGAACGAAGTTCCACTTGCAGTCGATCCCCACCTATGATTGATTACGGGAGAAAAAGACCTTGCATCGAGAATATAAAAAGCGACGCATCCGTCATCGCGGGACAATTAGCTAGCCACGGGAAAACTATGAGAGAAATCTAGACGAAACGATGACTTCAGAACGGACGAGGTAAGGAGTTACGATCCTGTAAGCAGTAATGCTCACTAAAGGCTCATTTAAGTAAGTACATTATTTCGATAGGGTGTATAGGTAAGCTTATCTTTAGAAATTTTCTAATCCTTTTTTAGAATTGCTTTTATAATCGTACGAGGCAATAGCCTGACCTTTAATAGCATGCCATTAATTGGTATTACGCTAACCTGTCCTGTCGAGAAGGGAGCTAAATAACTTAGTTATTAAGGCGGTCTTATACCTATAGGCCTTTTTAGTCAAAATTATCTAAAAAATGATAAAAAAAATTATTATATTAGAATAATTAAAATATATTGTAAATATAACTTATTTTGAATAAAATGAGCCAAAGCAGAGGTCCTTAAACTCATTTTATCCTCAGTTATAGCATTTTCAAGAAAAAAAGTTTGTCGTTACTTTTCTCTGAGACTGCATGATGAATCTTCATGGGATAAAAAGCAAATTGTTTATAATTTATGTAGTTATGGGCCTAAGAGTTGCAATTTTAAGGTCTTTATGTTTAAGTATTTTTTTCATGGAAAAAACTGATTTTTTTACAATATTTGTTTCCATTTTTTTGAATTTTTAAGGTTTTTAGCATGGAAAAAATACTTACACATGAAAATCTTAAAATTCCAACTTTTAGGCCCATAACTATATAAATTATGAACAATTTGCCTTTTATCCCATGAAAATTCATAAAGTAGTCTCAGAGAAAAGTAACGACAAAGTTGAAATTTTAATATTTTCAGAAATAAGGCTTTAAAGATAAATATCATAAAATTTAAAAAATCATCAGCCATCGGGTCCTCCATTTCTTCTCCTTCTTGAATCACAGTTTCCTATACCTCAGACCCATTCTCTCACATGAAATGGTTTAAATATAAGGTCTGACTTGCAATGTGTTCATATATACAGCATCCGTTCTACTAAAAGTTATTGCTAACAATTCGTCCTTCTTTTATATTTTTCATCCATCTACTGTTGAGTCACTTTTTAAAACATCATACTGATGTGAGTTATATAATTATTTGTAATACTAAGATAAATGTGGAATATGCAGCAGGTCATATGAAATATGAAAGCCCAGCTAACATCATCCTGGCCAAAAGTATATTAATACGTCTAAGTTGATAAAAACATTTTTTCCATGATCACCTCATTATACGTATTATCCATACTATATCTTGCATTCAAGCCTTCATTATATATTACTTGTGTGCTAAAAAGCCTGGTTGCTTTTATGTGCAAATGCGTCTTGATACTCATTGTAGTGTGCAACTCTTCTGAATTATTGAATAATATCCTATAATGAGCAAAACTCAATAATCTCACTTTCATCTTTCTTATAAAATAGATATATTTTGATTCATTCGATCAGAATTATCACTGCTTTTTTCTTCATACATTTAATTAAATCTTGACAATTCATGTTTGAGGTTTAAATAGCTGTATTTAATAACAACTTTTCAAAAAAAATTTTTGCAAAGTTGTTATTTTTTAAAAAATAAGACCTTTAAGACACCCATTTGACTCCAAAATTTTGCCTTAAAGGTCTTATTTTAAAAAAAATAACAACTTTGCAAAATTTTTTTTTTTTAAATAATTTTTTTTTTCAATTTTTTTGAATATGTGCCAAATGGAGACTGATATTCTCAAAGTACATTTGATTTTCTTCTAAATTATGTATTTTAAAACTACTCACACGTTTTTTCTGACTTAAAAATGCGGATTTGAAAAAGTAGCGATTTTTCAGAAAAAAATTTAAATACTTTTATGAATTATAAATTACTTTTTTAATATTACATTTTAAATGAAGACCGATATTCTTAAATTATATTCGATTTCCTTTTAAATTATGTGTTTTAAAATTAGTCACGTGTTATTTTTGACTTAAAAATGCGGAATTAAAAAAGTAGCAAATTTTTACAAAAATTAAATAATTTTATGGATTATAAATAATTTTTAGTTATTACATAACTATTTTAAATATAATTTTCTAAATTATTTTGAATAATGAATTTATGGAAAATAAGATATGCAGAAAAAATGAAATTTTATATTAAAATATTCATTTAAAAAAATTATTTGAGATAATTTATTAATTCTCTTTGAGAAAGCATTCTGCTAAAGTAGTTAGCAGCGGTTTTTAGCCCTTCGTAGATTTATAACTTTTTTTGACGATAAATTGAGTTAGTACCTTTCCTAACGCTCTGCTGATTTAGAAGCTTTTTCCTTTCAACTGACGAAACAATCTATTTTATTTATAAATATTAATAATTTATTTTTACAGATTACTTTAAATCTATGGGGAATATTTGCTGAAACATTTAATCTCCCCGAAAATGATGTTATAACTTTGAAAAGAGTTAAGGTTACTGAATATGGCGGTATCAAAAAATTATCTACAACGAATTCGACCTTACTAGAAAATGATTTTAGAGGAGAAGAAAAATTGAGGTAAATTTTTAATATAAATTTTCTGGAATTAACTTAATTTTAACTAATACTATTTTATTTTTATTTCAGATTAGAAGATTTTATGAAAAATTTTAATATGCCAATTTCTAGTTAATTTAATGTAATAAATAATAAAAAATTATTTAATTTAATAGAAGAATATTGAATTTTCATTGCTATTGAATTTTGTTTGCTCTCTCTCTCTCTCTCTCTCTCTCTCTCTCTCTCTCTCTCTCTCTCTCTCTCTCTCTCTCTCATTTGCTTTCCTTGGTGGGCCTTAGTTGTCGATATGCCCAATGCCGTTAATTTGCTTTATAAACGCACTTACCGTTCTTATCTTTTCGATGAGTTTTGTTAACTCAACAATGATGTCGACGTTCGCTCTGTTCAGGAGCGATACACCTTCCCATTATAACGTCTATCTAACGCTCTTGATGGTAATAAAAAACTAATCGCCGATCGCGAAATACGTATGGCCATTGATATGAAAAAGGTGAGTGGCGAGGCTGCGGCGTCGGTATTGTCCGGCTTGGCCCGTTTTCGCGCGTTTTGTCAGCGTGCCTGCGTGGTTTTCTCCATTCGTTTTCTTTCCTTCTCAGCGTTCTGAAGCTCGCGCTTTCTTTTAGTTATGATGTCCGCTTTTTCGCTTGCTTCTGCCTCTCGTCCTGCCGTTTCCCTTCATCTCGCGTCGTAGCCTCTACGTTAACATGCGAGTTTACGGTCTCAGGCAATCGTCTCCGTATATATTTAAGATCATTGCGTTATCGAGAAGGGTACCAGGGGCGTAAGAATGAAGTAGTTAGTGTTTTGTGGAGCTATATGATGCAAGCTGAATATACGGTTTCTTATCCGTCGATACTCGCACCGATCATACATGTCTTTCCTCGTACCTCAAAGAATGCCACCACATGCAGATTCATATACGTAACTCACGGCAGCTGCTAATCGAGTCAATGATAATAAGGAATATATAGTAATGGATTAGTTATATATATTTTGTGCTTAATAAAATATCAACTCACAAAAAGGTTTTAATCACTATTAATGAGAATATTTGATAACTAATTTTAAAATAAGCGGTACATAATTCTTTTATACAATACTATTGATTTCATTATGAATTATTACCTATGCGCATCCTTGTTGATCAACTTAATAAAATATAAATAAGCGTTGGCTAGATCAGGCCCTTTTCTTATTGTCAAAAAGTGACCTCGATCAAGAGTGAAATAAAATGTTATATGCAATACGGTGCGAAATAGATTTTATTTCCGCGGTTAATTACTTTCTTCTGGTGAAGATTTTTCTTCCGGTGGATTACTGCACTCGCTTCGATTCTGTAATAAACATACCCTTGGAAAAAGTCTTCTCGCTCAAGGGAATTATCATACCCGCGGGAAAAATCAGCAGCGGTTTTTAATTAATAAAAGACCTTTATTATTCGCTAAATGCGGTTATGCTTGAATACTTAAATAAATAGAGTATTCAATAATAAATTCTATTCTATAAATTATAAAAAAAATATGCATAGAAAAGAATTAACTGATTCACAATTGACGGCACCCTGACTAAGATCATTGTGGCCCGTTGAGTACGACACCTATACAGTCTGATTACTCACTGCTATTGCGGCAGGTATAAGAGATGGTATTGCAAATTTCTTATTATATCATGATTAAAATACTCATCATATCACGACCGATACGTCTTTATTATTACAATCCACCGCTATATTTGTCTACATCAAACAGAATATTGTTAAACTACTCAATCCGGTCGATGGCTGAGTGGAAGAACGTATCTCGTCGCTCAGATGAAGAACGACGTATCTCATTTCGCCACGAGAATGAAGAACGACGTATCTCGGCGTGCGGATATGAAGAACGACGTACCTATCTCGGCACGAGGATGAAGAACAACCTATCTCGCTGCTTTTACGGGCAGTATATGGCGAACGATTTATTAACGATTCGCTATTTGGTTTATGTTTTTGATAACATAAAGTTATGCCTTCACATGTGCAAAATACAACTTTACGCTTGTAAAACATGATTAAAATGGCTAATTATACTCATAGAAGTGCGAAAGGAATTAATACATCATTATAAATTGAACTTTTATTTTGTATGTTTAATATGTTTAATCTTAACATTTTTTTGTTTTTTTTTCTTTAGTAACAGGTTTTTCTTTTTGGTTGCCTCTTAGATATTTTTCTATTTTTACTTTTTTCAATTTGCTCTATTACTTCATTATTTTTCTTTTCCACAATATATCGTTCATAAAATTGGTCATAATATATATTTACGTAGTAATTTAGCTATTGTTCTTCAAAATTTAAATGATCTGAAATAACAAAATTATATTATTGATTGTAAATTTGTATAAAAAGTTTAAAGTATTTTGTTGTTCTGTAATAAAAATACATTTAGCTATCTAATTATAAATTTATGTTAGGTTACAAATTAATTCAATATTAATACTAGATAAATCTACGAAAAATCATACCTTCTAAAATATCCATACTTTTCAATGCATTTTTTAATAAAATGTAATAATATATAAAGTTTCATAAAAAGTTAAATATATATTATACAAAATACATTTCCTGTATAATTATATAAAATTCATTACAGAATAATTATGAAAACATTCGCAAAATTCATGACAGAATAATTATCAAAACATTCGTCTTTTTGTATCAATGCTAAAAGACAACTTCAATTAAGAAGAATCGTAACCTTTTACGATTATCAACAGTATTTGCATTTTTCAAAATAAAATATTTTTTAATGGTATTGAACAATTAAATATCAAGGTTCGATTTTTTACTGTTATTTACAATACATTTTATGAGGGCTAATACTCGTTCACCGCGATTAGCGCATTCGGCGTGTTATCGTTCAACCAAGAATTTAAGAAATATAACACAATGCGTTGCCTGCTGTTGAATATTGCATCGCGCAGGTATGTTAAAACTCTTTAAAATTTTGTAATATATAAGTATTTTATAAAATTTAAGTAAAAGTGTCTATACATACGTGCGCGTATACAATTTGTAGTCTAATGCAGTATTTTGATAGTCTAATTCATAGATTTATTGCAAAAAAAGTTATTGGTGTTTACGTAATGTATATTTATATTTTATGTGTTCGATAATCAAATTTTCAATTAAGTTTACGGATTTGATGTATATAAGGTTTTATTGCACATTAAAAATGTTTATAAGGTTTCAGGCACATTAAAAATGAGCATTTATTTTATAACTGAAAGGCAAATTTGTTATTTTAATGTGTATTTTCGTAATTTTATTTACATATAGTTTTGGATTTTGCAAATGTAGAGTGATACGGTTCAGTTCTAAATGAAGAGCTCAGGGCAACAAACGGTCAGCTCACATTTTCAGATGACCCCCGAATTTGCTGTTCGTACTGTTTATCTAGGGGCCAATTCGAAATGTGAGCTGACCGTTTGTTGCCCTGAGCTCTTCAAATGCAGTTCTGAAAAGATTTTTATCATTTTCAAGAAAAACTATTCGCTTATTAAGTATCGCCTGGATGAATGAATTCTAAAATTTTACACCGAATCATGACATAGTTTCGTTTTATTAAAATAATTTATTTAATCAATGCATCATTTTCTTAATGCTTTAAAAACAAACTAATTTTTCTTACTCGCCCACCCGAAAGTACGTACTTTCGGCCCGCATCTCCGGGCCGAAAGAGAAACTTTCGCATCCTATTTTAGACCAACCGCGCGCTCTGATTGGCTGCCGAAATTTCCTGACCCGCGGCGCTTGAGCGCCTGCGCGCACGTCCGACGAAAGATGTTTGTGCGGTGTGAAGGTTAGACACGTACGAAATAAACAGAGGAAAGTGCACGGGTGATGAGAAAAAAGAGTTAAATGAAACAAAAAGTGGTGTTGTTTGATCGTGGTCATTGTTTTTTCCTCTTGTTTCCTACACGTACTTTCGAGTCGTGTAGAAACAATTAAGTAAACGTACGGACGGAAGCGTCCGAGGAAAATATGTTTGTGTGGTGTGAAGGTTAGACACGTACGAAATAGACAGAGGAAAGTACACGTGTGACGATAAAAAAGAGTTAGTTGAAATAAAAAGTGGTGTTGTCTTTTTTTAATGAATGAGTTTCTGATGCCCGCCCCGACCAGCAAAACCTCGGCTTCGCCTCGGTCTTGCAAATGTCGGGCGGGCATCAAACCATCTGTGTAACAGCGAAAGTAGCAGACGGCCAAAAAACCAGCTCTCCACGCCGGGTCGAAAGAAAAAACGGTCGGTAATATCGACCGAGCTACCCAAAGCGGCCGACAGAGGCAGTACTATCGAGCGGCCCGAAAGAAAAACTAACACTCAAACACAGCTAGCAGACGACAACGCAATTTTATCAATTATTTAACAATTACAGAACGTACTTTCGGCCGGGGAGTAAGAAAAATAGTATACAATACTTGGACCGGAAATTGGATGCCCTGGCCGTGCGTCATGACGCCCTCGGCTTCGCCTCGGGCGTCATACCACGCACGGCCCGGAAATCCAATTTCCGGCCCACGTATCGTAATGTACTATTTTTAATTCATTTAAAACGTGTCAGGTGCAACATTCGCATGTCACGCGTGCCACTATATCCGATAGTCCGATGAGTCGTTCAACAATTTGTACCGTGACTTCTACTTGATAAGGTATCAGTATTGCAGCAATAATACGTAAGTAAAGTTGTTAAAAAGTTTTGTCCTTCTCAATTTATTTTTCACACAATTATTTTCAGAATTAAGCTTTTATCAATTACTTTAAATTCTCGCGTTTCTTTAACGAATCTTGCGAAGTACGTCTTTTTATTAGAACCGATCAACTTTTTAAAATCTCCATAAAATAAAAGAAATTTGTGAAAAATTCATCGATCGTATAGCGCATACATTGCACATATTTTAACGTAGTCTTTTTTGTATTTGAATCAGGCATAGATGCTTCATCTTCTGCGAAATTACATGTTGAAAATCTTTGTATACTTTTATTATCGTGATTATGATAAGTATAGTGTAATGCATCTATGTCGGATTCTAATGTTTTTTACTATATTGACCAGATGTCAACAACAAATTTTATTAATTTCATTAAAATTTTGAAATAATATATACAATACATACAATACAATATATATTTTTTAATACAAAAGTAGTTTTACAACTTTTTGTGTCTGATTACTGAAAAGTGATTGCGATGGTTTTGCAGTACAGATACAATACGTAGTTTTTAATATTGTGCTTTAAAATTAATAAGTAAATTAAAAAAGACACACACACACACACACACACACACACACACACACACACACACACACACACACACACACACACACACATACACACACACACACACACACACACACACACACACACACACACACACACACACACACACACACACACACACACACACACACACACATATATATAGTATATGGTAGGAGACCTCGTAAAAGACCGTATTAGTGTGCCCTTAAAGCAAACCCGTATTAGTGACACTTTTCAAGTTACGATCAATAACAAATAATAGATCAATCTGATTAATTTATGAGATAAATCGCCTTTTAACTCCTTTTTTCAACAAGTCTTTCTTTATTTTTAATATTAAATTTTTTTTTTACATCGGAAATTCCAAAAAATTCACATAAATACGGACAGACACACTAACAGGGCCTAATACCATAGTGAAAACATATTTATTAACAACATGCCTAAAATTAAAACTAAAAATTTAAAAAGCATAAATGAAGAACAGAAACAAAGAAAACGTTTATTACGGCTTACAAAAGCTGTTAAAAAAAGGAACGATAAAACAAATTCAAAACTAAAAAAGTTATTACTAAATAAAAAAGCAAAATATCGCTTAGTTAAAGAGTATGTTGATAAAGAACGGATTGATAATGCGAGAAGAATGCGTCTTATTCGAAAGAAAGTCATGTATAAAGAGAATGAGAACATTAAGAACAAATCAAGAATTCAACTATTACGCCAGAACAACGATTTTAAACAGAAGGAGAAAAAAGAAAACATCAAGAGAATATTGAAGTTACGCCAGGACAAGGGCTTTAAACAGAATGAGAAGAAAGAAAACACCAAGAGAATATTGAAGTTACGCCAGGACAAGGACTTTAAACAGAAAGAGAAGAAAGAAAACATCAAGAGAATATTGAAGTTACGCCAAGACAAGGGCTTTAAAGAGAAGGAGAAGAAGGAAAACGCCAAGTTGAAGTTACGCCAGGACATGGATTTTAAACAGAAGGAGAAGAAAGAAAACGCCAAGAGAATATTGAAGTTACGCCAGGACAAGGACTTAAAACAGAAGGAGAAGAAAGAAAGCGCCAAGAGAATATTGAAGTTATGCCAGGACAAGGACTTTAAACAGAAGGAGATGAAAGAAAACGCCAAGAGAATATTGAAGTTACGCCAGGACAAGGACTTTAAACAGATGGAGAAGAAAGAAAACGCCAAGAGAATATTGAAGTTACGCCAGGACAAGGACTTCAAAGATAAAGAGATGTGTGCAAACTTGATTAGAATAAAACACTTACGCACTGATAAAAATTTCAAAATAAACGAAATTAATAAAAACAAGCATAGAATTGAATATTTGCGCCAAAATGATCTATTTAAAAATTCAGAAAATGTAAGAAATACTACAAGAATTCAACATTTGCGAAAAATTAAAAAGTACCAAAACGAAGAAAATAAGAAAAATTATGCAAGAATAAAACGTCTCCGTTCAAATAAAACATTTCATCAAAATGAACTGCATAAAAATAAGATGAGAAATCAATGTTTGAGGCAAGATATTAACTATAAGAAGCTTGAAAAGATTAGAGAAAAACTCTGCAAACAAAATCTAAGGTTAGATGAATTAATGAAGTACAGAGATTGTTTTCAAAATAATGTATTACATAAAATTCTGGATAACGATAGCCCAGATTTTCAAAAGTACTTGCTATTGAAAGATTTTATAGATGACAGGAAATGTGGAGCTGATGCAGTGTGTCTTTGTTGCGATAATTTATTTTATCGAAAGTCAGTTATTCCATTCGAAGAAACTAGAGTACAAGAACACTTAAGGGGGTCGGACACCTTTAGAATGACAAAAAATCAATTTTTTTATTACATATTTTACTAAAAAAAACACTTGTAGAATAGGTCCCAATTAGTTTTAAAGCATTATCTATTTTTGTTTTAAGAATATACACAAAACACTGATAAATCTTTTCATTTGTTTTTTGTTCAAATTGCATTTTCCCCTTGTATACATTGTTACGTCCGGAGACGTATTATAGATTTAGAATTTCATTCTAAAAGTTTATTCACATCAGATATTTCCTGACATATAAACGCGAGAATGCAACGCAGCATTTCGCTCAGGCATCGTACCGTAGACCGTGTGACGTAGAGAGCCATCGACCTCCAGAAGACAGTGGCGTGCAAATTTTTAACAAATCAGCATTTCACAATGCTACCACTTAAATGCTACGCGTATAAGCCGCAACCGAAAATTTCTTAATAAAGATGATCTCAACTTATCATCTATAACCCAATTAAACCGCATAATAAAACTGCGAAATGCATCGCGCAAGTCAGTCACAGCGTACAAGAAACCTGGCGAACTCCGTGTACCTCTACGACATCGAGAAGTTGAAACCGTAAGCCTTAAACATCTAGTAAGCAGATTTTATAAGTTATTCAAATTGTAATCGTAAGCCTTACTCGTCTAGTAAGCAGATCTTATAAGTTATTTATAGTAAATTTATAAAAGCAAGCGTTATAAAAAGAGTTGTAATTGAAATTACAACACATCGACCTACCAGAAGCCAGCAGATTGTATTGGTAATAAATTATTGTATTTTATATAATAAACCTACATAAAACCAATTACTACTTATTTCCACTTATTTCCGGACTTAACAGTGGTTCCGGTACGAATCGAACATTAGTTCACTAGACTGTTTAAAATAAAAGAATAAAAATAACTATTTCCGGACTTAACAGTGGTTCCGGTACGAATCGAACGTAAGTTCACTAGATTTATACGAAAAAATAAGACTGGAATGAGAGGAAACGAGTAGTATTTGAAAATTACTAAACATATCACTACTAACTGCTTCCGAGCTTCTCGTTTTGCAGTAAGAAGTTGAGAGGATCATTGTAGCATGATCGTTTAAACTTCTGAAGATGAACGTGTACGGCTCGTCCAGAGAATACTAACATATTAACAGATAAATAGAAGAAGGAAGTAGACGATGTTATAGAAATAGGGAAAGAAGAAAGGATAACCCAAATACAAATAACGTAAACGAATATAAAAAAAAAAAAAAAAAAAAAGATTTCACATAAAGATAAAATCAAAATAAATCAAAATATATAAGTAAATAGCATCACGCAAATATATTTAACAAACAAAAAATTTAAAGTGAAAAATTCATATAGGGAAACATTAAGAAACAAATAATTAAATAATATCAGTAAAAACAAATAACTAAAATATTAGTGAAAAAAAAAATAAACAAATGAATAAATAAATAAAAAGAAATTGAAATAAATAAAACAAATCCAACACGAAGGAGAAAAATGAAATAATAATACAAAATAATGATCATTGAATAGATAAATATTATACATAAACAAGAAATGAGAATATGAGAAATCAAATTACACGAAAAACATTAAGAATAGAGATATAGAATTGGCGAATAAGTAAATAAATTACCAATGTCACATAAGAAGGATATAGAAAATCCAATAATAACAAGAAGTAAAACTACAGAAAATCCAATTTTAAAAGATAAAGTAAGTGAAAGGAACCGGGAATCAAGTAAAATATTCTAAAGAAGTTCTAAAATACTACGATCGCCTCCACGCGCACGAAATATAAAACCATTAAACGAAGGAACAGAAACATCTGACAAAGAAATCGCGACAAATTCGCAAAATTCAAACATTGACCTCATTGATTTTACACCACACACATACGCAAATGCATCACAAGACAACAAAAATAATAATAAAACATTACTAGAAATACCGAGTATTGACATTCAATCAACCTCAAGAGTAGGAAATAAAAAAAAATCAGACAACAAACAACTGGGAAATCAAGACAATTTAACACAAAATCACTGTAAAAATTCTTTACTTTTACCTCAAACAAAATCGGATTTAGAGTCACCGACAGAATATTTTACGCCAACATTATTAAATCGTGATTCTGCATTTTTTGATAAAACAGTAGATACATCAGTAGATGAAATAGGCGACTACACGGACATAGACGGAATACTAAACGAACAAAGTCTTATTTTAGCTAAAACAGATCTACAGGAAAGAAGAGAAACAGAAACAGAAGTATTAAACCAAACAAATAATACTGTTGAATCGGAAATTAATAGAACCATAATAGAACCCGAAATAAATATGGCAAATCAACAACTCAAACTACCACTGAAATAAATATTGGGATTGGTACCGACATTTGACGGAAAAAATATAACAGCAGAAGAATATATCGACAAACTCAAAGAAGCAAAAAACATTGTTAACGCGGCGGACGAACGAAATTTAGTACAAATTTTAAAAATGAAGTTACGTGAGGAAATACATAAAGCAATAAGAACAATAACAATTGGGAACATCGAAGAATTAATAACCGCTATAAGAACTATTTACCCTTGTACAGAAGACTTATACACATTATATGGTAAATTACGGAGAATGGTTCAAAAAACCAATGAATCAGTATTAGAATACGGAAATAAAATTCGAATAATAAGCACAAATATAATAGAACTAAAAAAAATAGAGGACGGCGTTACGACAGAGCAATTACAAATATTTAAAACTCAACTAGAAGATGATGTATTAAACAGTTTTAAAAACGGTTTGAAACAAGAAATAAGAGTAGAACTAGGCGAACCGAATAGTACACATGCCGCTATGAAAAAAGCAATAGAGATAGAATTAAGACTCGAAAAACAAAAATTACTAAGAGAAGGTAAAGCAAATATACTATTCAATACTGAGAAATTAAATATAAAAAAGGAAGCTAGAACATTTCATTGTCAAATTTGTAACGATAGATTTCATGAAGCAATGTTTTGCGTAAATGCAGGATGCGTATATTGTAAAAATAAAGACCACTTATCATACTTTTGTAATACAGTAAAAGATAAAATGGAATTAATTTGCAATTATTGTAGCTTAAGTGGACATTCAATAGATACATGTAGATTAAACGAAATGCAGGGAAACCATTGTCAATACTGCCAAAACATGGGACACACAGTAACACAATGCCCGATTATAAAAAAATATGAATTATGTTGGAAATGCAAAAAAAAAGGCCATGACCCAAATACGTGCGAAAAAAGTGCTAACGACGAGGAATGTTGCGAGCTCTGTGGTAACGTGAGCCACACAATGAAGAACTGCCCGTCGGCAGTCTGTCAAAGGTGCAATAAACCCGGACATGTAATGAAATACTGTCAGGTAACGAGGAAAATGATATGATGCACAATCTGTGCTATAGAAGGTCACGAAACCTCGGATTGCCAAACAGCGGGAATTATGGCTATGCAAAGTAGACAACAAGCATTCGGAAATAGAATAAACTGTCAAATTTGTGAAGCAACAACACATACAGCAATGCATTGCCCAGATAGAAACACTGATTCACCAATAAATAATAATTATAAAATAAACAAATCAAATTATAATAATCCGGAAAACAGAAACAATTATCACACCAATAACAATTCACATGGATTCACAAATAAAACGCAACAACAATATTTTCATTCAAGAAACACGAATTTTAATCAACAAATAAACATGCAAAAAGGAAAAAAAAACTATATTGTGAATTTTGTAGAATCCCAGGACATTCTATAGAAAATTGTAGGAAATTACAAAAGGCAGAAACAGCACCAACTTGTGCCTATTGCAGGAAAAGGGGACATACGATCGAAAATTGTATGTTATTGAAACAAGTAGAAGGTAAATTAGAAAAATTCTGCAGCCTCTGCAAAAATTTTACTCACTCACTTGAAGAATGCTATAGGACACAGCAAAATACCTACGAACAGCGAAATTCGGGAAACGCTTAAATTCTTCTGAGAGCGAGTGGATCAGAAGAAAACAAAACGAAACACTCGACAATAAAACGAACATCAAAACAATCACATTAACAGATAAAACTACAAAAAACTTAGAGTTAGAAAATCAAGAAAATAAATTAACTATAAAAGACGTTGAAGTTGATACGTTAATCAAGAAGAACGAAGAAGAAAATCTGTTAGATACTCAAATGATCACAACACATGAAAATAATAAACTAACTTCATCAAAAATTACAATGTACTTTCTAAGATTAGAAAATGCACTACAGTATATTGAAATAAAAAATCCTTACATCGCAAAATCATGCAAATTACTCGTAGATAGCGGAGCCCAGTTAAACATTATTAAGAAAAATCAAATACCACCATACATAATATTAGAAAATAAGAAAATTCAGTTATCAGGCATCACAGATAAGGCCATAGAAACATTGGGAGTAGTAAAAATGCTAATTAATGATTTGTTTATTGATTTTCATGTAGCTCCTGAAGAATTTTCTCTCCCTTACGATGGAATACTAGGTATTAAAATACTCTCGGAACAGAAGTTAAGACTAGATGAAGGTTATTTACAATTAAATAATAGTAAAATTGCATTGAAACCAAGATACACGATAAAAACAGGCTCTTTTAATACAATTACAAATAACCATAAATCCCAGGGAAATGAAATAAGACAAACATTTATTAAGGAAACGGAAAACATACCAATAGAACAAGAAGCAAAATTAGAATTTGAAGAGGAAATAAAGCTAGAAAAACTAATGTTAAATAAATATTCGGGGAAATCTGAAGAAGTGACTTGCTCTGTATCCTATGAACCTGAATTAATTAACAAAAAAGAGATGAAAATAACTTCAGAAATAACATTTTATGAAGATATAACACAAATCTTAAATCACATCTCTGAACTTAACAAAGAGGAAATAGAACTACAGAGGAAAATTCTCGACGAAATATTACCCAAGGACAAAGCAGATGTACATTACGAAACAATTTTACAGAATAACAAAAATAATATCAAATCTTTAATAAATAATATTAATATAGCTCTTGAAAATAAAGATGAAACAATGGACTTTGAGGAAATCAAACCAACAGACTACAAACAATTTTTAACAATAATAAATAAGAATATTGAAGCTGATTTAGAAGAATATAAAAAAATTTATGGAAACGAGAAAGAATATAACTTTATCTCTTACGAAATAGATTATTTGCCTGACGGTTTTCAAATAACGGATGATTTGCAAATAGATGAAAATGAAATTTTAAACTTAGGATCAATAAATTTTATAGAAAAAAATGATCCAAATAAAAAATCAGACCGCGAGGAAGAATTACTCAAAAAAATCCGTTACGAAAACTTACCTGAAAATAATAAAATAATTATTAAAAATTTAGTAATGAAAAATAAAGACATATTCTGGTTAGAGGGCGACAGTTTAGGACCATGTAACGTAGAACAACATGAAATTAACTTAATAGATGATAAACCTGTATACGTAAAACAATTTCCTTTACCACATAAGCTAAAGGAAGTGGCTGTAGAAGAAACAAAAAAATTAATAAAAAATAATCTGGTAAGAAATTCAAAAAGTGCTTTCAACGCTCCAGCATGGATTGTAGAAAAAAACAACTAGTAAACGGACAAAAACGATGGCGTTTAGTCATAGATTATCGTAAATTAAATGAAAAAACAATATCGGATCCTTACTTACTTCCAAATATTACAGAAATTTTTGATCAATTGGGAAAAACAAAATTTTATCATGTCATAGATTTAAAATCGGGGTTTCACCAAATTCCCATGAAACCAAAAGACACACATAAAACGGCCTTTAGTATACATCCATTAGGACGCTTTGAATTTCATGTTTTGCCTTTCGGATTAAAAAATTCGCCGCGTACATTTCAAAGAGTTCTGAATACAGTCTTAGGCGATTTAATAGGTAAAATATGCTTTGTCTTTATTGACGATATAATAATTTTTGGAAAGACTATAGACGAAACAAACGAAAGATTCAGTATAGTTGCACAACAATTAAGAGAAGCTAATTTAAAATTAGAACCGGAAAAATGCGAATTTTTAAAAAAAGAAGTATGTTATTTAGGACATATTATAAGCGAACATGGCATAAAACCAGATCTAAAAAAGGTAGAAGCAGTAAATAAATTTCCAATACCTAAAAACATTAGAAATATTAGAGAATTTTTAGGACTTTCGAATTACTACAGAAGACATATAAAAAACTATGCAAAGATAAAAAACCTTTAAATATATTACTAGAAAAAGACGTAAAATTTCATTGGGAAAAAGATCAACAAATAGCCTTTGATGAAATTAAATATTTACTATGTACAGCACCAGTTTTGGCATATCCACATTTCGACGAACCATTTATTATTACATCAGATGCTTCAAACTTTGCTTTAGGTGCAATTTTATCACAAGGAATAATAGGTAAAGACCCAGCAATTGCTTATGCATCAAGAAGCTTACATAAAGCTGAAATTAAATATCATACCTACGAAAAAGAAGCATTAGCTATAATGTTTGCAGTAAAAACATTTAAAAATTACATATATGGAACGAAATTTACAATCGTCACAGATCACAAACCTTTATTGTGGTTAAAAACAGCTGACAACAACGCTAGAGTTCAAAAATGGAGATTAAAACTATCTGATTATGATTTTGATATCGTGTATAAACCAGGGAAACAAAATGCTAACGCAGACGCACTGTCCCGAAATCCCATAGAAGTTTTCGTAATTACAAGAGCACAAAAAAGAAACAAATTAAATACTAACATAGGATCACCAAACGAAACTGATAAAACAAGCGAAACGAATAAAGTTCAGTCAAAAACTCAAAAATGGGGACGATCAAGGAAAACTACAGCTGGTACACAAAAACAGAAAAAAAAAGATAAAAATAGCAAAAACAACAACGGCACAACAACGCAAACGCAACAAAACATAATATATTCAAAAAACGCAATACAACTTAGAAACGACAACATTGTGCATCTTATATCACATGAACACCAAACATTAGACGAGAATACTAACTTATTAATCAAAAATAAAAACTTAAAAATAAATACAAACTTAAAAAAGGGCGAAATAGATATAATTAATATTGAAAATAAGAAAATATTTATTCTATGTCTCGATACATCAGCAACATCGAAAATAGTTAAAGAAAACTTAATAAAATTAATACAAAAATTAAAAGAAATTTTGAACACACAGAAGATATTCATTTTTAGCATATCAAGGAATATTGAAATTTTAAACATAAGTTGGGAAGAAATAGAAGAATTATTGAAGGACAATTTTCAAAACACAAAAATTAAAGTAATAATATGTCTGAATAATATAGATTACGTAAATATAAACGATAGAAATAGAATTTTTGATACTTATCACTCCTCTACAATAGGGGGGCATTCAGGCATAAACAGAACTTACAATCGTATAAAAGAAAAATATTTTTGGGAAAATTTGAAATCAGACATCCAGAACAGAGTAAATAAATGCGAAATTTGCCAAAGAAATAAACTAAAACGTAAAAGAACTAAACAACCAATGATTATCACAGACACACCAGCAAAAACTTTTGATAAAATCGCTATGGATATCGTAGGTCCATTTAACACTACTAAAAATAGTAATAAATATATTTTATCTATACAAAATCAATTATCTAAATTTGTAATTTTATCATGCTTAAAAGATCAAACGGCGGAATCAGTATCAAACTTTTATAAAAAATTTTATATGTATATTTGGCTCACCAAAAATAGTACTAACCGATAGAGGAGCAAATTTCACAAGTAATCTTATTAAACAAATAGCTAAAAGATTCAAATTCAAAAAAATTGAATCAACAGCATTTTCGCCACAATCAAATGGATCCTTAGAAAGGGCACACCACCCACTATGCGAATATCTAAAAAATTTTTCAACAAAAAAATACGAATGGGACGAATTAATAGAATTTGCACAACTTCATTATAATACAAGCGTACATAGTAGTCATAAATTTACACCATACGAACTTGTTTTTGCTTATCCTGCAAGAGTTCCATCTAGTGAACCAATTAAAAGATCGGAATTATTACCGACCTATAACGGGTATTTAGAAAAATTAATAAAAAACATTACTACAACTACTGAGTTAGCTAGAAATAACTTAATAATTTCAAAACAAAAATCAAAAACTCATTATGACAAACTTATAAACCCGATACAACTTAAAAAAGAAGACAAGGTATGGCTCTTAAAAGAACCAAAACCGGGAAAACTTGAACAAAATCATTATCAAGGTCCGTTTGACATAATAAAAATAAATGCAAATAACAATATTACTATAAACTACAACGGAAAAGCAAAAACAGTTCATTCGAACAAATTAAGTCTTGTAAAATAATAAGAATAATAACATCATTTTCTGTTATAGGACATGATGGAGTTACTAAAAATTTTTTTTATATATAATTTACTACAACCAAACCAAGCAATAATTGGATTCGATTGCGGTTCTACTGACCCAACAGTAACAACGTACTCTCTCGTAGACAACGGGTCTTGAGCTTAATTATGTATAAGTATATCGAATCTATGAGCATAGATCAAATACACTGCCTTTTTCAAGGTGTGACAAAAAAATTAATGACGTTTTGGTTTAGTGCGGAACATACCCATCATCCATCCTTTTTGCTGCCTTTTGTGAATATTATCGATGAGAAAATGACAATATTAACACCCTCGTTTTTGCTACTGGAAGGTTTCTGAGTTAATGTCGTTTTTATTAGTATTCAGTTTACCAATACCAGAAGGTATTACGAGTCAAAAGTACTTCCAACTCCACGTCTTTGTCGTGTATGCTATCACGCTTCTAAATCTAGAAAGTATTAGTGAAGATTATATAGCGACTGTACGGCGCCTTTTAAGGGAATACGTATCAACATTTGTATTTTTATATGGAGAAAAATACGCAACATGTAATATTCGTTTATTGTTACATGTACATGAGAACGTAAACAAATTTGAACCGTTATGGGTTCTTACATGCTTTCCCTATGAAGATTTTAATGGCGTTTTAAAAAGTTATGTTCATGGATCAAATGCTCCTCAAGTACAAATTTGCTCTGCAGTTACTAATTTTCTTCATCTCATTGAAATTAAAGACCAATTCATTAGACGTGATAGCGGTGCATATGACTTCTGTAGGAAAATAGAAAGATCTGAGACTCATCGACGAAAGTTGAAAAAAATTGATGAAAATACTTTTATTTGCGGCTCTTCCATGAAAATTACAAACTGACCTAACTATATTATAAATATATGTGTCTCTAATCATCGAGTAATCGATGTAAAAAAGTGCCATTTTTTAAACAGATTTCTGAAAAGTAAAGTTTACTATGAAAGTGAGCATTATGCACGAAATAAGAGAAGTAACTCTTCATGCATTCAATTTAACCACAATAGTGCTGTAAAGATGGGTTTCATTAAGACATTTTTCAGAGTCCGTAAATGTCCGTGTGACTTATCTTGCGAAGAATGTACAGAACAGTGGAAAACCTATGCTATCGTTTCACAATGTACGACAGCAAAAGTATTTAAATGTAATCTCGATCAAGATTATATACCAACCTTTTATTCGTGTACTAAAATGGAAAATTTACTTTTAATTAATGTTAGTGATATTCTTAACGTATGTTCCCCTATAGCACGCAATATTGGAGCAATATTGCCTCAATATTGCTTCAACATATTCTCCATATTCGCTAATGTTCCCTCAACTTAAGTATACATGGATGCAACCATGGAGCAATATTGCTGCAAATCATGATTTCCGTTTTTCCACTGCTTTTTTAAAGTAATGGGTCAGATTCTCTGTCACAGCAATATTGCAGCAATATTTAGCCAATATTTATCAACACGAAAGGAATATTAATTTCATAATTCTATTTTTATCCTAATTTTTCTCATGATTTTGCAATATTGCAAGAATATTTGTATAATATATATCAACACTAGACGAATATTTCCGTATAGCACTGATTGTTGGAGCAATATTGCCTCAATGTTGCTTTGACATATTCGCCATATTTCCGAGACTTAATAATACTAGAGGCACATTAAATTTGAAGTGCTTATGTTTTAAAATCAATGTTTAAAACGAACTTAATTTAATTCACGCATATATGGCGTAAAATTGAGTCCACATTGCAAAGGGGATATCAAAAACAAGACAAGCCTTGTAATTCAGACTCTCCGAAAGAGTCATCTCAACGGTTGAATTATATGGCTTATATACTCTTGGCCATCCAGCGTATTCACAGAAAGCACTACCGACACGCCGCATAGCGGTGATAAAGGGGAACTTGTGATGGACGGCTCTCGGTAAGCAAGCTTCGACTATTTATCTGGTATGCGGCGCGTCGGTAGTACTTTCTGTGGATATACTGGACAGCCGGCAGTATATAAGCCATGTAATTCAACTGTTCAGATGACTCTTTCGAAGAGTCTGAATTACAAGGCTTGTCTTGTTTTTGATATCCTCTTTATAATGTGGACTCAATTTTACGCCATATATATACGTGATGTAAAGCACTTCAAATTTAATGTATAAGCACTTCAAATTTAATGTATCTCTGGTGTTATTAAGTCTCGCGAATATGGCGTTTATATCAAAGCAACATTGAGGCAATATTGCTTCAACAATCAGTGCTATGCGGGAACACTCATCTAGTGTTGATTATATTATACAAATATTCTTACAATATTGCAAAATCATCTGAAAAATCAACATAAAAATAGAATTATAAAATTAATATTCCTTTCATGTAGATAAATATTGGCTAAATATTGCTGCAATATTGATGTGGTAGAGAGCCTGACCCATCATTTTAAAAAAGCAATGGAAAAACGGAAATCATGGTTTGCAGCAATATTGCTCCATGGTTGCATCCATGTATACTTATGTTGAGGAAACATTAGCGAATATGGACAATATGTCGAAGCAATATTGAGGCAATATTGCTCCAATATTGAGTGCTGAAGGGGTTACTATTTATGTGTTGACGATAAGTCATATTTGATTACGTTAACGAATAATTATAGAGCTGAAAAATAAAATTATATTTTCAAAATTAGAGCCTGGAAATGGAAAATGTTTGTAAGACACAATCAATTATATATCGACGGCTGAACGGAACAAGATCGTATCTCGACGCGCGGACGAAGAACGTCGTATCTTACTGCGCGGATGAAGAACGTCGTACCTCACCGCGTGGGCGAAAACGGCGTATCTGGACGCGCGGGCGAAGAACGTCGTATCTCGGCGCGTATTTTTTTCTTGAAATTTTGTAGTGGCAGCTCTGCGCGCTCGCGCGGCGCGTGTGTATTCTCTCTCTACATACCTATATATACTTTAAAAAATCCAAAAATAATATTTTAACCATTAATGTAAAGATAAAAACATAAAAAATAAATAATATAATTTTTAAAACGCCGTGCGCGCAGCTCGACTTTAGAGCCATCTCTTGTGGCTTTAAAGACTTGGATTTACGAACGCTTGCACATCGGGCGTGGGGATGCATGAAGCGTGCGCGGGGCATCTCATTCTGTACGAGTTGATTCTATTTTGTTTAAACGCAAGCTTAACTATTTTCTGCGCTAACCTCTATATTTTGTTGGTGGTAAATAAAAAAACGTCTTAACCTCGTAAACTCAAGTCTGCGTTATTATTTAAAGTGTAAATAATGAACGAAAGCTCTTGCGATACAGATGATGTATCTGACTATGGCAATGAAATTCCTCCTGATATCGTTGCAGCGGCTAAAGAAGTATCTCTGCATTTATTACCTGAAAAATCTAAGCGTCTGTACGTTGCAATGTACAATAACTTTAAATCTTGGCGTTCAACAAAAAAGACAATATTATTTGTCGAAGAAATTTTTTTAGCTTATTTCAAAGAAGTGTCAAAAACGGTTGCTCCACCAACGATATGGAATCGTTACTCAATGTTCAAAGCCAAGGTAAAAACATTGGATAAAATCGATATAAGCAATTATTATCAACTGATAGCTTATATTAAGAAAAAAAATGCGAAGTATATGAAAAAAAAATCAAGAACATTTACAGCTGAAAATATTAGCAAGTTTCGCAATGATGCTCCTGACGAAACTCATTTAATCAGAAAAGTAATTTCTTTCAGAAACTCAATAGTACATTTCGACACGGGTGCGGAACCCTACTGAAAAATCTCACATGAGAGCCCACGTGAGATCTCACGTGAGATCTCACGCCAAAATCTCATCTGACCTTTTTCGTCAATCATAATTACATTTTGCTATTAAAATTAAAGTAAAATTAATAGAAGAATATAATTTTCGTGTTTCCAATCATTGTGTATCCATCCAGATGAAAACTTGGTGCAAGAATTGAATAACTCGTGACTGGAAAAAATCTAAGTTCTGCGGGAAAAAGTGAATGGAGAAATGCGTTTTTCCAGTGTTTTCGGTAATTCTAAATGAATCAAAACAGTTCTCCAGTTAACTTTCTCTTTTTAATATCAAACAAAAAATTTCCAGAAAATTGTTAAGTCCTTCAATGACAAAAATGAAAGTTTTTCGAAAAATCAGATTTAACCCAAATAATATTTGGTTTAACAAATCACCATTTCTTATGTTTTGAAGGTCGTTAATGCCGCTCAGAATTAAAAAAAAAATTACATTTACCTCTTTTTTTCAGAGAAATTAAAAAAAATACATCTTTTACAATTTTTTTTTCTTTTTATCTGTATTTTCTGACGGGAAAACATTTTTCTATCACTACGAAACCTATCTCAAAAGTGATCTCGATAACCAAGGAATAAGATCATGCTTACAAAAAAAAAATTCCAAGATGGCGGTGTCAAAATGACGGCTGAAGGATTTTTTTTTTCTATTTATGAATTATAGTCTTTACAAGTTCTGTTTCATGTTTTGGAAAAGATAATATAACTTTTGGTCATTTTTAAGGTCGCCGCTCTCAATTCTGACACCAGAATCGTTAGGTACTATGGAAAAAGGTTACAGACAAATATATTTTGTCCACGTTTTCCATGTCTCTTAATCGATTTAGTCAGTAGATAAATATTACATATTTTAACTATAGAAGGAATAGGAGAATTTGATTAATTATAATAAGAAAACAAATTTATGAAGACATTTTTTAGAAAGTATTTATTGTTACTAAGTATTTCACATTTTTTAAGTGATTTGTTTTAGTTTAGACAAGTTCTTTATTGAGCTTTTACCTTATCTTCTTTTGTCTCTCATCTCTTATTTGGATACTCAATCGACGTGTGCTATCTCGTATTAGAACAGCCTTATTATCATCGTCTAAATTTTTATATCGATCATCCCGTTCAATATAATCATTAATCAAGCCTGTTAACAAAAAGAAATTTATAAAATTAGTTCAATAGCACAGAGTAAGAATAGAAGAGTACTTGGAAATTTGTAAATTTTGAAAATCAAAACTAAAATTCAAAAAACATTTATGTAAATTTATTGAACTGATATATACGGATCGGTCTTCAATCTCCCATTCTGAAAAAAGGGCCTATTCATGACCTTATTAAAAAATACGATGTACCAGAAGGGGGGGGGGGGAAGTTTCACAAACCCGGGTAATGGTTTGAACACGAGTGCACAAATCATTAATTTCGTTAGAAGTGAACAATTGTCCTCCCTAGTTGCACAATGTACTATTCTATATTTCCTGAACAAATATAAAAAAGAAGTTTCTTTACTTAAAAACAATTCTAATTTTCTTGGTGAGCAAAGTTTAACAGGACTTCTGTTAGGGATAGCATTTCTTACTTTTGGAAGTTCCAGACAGATATTTTCTAATTCATTCTTCCACAGATATTTCGATGTCTCTCTAATGAATTTTAAAATGCCTTTCTTTTTGGACAATCTCCAACTTCGCTTTCCAGCCTTGCATCCTAGTCTTAAATACACCTGAATATTAAAAATAAAATTATTTTATAGATAATGTTTAAGTAAAATATAAATTCAATAAGAGAGTTATTACTTTGTCTTCAATTTCAGCATAACGTTCAAAGCGATCAGGTGTCGCTGAAAAAAGCAAAGAAATAAATTAAAATTTTTATAACAGAAATGATTTCTTTTATTTAAATATCAACGTTCAAAATTATTGCAATATTCAATCAATTTAACAAATAAACACTGTTTTATAAAAAAAATTATTGATTTGGTACGTTGTTGGCAAAATAGTATATTATGCAACAAGGGAGTGAAGTGGTAGATTATTCCCGCGGGTTGGTTTACTACCCAATGCGAGGGGAGTAATGACCTAAGGGAATGATCGTCTTTACTCTCGTGTTGCATATACAATTTTATTTACGACTTAACTGTAACCACTTCAATTCACAAAAAGAATCAAATATTGATAATCATTAAAAAAAAGAGAAATTGGTATGAAGGAGCGCGAAGTTTACTTTTTTCCTACATTTGCAGGAAAATCCACGTTATTTTAGTCTCGCGTTTCAGGTAAAAGAAGTGGCTAAGAAGGCGTGAATAAAAGTATTCTTGTTAGGTAAGCACGATTTTTGACTTTTTTTCCTATTGAACGGGACTAAAGTGACCTAATCTAGAGCGAACAGTAGCGAGCCTTTTTCATTTTTTTTGAGAACTTCTTAAAAATTGCATTAATCGCCACAATGAATACATACGTTGCAAAAAATATGGTATACACCAAGGGCTAGTTGGCATTTTGACCTAATGTGGTAGCAGTAGTCGTTTTCGGTTCGCCAACGCACTTGCTTTCGCCTCGATTCGTACTGCAAACTGCACACTTGATCAAAAAAGTCTACTTTATGCCCTTGCTACACAATACACTATTTTGCTCATTATAGTACATTACGACACGTGTACCGTACATTATTTTATACCATTCTAACCTCAAAATCACAACTTTGATATGATTTTTCGGCGCTCGTGGTATAAAATACCGTTCGAAACTAGTGCGTAAGTCGATTATTTAGGTGGTGTGACTTTTTCGCACTCGCTTCGCTCGTGCAAAAAGTCATACCAGCTAAATAATCGACTTCCCCACCCGTGTCGAAATGTACTATTATAGCACTGACTGCATAAATCGGCCATGGCACGAATAGGCATGACATAAATGCTGATTTATGCCACGCAGTGCTATAAAACATGTTTTCTGCACCCTAAAGTTTATTTTTTGCCTGCCGTCCTGAAAATGTTCCCTATTAGTAGATACAAAAATACCAAAATCGCGCGTATACTAAAAAAATACTTTTTACCTGGGGGTATGAGAATATTTTGTTTCTTGTAAAATCGGTATAGGTTTGGCTTGTATTTTTGCATCATTGGAAAGTGTTGATCTTCAATGTCCACATCATCATCTGAATTGAAGGTAATTTATTACTTAATTTATTAATATTTTAAATATTTGTTAACCCTGATAGAAATCGAAATATTTTAAAATATTCTGGAATTAACCCTTTGTTGCACGATTTTTTTATGAAAAAAGTTACACTTTTTTAACTTGATTTGTTGATAATAAATAATCAATGAAATATTATATTTACAAAAATTATCTCATAAATAAAGTAACATGTCTAGACTTACTTAAATGCCTTATTTCATGAAAAAAAAACCTCAAAACTAAAATTTAGGAGTCATTAATTGATGTACAGAAAGGTGTGATATATACGTCACACCGTACAACAAAGGATTAAGAAATAGTTACGAAAAATAGTCACAAACCAGCTTGTGGTAAAACACTTTTGTTCATTTTCTAACATTTCCAAAACATTTCATGGAATCAACATAACTTCAATACTTTTGGATTAACTTTACTTCTATACTGTATTTCTATTGACATAAGGTATTTATACTTTAATATGATTATTCGGCTCTCATGGTATAAAATACGGTTTGAAACTGGTGCGTAAGAAGATTTTTAGCTCATGTGACTTTTCTCACTCGCTTCGCTCGTACGAAAAGCGCCACATGAGCTAAATAATCACCTTCCACACCCGTGTCGAAATGTACTATTACGAAGATTTATATGAAATCAAGTTCTATTAGAGGATTTGCGCGTATATATAAGCATCAAAATTATATTACCATTTTCATTCTCAACTTCTACTTGTGCTTGTAAAGCTTGTGGAACCGGTGGTCTTAAAGGCGTTCCAGAGCGACCTCGAGAACGAGATCGAGATCGATTGTCTTCTTGAAAGGAGACTGATCTGGGAGGTGACTGGGAACGAGAACGACTACGAGAGTGAGAGTGCGAAATAGATCGTGATTGGAAACGAGAACGGCTACGAGAGTGAGAGTGAGAAAGAGATCGTGATCGGGACCGAGAACGGTTGCGAGAAAGAGATCTTGATTGCGATCGAGAGGGTGAACCAAAAAGAGATTGTAGATGGGAGTGAGATGTTAAATTATGTTCATTGTAACTTTAACCGTAACTTGACGTCGACTTTGACTTTGAATTAGATCCCGACTTTGACCGTGACCTATATCGTGACTTAGACCGTGACCTATATCGTGACTTAGACCGTGAATTTGACCTAGTCTTTGACCTAGACTTAAACGTTGACTTTGACCTTGAACTAGATCCTGACTTAGACCGTGACCTAGATCGTGACTTTGACCTCGAATTAGACCTACGCTTTGGCGGTGTCTTCGATCTCGATTTAGACCGTGACCTAGCCCTACTCTTTGGGGGTGTCTTCGAACTCGATTGAGAACTCGACTTAGACCTACATTTTGAGGGTGTCTTCGATCTCGACTTAGACCGTGACATAGACCTACTCTTTGGGGGTGTCTTCGATCTCGACTTAGACCGTGACATAGACCCACTCTTTGGGGTGTCTTCGATCTCGACTGAGACCGTGACTTAGACCTACTTCTTGGGGGTGACTTGGATCTTGATATAAACCGTGAGTTAGACCTACTATTTGATTACGACTTTAACCGTGAGTTTGATGATCGTGGTTTTGACCTAGACTTTCGACCAGATTTGAATGGGAAATTCGATAAAACTTGTAACTTAGGTGACTTTGCTGTAGAGTTTACTGCAGAGAAACTAGGTAAGGAAGGGCTGTGTTTTAAAAAGCTTTTTATTTCCGGTGAATACTGTTTGGACTTTTCCGATGGAAGTGGACCAATAGGTATAATATTTGATGATATATTCCTTAAAATGATACGTGGTACTTTGTTCTTCAATGTTTCTATGGCATCTAAGGATATACTGCTATTTCTACTTAAAAAATTAGTATTGGTGTATTTAAAACGGTAAATAAACGATTATTGTTTTTATAAACGATTCAACATTACGAAAAAATGAGTTATTTACCTAACACTAGTATTTTCATATAGATTTGATATCTGACTATTGTTTATTGCAGCTTCATCATTAGTTTGATAATCATCGTCATCTTTATCATCAAGATCTAGCGTATCTCTTGATTGTAACAAAATGCTCTTTTTACATTTTTGAATAATGGCACTGCAATTACTGATACGTCCTTCCTTTTTTGACGTTTTTCTTACTTGCTACAACCAAATATATATATATATATATATATATACTTGATCCTATATATATATATATATATATATATATATATATATATATATATATATATATATATATATATATATATATATATATATATATATATATATATATATATATATATATATATATATATATATATATATATATATATATATATATATATATATATATATATATATATATATATATATATATATATATATTTATCTGCAACGGTTCGTTCCGGGACGTTTACACTGTACATCGCTGTTATTTCCGGGACGCGCTGTTTTTTCCGGGACGTCCCGGAAAATCTGTGTCTGCAACTGTTATTTCCGGGACGTGGTATTAGTCCCACACCCCAGGGATATTATTTCTTTAGTCACGCGCTTATATAGGGAACTCTGAAGAGATAAACTATAGGACCCTGTAGATTACCAGAAATAACGTTTATAGGTCTTTATATATATATATATATATATATATATATATATATATATATATATATATATATATAATCAGCTGTTTTATTCAGACCGCTGCACTCTTGCGATTGGCCAAGCTCCTATACACGTCATGAGAGAGAGAGAGAAAGAGAGCGAGAGAGAGAGAGAGAGAGAGAGAGAGAGAGAGAGAGAGAGAGAGAGAGAGAGAGAGAAAGAGAGAGAGAGAGAGAGAGTACTTGGTTTATTTAAGTATTTTAATATCTTTAGAATTAATAAACAAGCGTAGGTGCCTTATATACTTTCGTAGAAAGTTAAATTATCATCATTAATTTCAATTTTTTATGGATTTGTTTTAAGGTTGTTGTTTGATTTAAAATTGAATTTCAGTATTGTTTTTCCAATTAAATAAGTGTCAAAGTATTTTGTTTTATAAAAAAACATGTACATAATAATATATTTAAAATATAAGTATTAAAGATTTCTTCTTTGTTTTGTTTTGAGAATAAAAGAATATCAAAGTTTTTAAAAGATTTTTGTTTATGTTTCAGAAACTGCTTTTAATTTTAAGACTTGAACTAAACCACACTATTTATTTAAAAATTAAATTCGAGCTCTACAATATACTAATTTTCTACTATTTATTAGTATACTAATACCCGTATGGAAAAAAAGAAATGTATGAAACCGTATACAACCATACAAAACTATAAAAACGTATAAAACCGGATTTAAACATTGGTTTTTGGACAACTTTATACGTTTTAATACGTTTTGATACGTTTTAATACGCTTTCATACGGTTTCTAACATTTCAATACAGTTTTCTACGATTTGTAACGATTTTATACAATTTCATACGGTTTTTTACGTTTTATAGAATTCATAAAACGTAAAAAACGTAAAAACGTAATTACGTTTTTATAAACATAAAAACATAATTTATTTATTCATTTTTTATTTATTTTTTTTTTATTTTGTATAAAAATGTATAAAACAGTATAAAAATGTAATAAATTTGAAAAAATCTACGGAAATATACATTTTTATACGGTTTCCTATGTTTTATTACATTAACCTTTTTACAAACTTGACATGGAAGAATTTCTGAATTGTAAGAAAATGTTTGAAAATGTATTAAACTGTATAAAAATGCATAAAAATGTATAAAACCGTATAAAATATGTCCAAAAACCAATAGAAAGGTGCATTTTTATACGTTTTTATAAGTTTTCTTACGGTTTCATATATTTATTATTTCCATACGGGTAATTGATTAAATTTATACACCGTAAATGCTCAAATGTACCACCAATTTTTTAGACTTCTATAAATAGACATTTTTATGGGATTTGAAATTATGTCCTCAAAAAAGCACAAAGCTTACATCATACATTAATCGTCTAAACTATTTTGAAACCGGACCGAGAATGTACTTACCATAAAAATGATTATTACTGGATATAATAGTATATTATGCATCAAGGGAATAAAGTGGGCTGTGTGCTCCCTGCGCGAGAGTTGTCGCCTGAGCGAAGCGATGGCGACAAACGCGCAGGTTCGCACGACCCACTATATTCACGAGTGCAATATACGACTTTTTAACACAACTATCATAAAGTTCGTACTCGTTTCCCGTCGAAAAGGGAAAAAAGGCTGCATATTTATTTTCTAACCTCACTCTCGTTTTCAGTGCAACGCACTGTTTGTGCCCGAGCCGAAGGCGGGGGCACATGTGCGTGGCGCTGGGGACTAGAGTGGGGGTAGGGAATGAACGTAGCACTTTTTTCCCACTTCGGCGGGAATAAAGTACGAACTTTATGATGGGGTGTGTTAAAAAAATAATAACCAACAGCCATGAATTATTAAGTCGAAAACAGAAAATTTTTTAACTATCAGTTTTTCAAATCTACCATTCTTATATTTAATACAGTTATTATACATCTTATAAGAAAAGATATTCCCACTTTTATTTACTTATATGAGCAATATTCAAAATTAAAATCAGCCCAAGCTATTAAGGAGGTGCCATAGCCGTATCATTACCGACTGAGCAATTAGCACAGTTTGAAGCTGATTAAAAATAAAATACGTAAAATCACAAAAAATCAAGAGAACACTTCCCTGTGGTTTTGAACGTTCTATCATCCGGTAAAAGTTTGAAGTCGAAATATTAAGTGGTTTTTGCAAAAATTTTGAACAAAACAAAATTCGGTTTCGTTTAAAGTTTTTGCAAAATCAACTTGATATTTCGACTCCAAACTTTTACTGGGTGATAGAACGTTCAAAACCGCAGCGAAGTGTTCTCTTGATTTTTTGTGATTTTACGTATTTTCTTTTTAATAAGCTTGAAACTGTGTCAATTGCTTGGTCGGTAATGGTGGGACTATGCCACCCCGTTAACAAAGCAAAATAATTACATAAATACTAATAAGTACAAATCGAACAGAAAGCCAAATACTCATTTGACTAACAATCTTTCAAATCTTATATTGATATATTTTCAGTGCATTACTGCACACTGTCCGTTCATAATAGAAAAAAGAACGACTTTTATTTAACCACGAAACTAGTAAGTATTTGAATTTAAAATTACTAAATGACATTTTCATATCTTTAAAGTATCTTCAGAAATTTATAAATAAACTTGAGTCAACAATTTTTGAGTATTAAGATCTGCGAGTAATTTTTACTATGAATTTTTTTTTTTTTATAAATTTAAGTGAAGCTAATTGCCTAGTGTAATATTTAATAATTGTTATGACGCTAATGTGCATAAAGGCAAAAAACAATCTCATGTCCTTTTTATTAAAGGTCCAAATCGAAAAAAGTTGTCAAAAATAAGAGATTATAACAATAAGTCAAACACTTATTGCAGTCTAAAAAATTCACGGGTGTTTCGTCCAGGCTACTAGATTGGACTCATCAGTGATGATCTAGTAGCCGTCATCAGACACCTAGCGCTCCATCATAGCGGCCAAAGGTTTATAGACTGAGCCACTCTTTTCACTAGTGGAAAAGAGAGGCTCCATCTGTCGGTGCGTTACACAAGCACCGCGTTAAATATAAATTTAAGTGAAGCTAATTGCCTAGTGTAATATTTAATAATTGTTATGACGCTAATGTGCATAAAGGCAAAAAACAATCTCATGTCCTTTTTATTAAAGGTCCAAATCGAAAAAAAGTTGTCAAAAATAAGAGATTATAACAATAAGTCAAACACTTATTGCAGTCTAAAAAATTCACGGGTGTTTCGTCCAGGCTACTAGATTGGACTCATCAGTGATGATCTAGTAGCCGTCATCAGACACCTAGCGCTCCATCATAGCGGCCAAAGGTTTATATAGACTGAGCCACTCTTTTCACTAGTGGAAAAGAGAATGTCCATCTGTCGGTGCGTTACACAAGCACCGCGTTAAATATAAATTTAAGTGAAGCTAATTGCCTAGTGTGATATTTAATAATTGTTATGACGCTAATGTGCGCTAGGTAAAGGCAAAAACTGATGAGTCAATCTAGTATGCCTTTTTATTAAACCCGTCCAAATCGAAAAAGTTGTGACAAAATCTCTTATACAACTTTTTTCGATTTGACCTTATAACAAAAGGACAAATTGTTTTTTGCACTTATTGCAGTCTAAAATTATTAAATATTACACTAGGTGTTTAGTCACTTAAATTTATATTTAACTGATTGGACTCATCAGTGATGATCTTTTCCACTAGTGAAAAGAGTGGCTCAGTCTATAAACCTTTGGCCGCTATAATGGAGCGCTAGGTGTCTGATGACGGCTACTAGATCATCACTGATGAGTCCAATCTAGTAGCCTGGACGAAACACCCGTGAATTTTTTAGACTGCAATAAGTGTTTGACTTATTGTTATAATCTCTTATTTTTGACAACTTTTTTCGATTTGGACCTTTAATAAAAAGGACATGAGATTGTTTTTTGCCTTTATGCACATTAGCGTCATAACAATTATTAAATATTACACTAGGCAATTAGCTTCACTTAAATTTATATTTAACGCGGTGCTTGTGTAACGCACCGACAGATGGAGCCTCTTTTTTTGACACTAGTGAAAAGAGTGGCTCAGTCTATAAACCTTTGGCCGCTATGATGGAGCGCTAGGTGTCTGATGACGGCTACTAGATCATCACTGATGAGTCCAATCTAGTAGCCTGGACGAAACACCCGTGAATTTTTTAGACTGCAATAAGTGTTTGACTTATTGTTATAATCTCTTATTTTTGACAACTTTTTTCGATTTGGACCTTTAATAAAAAGGACATGAGATTGTTTTTTGCCTTTATGCACATTAGCGTCATAACAATTATTAAATATTACACTAGGCAATTAGCTTCACTTAAATTTATATTTAACGCGGTGCTTGTGTAACGCACCGACAGATGGAGCCTCTCTTTTCCACTAGTGAAAAGAGTGGCTCAGTCTATAAACCTTTGGCCGCTATGATGGAGCGCTAGGTGTCTGATGACGGCTACTAGATCATCACTGATGAGTCCAATCTAGTAGCCTGGACGAAACACCCGTGAATTTTTTAGACTGCAATAAGTGTTTGACTTATTGTTATAATCTCTTATTTTTGACAACTTTTTTCGATTTGGACCTTTAATAAAAAGGACATGAGATTGTTTTTTGCCTTTATGCACATTAGCGTCATAACAATTATTAAATTTTTACTATGACTTATTTTAATATTTATAGAGGAACTAATATAAATGCATAACTTTATTTATAGAGGCCTGTCAAATTTTATTCCTTCCAAATTTTTTAATTAAATCTTTGTACAAATTTTAGACTCCTAATAATTTTAAAATTATTGTTCTATAATTGTGTTTATGTAAAATTAATTAAAATTACGGCTCTGCTATTAGTATAACAGATTTGTGTACACAAAGTTTGTACATGTATGACAGGATATGATTTCTTTAGTCCGATATTAAAAGAAAACAAAGGTTACATCTATTGTACAAATAGCATAAGCCTTAAAAATATTAGTGCATAAACATTTTTTTTTTGTATGGCAAAATTGGTAACTTATAATACATACACAAATTAGCACTATTCCAATTCATCGCGAACATTTTTTGTAGCCTAAATTAAAAATTTATGTTGTGACAAATGAAAGGCCAATATGTAAATTGATATTATTTATACTAGTATACTCATATTTAACCTGCTGAAAACGACCTATTCAAACCAATTCATAAAAAATTAGTCGGCATGAATCTGGAATCTTGATCCGCAATTTCCCCATTGCTAACAATTGCACCGATTGATCACAATAAAAACCGATTATGACAAGAAAATTGTAGTTTTAATCGGTTTTAATCGGATTTTATTGTATTAACAAAAAAAATGAATAACAATATTTATTTATATTTTAAACATTTATTAATTATTTAAAATTGAATTTTATTAAGGACATAATAATTTAAGACAAGAATAAATGAAATAATGAAATAAAAAAATATTCGGTGACATCAAGATTTGAACCTGGGTCCTCAGCACAGCAGTCGGGCACCCGAGCGGAAATGAAATCAGTCCAGCCTTACTTGAAATCAGGCCTTGATCAAGCTTCTTGATCAAAGCCCAATCAGGATGGTGACGCTTTTTGTATCAAGGCTTGAATTGACAAGTTATATTTCCCTGACAACCGACTTAATTATATAATTCATAACCTCATTATTTACAATAATTAATTGTCGTTGTTTACATATACTTCTTAAAAAATACAGAATTAAATGTTATTTTTTAAATTGAAAGTTTTATTGACTGAGAAAATGATGAGATTATATTTATCATATATTGCAAATGTTAACAAACGTATTTTTAATTCTGGCGAATTATACATACAAAATGTTATATTGTAACAATTACAATATCAACATTTGTCCATAAATGTATATATCTTGTAACTGTTATAGCTCTAGTGTTCTTTGAAATATAGTATTGTTTAATAATATCACTGCCTCAATAATGGAGTCTAGGTGGCGCGCTCCATATTTTTTTTGTGGAGGTTTCGGAACGCATCAAACGCGTGATCTAGGTTTTTGGGGTGGCTGATAATCGAATATATAGGTGGTGCGCTACGTACTTTTTGGCTCTAGGTGTTCGAGCGTATCGAAAACATGGTATAGATGATGAAAACTACGGAACGCATCACCTAGATACCGTCGTCGGCTACCCGGCCGCCTAGACCACGCATTTAATGTATTCTGACACCTAGACGCAAAAAACTACGGAGCGCACCACTTAGACTCTGCCATCGGCCATCCTGAACACCTAGACCACGCATTCGATGATTTCTAACGCCTAGAGGCAAAACCCTATGGTGCACACCACCTAGACCGCGACATCGGCTACCACGAGTACCTAGGCCACGCATTGAATGCATTCTGACATCTAGACGAAAAAAGCTATGGAGGTACCATCTAGGCTCGGTCAACGGCCACTCTATATGAACACCTAGATCACGCATTCGATGATTTCCAACGCCTAGAGTCAAAAATCTATAGACCGTACCACCGAGACACCGTCATCGGCTACCCCGACCACCTAGAGCACGTATTACATGTGTCCTGAGACCTAATCGCAAAAAATTAAAAAAAGCACTACCTAACTTATTTATCGGCTATCCCGAGCAACTCCCGATGTACTACACCCACTCATTCAAATATCATTGTAATTGTTACAATATCGACGTTTATTATAAATATAAGTATTTCTCTGGAACTTTTAACTTTTAGCTAAATAGAAATTTCAAAATTTAATGTTGAGACACATTCACAAAACTGATTTTTTTCTGTTTTAGGTACCAATAATAATAAAAAGGGTGTGCTCCTCATTTTTAAACATAGTTTTTTAATATTGTATGCTTATGCACGTACGAGTACGCGTGAGCGAATGCATGTAAAACTGCCTTACAATCAGTTTCTTTTTTGATTTTTTTTTAAATAAATCCGAATTTCGTTAGACACCCCGAGAATTAGTTAAAGAAAATGTGTATAGAAAAAAGAGCAAAACTTAGTTTAGACTAATTTACCGTTGTTTATGTGTGCCACCAAAAATTGATAATTTTTTGTATGAGGGGCGCATCGACACCGTGTTCGTCGCATATCATAATTCACTTTTCATAAGAGGCACACTTATAACCAAAGTCACAGTTTGTTCGTATTTTCAAGACGAGTAATTTACGCTCCAGAAAATTAAAAAAACACAAAAGTTTTTTTTAATCGACAAATAAAGTTTAATTTTTATTTTTACCAAAATACAGCATCGCAGAGATAATGCTATGCACTTTTTTTAAAGGTAGGCACATTCAATCAGACAACATATTTTCGAATACTTAACAAGGAATGATAGCCTAAAAAAGTTGATAAAGCATTTATAAAAGTTTTTTTAATGATGTAAAAAGGATGAAAAATTCCAAGTGTGCGCAGGCAAAATCTCTAAATTTAAGCCATTGTCGATTGCCCATGAGCTTATCCTTGTTTAAAAGTGAGTTCTATGTAGTGGAATATGTTACTGGAAACGGATTTTATAAATATTTGCTTGACTTAGATAGTTAAATATTTGAGAACCATAAAATATGTTACAGTACTGTAAAAGTTAAAAGTTCTAGAGAATTGCTTATATACTCTATTAAAAAAGGGCATTTTCTTTTGGTGTACTGTCTTTAAAATCAATAACTATATAGTGTTATGCAATATTTTACTAAACCAAAAAAGTCGTAAAATACATTAGGCAGATTTATCTATAAGTGTAACATAGAACTTTCCATATTTGTGCCTAGATATATATTTTTTATACACTCTATTATAGGTTGTTAAACTGCAAAAATGTTTGATAACCACGATTAATTAGTAATAGTTCGATTATTGTGTACCATGAATACATAAATATTGTTAGTAGCTCTCGTTTATACTTGTACAAAGTCAATGACGTATGGTATGTAAGTGATTTCACTAAAAATCCAACATCTTAATACTGTATAAAATAGTTAAAAAAATGAAGTGCATGTAACATTGTTAATAAAAACATTTTAATCCCTACCGTACGATATAAAAATTAAATTTCAGCAGTAGATAATCTTTTTGTATAAATATAAGAGGTTAGTCTAATTTGAATCTATGACAGCTTTCCATTTATCAAATCCGGGCTTGACTAGAAAAACGTCACCACCTTGATCAGTATCTTGATCAGGACTGGATCAGTGCAATCAAGATCTTGATCAAGGCCTTATTTTATATTGATTTTATTTCTGATCGGGCACGCTAACCATTTACCTACAGAGACATATGCATCATCAAATTCTGGAACTTGTATATTCAGTACCGTTACCGTTATAATTGAAACCAATTAATTCCGATTGAAATTAATATGAAAATGTCATGTTAAAACCAATATAAAAAAATACACTTAACGGGATGCCGGAGTAACAGAACTAGTTTTTCAACGTTTTCTCTGTAAAGAATTAATCGACATAGCTGAAATTTTGGGAATCACTTCAAAATTTGTATATCAAGTGCGGACAGCTCTTGGATTTTGCAAAATTGTCATATTTTTTTATTTTGAAAATAAAATGTACTACAGTACTTTCATATAATAATACATTAACTGCGGCGTCCCCTTAACTATCTAATTTAATCCGATTCAATACAATTAAAAATGTTTCTATTAAAACCGATTAAGCACAATTGAACCAATTTACAATTGAAACCAATAACATCCGATTGAAATTAATATGAAAATGTCATATTAAAACCAATATAGAAATGTACACTTAACTATCCAATTCAATCCGATTCGATCCGGATAAAAAATATTCCTATTAAAACCGATTAAGGGGATGTGCAACCCTAATTTCAATATTTTTTTAAATCAACATTCAAACATTTATTTGGAAAAAGACGACTGTCAAGCACTCCGTACACGCAAACACTATATGCAGATTTTTTCTGGATAATTCTATTGATATTTGCGTGAGTTATGCTCGTTTGAAAAGTAGGTCAATTGTAGATTCCTACTTACCGACAGTACGGTTTTTATTTAATTAAATAAATTCTCATCATTTTTTTGGAAAAAGACGTCTGTCAAGCGCTCCGTACACGCAAACACTATATGCAGATTTTTTTCTGGATAATTCTATTGATATTTGAGTGAGTTATGCTCGTTTAAAAAATAACGTCGGTACTCACATCCCCTTAAACACATTTACAATTAAAACCAATAATGCCCGATTGAAATTAATATGGAAAATTCATATTTAACCCTATCCCAATTAATTTGACATTAAAACCGATTAATTCTTAATCGGGCTTCCAATTAACCCGATTGAACCCGTATTGATAACCATTTAGTGTTACCAAAATTGAATGAGGAATAAATTGGTTTCAATAGGTCGTTTTCAGCAGGGTACTTACAGATAATGATATAACCTCTTCATTTTCTTCTAATGACATCTCAGCAGAATCAGTCCTGGAGAATCTTTTCTTGAATCTGAATCTCTTATTTCTCTGATTTACTGCTTTTGATGCTTCTTCCTTTGATTCTGTAAGAAAATATTAAAAAAAAAATGTAAAAATTCTTTTTTATGAACAAAAGATCATTTAACAACTACTAACCTCAAAGGCTTACAATATTAGCTTTGTAAAATGAACAGCATTTATCTCCAACGTTACACATAGTTTTACACGATCTCCAGTACACATAATAATTGTGATTTTCATCAAAGTCCTGAAGGTGTGTAGGTAAAATATGCTGTTTTTCTTTTTTATTTTTAAATACAACATCAATCGGCATACAATATTTCCTATTTCTGTCATCCGCAGTAATTACACACGCGTACTTAATTTCAACCATGTTTGAGTTTGTGAAAGGATCTCAGCAAACGTATGCAAAAATGATATGAATAAAATGAAATTTTTATTTTCAACGAAATTTAACGTTTTTTCCTCAAAAGACTAATACTTTATTGCAACACTTTGTTCATTATTATACCAACTACAGAAACATATTTGCTATAATATATTATGTACATACGTATGTACATATTGTTTAAACTACATTTAATAAGTCTCTTTCTCAACCGCGGACACATTTTCAGCGGACTCCCCGGTCCCCGCCTCGAATCTATACTTATTATCTCTATGTTTACGACACGACACTACGACAGTATCAGGCTGCGTCTACATAAGAGAAAACGAAATGGTTTTCTGGTTTTTGTCTATGAAGCGTCTACATTATAATAAGGAGAAACAAGAAATGGTTTTTGGTTTTTGTCCATCAGAATTTCAGAATATTTTATTAAATATTTTTGATGTTACGACATTGGTATGAGCCCCCTCTCTCGGTTACAAAAACCAGAAAATCATTTCGACGTTTGTCTTATTCAAATTTCAAATTGGCCTTAATGGCTTAATCCTAGAAATATCCCGTGTAGAAATCTCTCCGAGTCCTCCCTACATTTGACGGGATCGCGGTAAGTTTTCCATGATTCGTCCCTAAATGCGTAAAACTTACTGGAATCCGACCAGAACCCTGTTTGTTATCCTCGAATCTACATAACCTCAAATGAACATTAGTTTTTCTCGACAGAATCCGGTCAGAACTCCCCAAAATTTACAGAAGTCAGCAGGTGACGCTGCTCTTAAATAGAAAAACGAATAGGTATCCTACGTGTATTCCGCTCTTAGGAAAATTAAGGAAATTAACCAGAAAAACGAAACAGATTCTAATGGGTATTACTAAGAATAAGATATATTTAAGAAAAATTGAATAATTATTAAATTATTATTATTAATAATGATAATTAGTAATTAATAATTTTTTAACAGCCATATTATTCTAGTCATAATAATCAATTAATCATTAATTATATTAGTTAATACTTTTAGTTATTAGTTTTTATTTAATTATTAATTACTAATATAAAAGTATTATTATATTAATAATAATAATTGATAAATATTTAATAGTTATTAAATAATTTAATAATTATTATTAACTGTTAAAAAATGTTACAGTTATAAATAATTAGTAACACCCAAAATCCTACATTTTATAACTATTTTTAACAGTTTATAACTCTTATTAATAGTTTCAAACTTTTCTGAAAAAAAATATTTCCGCTAGGGTTTTACTAAAATTTTCAAATTAGATTTCCTAGGCAGTATCGGGTCTGATTTACGAAGTTGTTAGCAGATTTCTGTTTTACCCACAGAGAGCTCGGTAAACCGAACCCGATTCTAATAGGGAAACCTTGTAAAAGCCATATTTAACATGTAAGAATAATAAATAATAATTTTTCAATAGATTGGCCCATTTGTTTAAAACATTTGATTAATGATAGGAATATTTAAGTCCTATTAATATTTATTTCTTGTTATTTATAATAATTATTATATAATAAAAGTAAAGAAGGTTGAACTATGCAAGTGTCGTACTCAGAACTGTGTATACCAATACCCATCTTAGAGTAAGTAAATGAAGATAAAAGTTTTTTTTTATATCCGTGTTATTATTTATATTTTATTTATTAACAATCGCAAATGATCGTTATTAATATAAATTAATCTAAATTTAATTTAAACAAATAACGATTTTTTTGTTTGGTAAGAAATTAATTATACAACATTAAATAAATGTTTGTTAATTAATAATATATATAGATATTTCATCGTAGAATAATTAAAATCACGATCGAATTATACCCGAGAAGTAGTCCCGATTCTTATCGGATTTCCCCATCCGAATCCCAGAAAAAAGTGGGACACCACCCGATCGGGATCCAAAAGGATTCCCTACAGGATTCTTACAAGGAAAGTACCCGAACTGTCAAATTCAAAAAAATTCCAAACCCATATTAAAAAGTAGACCTCCATGCGAGATTCACGAAACCATTTTTTTTATCGGCTGAGAAGCGCTTTATAAGGGTTAAAATCACCCCTAAAGTTTACCCCCAAGAAACGTTTTTTTTATATATCTCGGCTTCTACTTAACTTTTTTTAACGAAACAAAATGGAAAGAGTTTCTTATTAAAAAGCCAAGAAATCCGTGGTAGTATGAACATTAAGGGTTGCATGCCTTATTTTTTAGAGGGTGAAATTGTGTTTTTTTAAGAATAATTTTTGTTGTGAGAATTCATAAAATAATTAAAAATAGGTCAAAACATTATTTTTACCAACTACAATAAATAACAGTTGGTGTTTTTGGGCATTCTTCGCGAAACAACCCCTTAAGAGGTGGTAAACCACCCCTAACACAAATGAATTAGGTATATTTCTTTGGCAATTATTTTTTTCCTTAAAATGTGTTCTTGAAGTCGTTAATCGGAATCCACAGTTAGCTCCACAATAAAAATTTGAAAATAGTGAATACAATATGGCGAAAAATTTTTTAGAAATATTTTAAATTCCACGAAAAATAGTATGTAGACCCCCTAGCGGAAATTATATTATGTAAATAAGTGTATAATAATGTAACAATGTTTTGTTATGTTATTCTATTATTTATTATTTTTTTATCATACACTTGTTTATCGTACGATAAACAAGTGTATGATAATGTAGTTGTTTGTAAAAAAGTGTAAGAAAACGTTGTTACGTCCGGAGACGTATTCTCATTTTAAAGAAAAAGCATAATTAGTATCAGATATTTCCTGACACATAAAAGCGGGAATGCAATTTTTTACAAACACAGCATTTTGCTCATGCGGCGCCGTGACGTAGTAGGTCATCACACTTGCGAAAAACAACGTACGATATTCTCTTTAAGGTCAGCATTTCTCAATGCCACCGCCGAATCGTATACGACTGACGAATTTTACATTGCAAAATAAGATGATCTCGATTTACTGTCACCGGGCTCATCTTTAACCTAATTATTCTGTATTATAAAAGAAGTGATGCGCGTCACGCGAATCAGTCACAGCGTACAAGAAACCTGGCGAACTCCGTGTACCTCTACGACATCGAGAAGTTGAAACCGTAAGCCTTAAACATCTAGTAAGCAGATTTTATAAGTTATTCAAATTGTAATCGTAAGCCTTACTCGTCTAGTAAGCAGATCTTATAAGTTATTTATAGTAAATTTATAAAAGCAAGCGTTATAAAAAGAGTTGTAATTGAAATTACAACACATCGACCTACCAGAAGCCAGCAGATTGTATTGGTAATAAATTATTGTATTTTATATAATAAACTTATATAAAACCAATTACTACTTATTTCCACTTATTTCCGGACTTAACAGTGGTTCCGGTACCGGTCGAACAATCGTTCACTAGACTATTTCAAATTAAAGAATAAAAATAACTTTTCTCCGGAACGTAACAGTGGTTCCGGTACGAATCGAACATTAGTTCACTAGACTGTTTAAAATAAAAGAATAAAAATAACTATTTTTCGGAACGTAACAGTGGTTCCGGTACGAATCGAACATTAGTTCACTAGACTGTTTAAAATAAAAGAATAAAAATAACTATTTTTCGGAACGTAACAGTGGTTCCGGTACGAATCGAACGTAAGTTCACTAGATTTATACGAAAAAATAAGACTGGAATGAGAGGAAACGAGTAGTATTTGAAAAGTACTAAAAATATCACTACTAACTGCTTCCGAGCTTCTCGTTTTGCAGTAAGAAGTTGAGAGGATCATTGTAGCATGATCGTTTAAACTTCTGAAGATGAACGTGTACGGCTCGTCCAGATTACTAACATATTAACAGATAAATAAAAAAAAAAAGGGAAAATAGACGATGTTATAGAAATAGGGAAAGAAGAAAGGATAACCCAAATACAAATAACGTAAACGAATATAAAAAAAAAAAAAAAAAAGATTTCACATAAAGATAAAATCAAAATAAATCAAAATATATAAGTAAATAGCATCACGCAAATATATTTAACAAACAAGAAATTTAAAGTGAAAAATTCATATAGGGAAACATTAAGAAACAAATAATTAAATAATATCAGTAAAAACAAATAACTAAAATATTAGTGAAAAAAAAATAAACAAATGAATAAATAAATAAAAAGAAATTGAAATAAATAAAACAAATCCAACACGAAGGAGAAAAATGAAATAATAATACAAAATAATGATCATTGAATGGATAAATATTATACATAAACAAGAAATAAGAATATCAGAAATCAAATTACACGAAAAACATTAAGAATAGAGATATAAAATTGGCAAATAAATAAATAAATTGCCAAATAAATAATACACAAAAAATATATAGTTGAACTAATAATAAAAGATATTTAAAAATAAATATTAAGTATACTGATACATAAATAAAAAGAATAAAGAACAAAACATAAGAAATGAATGAAGAGAAATAAATAAAGGGAAATAAATAATAGAGAATTTACACAATACAAAATAGAAAACATATGAGAGATATAATCAGTGTATAAAATAATCAAGTCATTTTTTATCAAAATAAGGAAATCAAAATAATAATAAAAAAATAACTAAACAAACGAAAAGTATTACAATAAAAGTAAGAATATTATAATGAAGAATCATACCAAAAAAAAATTACAATAAAATATTACATTGCAAAAGGGAATATAATAAAATAAGAAAATGAAAAATATTTAAATATTATAATATAAAAAATAAACAATACTCAAACGAGAAAATGAAAGTAAGACAATAATAAACAAAATAAAAGATAAATTCAAAAATAAACTACAATAATAATTACGAACATTTAATAAAATGAAAAAACCATGATGAATAATCAAGCTAATACATTTTATAATTTTAAACAACAAAACCATTATTATACTAAAGTATTTCATTGTCAAATTTGCCGAGATCAATATCACGAAGCATTGTTTTGCTCTAATGCAGTTTGTGTTTATTGTAAAAGTAAAGATCATATATCTTATTTTTGCAAGAATGCTAAAAATAAAATAGAACTTTTTTGTAAACTCTGTAATCACAGAGGACATTCTGTAGAGAAGTGTACATTTAACCAAACAAATGAAGATTATTGCCAATACTGTCAAATGATAGGACATGCAGCTACTCAATGCCCTGTTATAAAGAAATATGAACTTGATTGTGAGTATTGCGGAAGCACGGGTCACTCAACTAAAGACTGTCTGTCAGCAGTATGTATGAAATGCAATAAACTCGGGCACTGGATAAAATACTGCCCTATAAACGAAAAAATAATGTGGTGCGCGTTATGTAAGGAAGAAGACCACGATTCATCAGATTGCAAGCGTGCGATTTTAAGAAATAGAATAATTTGTCAAATTTGCAACAGAATCGGACATACAGCAAAGTATTGCCCATAAAGAAATGCTCATTCTCAAAATAGCACAAACTACAAAATTTTAGAAAATAAAGAAATTCATCAATTACCAAATACTACAAGAAATTATAACCGATTCATTAACAAAACTCAAGAACAAAATTACAAGCCAAGAAACACGATTTTTAATAATCAACAACCCAATACAGTAAATAGGAAAAGAATTCAATGTGATTATTGCAAAAGAATTGGACATGACATCGACAACTGCAGAAAACTTAAAAATCTTATGATACAATATAATGCAATGGGAAATCATTGTGATCTTTGTAAAAATCCAGATCATACTACTGAAGAATGTGAGGAAATCAAACAATATCCAAGTATTAATACTGATGAATCATACCATAATGTTACGAAAGAAACAATTAACGAATCAAAAATTCAGAAAAACGAAGTTAATACAACGAATATTGAAAGGTATAATGGTAATGAACTAATTACAGAAAATAAAGTAAATAAACAGGAAACTAATATCATAGAGGAATCTACAATAATTAATGATGATAAAGAAATCAATTTAATTATCGTAGCTTTTATAAAAATATACATGAAATCACTGATGAACCAAAAGATAATAATATGATTATAAAAAATCATGGAAATACTAATGAAATTAATTTTATAGACTTTAACGAAATTTTCAAAAATAATCATGAAATTGAAGAAATTATGGAAACAAATTTAATTGATTCTATTGAATCTACTGTAAAAAATTATGAGACTAATGAAGAAATTAATTTCAACGAATCTAATTTAAAAACTCATGAGGATTGTGATGAAATTAATGTAATTCATTTTAATGAATCCAATATAAATAACCAAAAGAATGAAATTTCGAATGAAAATAATAAAGAAGGTAATAATTCGTTGGAAACAGTAACTTTTTATGATGATCTTAAAGTCATTTTAGACATAACTTTTGCTTTAGCTGAACCATTTTCCGAAGATGATCAAATGGAAACTAAATTCCAACAAAACTCGCTTGAAAATTCGTTAAAAGAGAATATAGCATCAATACATTCAGAAGAGTCTTTATTAAATGATACAAAAAATCTAAAGAACTTATTAAATAATAGTAAAGTAGTTTTCGAAAATGAAAATCAACCAAAAGATATGTTTGATAATCAAAAACTAAAAAACATTTAGAGAATAAAAGTCATCTAAAAATATTTGATAATCAAGAACACCAAGAACAGCTTGACAATAAAAATCAACTAAAAGAAACTTTGGGTAATCAAGATCATAACGTAATAATCAATTTAAATACAAATCGTAATAAAGTACACCAATTGCAGTTATTTTTTAACTATCCTATCAAAGTAAAATCTAATAAAAACGTCAGAAAACTAAAATGGATATCTAATTATAAAAAATATTTAAAAGAATTATCAAAAATTACAAAATTAAAATTAAAATCTAAAGGTTACTACAATAAATTTACTATCAGAAAAAGGTTTAAAAAGGGAGACAAAACATGGCCTATTAAAGAACCAAATATGAATAAATTTCAAAAGGATCAGCATAATAAGAATTTTCAACGCTATTAAAATGAACAAAATAATATCTTAACTAATTATGAAAAACAAGCAAAGCAATATTATAACAAATAATAACATAACATTTTTGTTTTAGGATATGGACAACATACTCAATATTAACATCTATCATAATCTCTTCTTATTTTTCCAAATTTAATACAGGAATGGAGAATTATAATTGCAGCTGAACTTTTCCATTTGAAGCAAAACCATCCTACTTCTTGGTCAACTAATATATAACCCTAAGGTGATCCAGATTTTACCAAATATACAATTTAAAATTATAACCACTTATTCGTTTGTCTACAATTGTTCGTATCAACTTGTCAGTATTTTATGAAAAGCAACTATATTCCCTATGAAAGCTAATAATTTTAGAAAAATGCGATTGAAATAAGATACACTTGAATAATGAAATTTTAGAAATAATACATAAATATTGCGATTAGATATTAATACAAAGTAACTTTGGTCTTATAACAATCAAACAATCAAAAAAATTTGACATGTGAAATGATGTGTTATTAAATAATAAAAATATACAAAGTAATTATTTAATCACAAAGTAGAAAACATTACAGGGACGAATTAACTTATGATCAATTTAATAGCTTATGATTTTATCTTTGAATAACAAAGTATAGAACTAATCCAAAAGGAAAAGAAGTAGAACCCATTCCTAAACCTTTTAACGTATGATAAAAAAAAAAGATAATAATAATTTGACTAATTTTATGCAAAATTAAACTGTATTTACCTACAAAAAAAAAAAAAAAAAAAAAAAAAAAAGGAAAAAAAAGGAAAAAAATTGTTGATACTCATCAAAATTTATTAAAGAGTTTCAGAACAAAAAAAAATTATTCAGGTAGCTACGTTCACATTGCTAAGATTAAATAGAATATATGTATTTGGAATGATCAGTTCTGTCATATACTAACATGATCATCCTATATAAGATACACTATTCTGCACTGTATTGAGTATGTAAAACATTTTTCTACTCTAACAGATTGCGTATTCTTTAAAGCAGATATGTGAATGCTACCTATGCCGAAACAAAAGTTCAAGTTCTAAAATGAACTTTTGAAATGACTGAAAGTTTTCAAACAAAGGTAAAATACAATGATGCATAAAAGCAATAACAAGTCAAAATTTATCAATATCATTTCAATTATTCACTTCCTTTTTACGAAAAAAACCTACACCATATATAATTGTATTTTTCTTTTGGAAATAATTATAATACGATTGTTAAAATAATTTTGTTATGATAACATCAAAAGCCCTTTAATTTTATTCTACTTAAACAGAAAGGAAAGAAAAAACATATCCCTTGCCAAATATCTAAGCAGGGAGGGAAGTGAATGATCACTTGAATCATTCCCTATATATTTCTCATCGTTTATTTACTAAAAAAAAAGAAAAAAAAAATTATTTAATAAGCACATTATTTCTAAGCTTAATTAACGAATGACTATTTTATGTAAATACAGCAAAACAAAAAAATTATTACATATTACCGACAACGAAATAATTAAATTATCGAAATCTATATATATATATATATCTCTATAGGAATTCTTTGAAATTTGAACGTTAGAAAAATCGGTACAAAATAAATCAGTAGGTTAAGTGCAAAACTAGTATTAGGAAGAAAATAATTAATTTATTTTAAAATATATAGACGATTAAAAAATTTATTTAAAATTATTAATTTTATATTATTATTATTATTATTATTATTATTATTATTATTATTAAATCTTTTGTAACGAAAAAATCACTGATAACTCAAATTGATCATTCAATTACTTCACTTGTTGAATTTCTACGACATTCAACAGTCTAAGGGGGGAGGTGTTACGTCCGGAGACGTATCATTTAACCATTCATTAAATAAAACGTAAATCAGTGATTTTTCAAGACACAGAATAATGTATACGCAGCACTTCGTTCGTGCGACATCGAGTCACCGACCTCGTATAATCAAGTTAAATGACGACTAAGCCCGAAAACACTAGTACCAATGCCAGCAGATAGGGAAGGGCTAAAATCGAGAACTTACATCCCGACATGAAAATCCCCATAAGAACCGAGATAGGAGGATCAGGAAGAAAAATTAATAGGTCAAATCAACGTTCGACCAGACAACCTCAAAAATGCTGAAAGGGTCATAGAAAACTTAAACTTGATAACCATGAATGTAAAATAACCAATGGTCATGATTTTGTAAATCAAAGTATTAATTGTTTAAACCATAATTTATGAGAAATTCATGTCGATCCAAGACTGACGAGTATTATTATTATTATTATTATAATTATTATTACTAATATTACTATCACTATTATAAATCGTATTATTATGTTTATCATTAAATCAAATTCTGTAACAGAAAATCTCTGATACATTTGTTGAATCTCTACGACATTCAACAGTCTAAGGGGGGAGGTGTTACGTCCGGAGACGTATTCTCATTTTAAAGAAAAAGCATAATTAGTATCAGATATTTCCTGACACATAAAAGCGGGAATGCAATTTTTTACAAACACAGCATTTTGCTCATGCGGCGCCGTGACGTAGTAGGTCATCACACTTGCGAAAAACAACGTACGATATTCTCTTTAAGGTCAGCATTTCTCAATGCCACCGCCGAATCGTATACGACTGACGAATTTTACATTGCAAAATAAGATGATCTCGATTTACTGTCACCGGGCTCATCTTTAACCTAATTATTCTGTATTATAAAAGAAGTGATGCGCGTCACGCGAATCAGTCACAGCGTACAAGAAACCTGGCGAACTCCGTGTACCTCTACGACATCGAGAAGTTGAAACCGTAAGCCTTACACATCTAGTAAGCAGATTTTATAAGTTATTCAAATTGTAATCGTAAGCCTTACTCGTCTAGTAAGCAGATCTTATAAGTTATTTATAGTAAATTTATAAAAGCAAGCGTTATAAAAAGAGTTGTAATTGAAATTACAACACATCGACCTACCAGAAGCCAGCAGATTGTATTGGTAATAAATTATTGTATTTTATATAATAAACTTATATAAAACCAATTACTACTTATTTCCACTTATTTCCGGACTTAACAACGTAACAAATTGTACTTTTCTACTGGATTTCGGACGCTTTTACATTTTACCACAGTTTATACCATTTTTTAATAATTTCTTACTTTTCCTTACATTTGTCTACGTTTTATTACTTTTTAATTTGTACTCTTAATTCAAATTTTATAGGCATTCTTACACTTTCGTACATCTTTTTACATTTTATTATATATTTGTACTTTTAATTACATCTTTTTACGTTTATATACAAATTTTGATACACATTTTACATCGTATCACGTATTTGTACACTTTTTTCGAATAGTTCATAATTATACTTTTATAATAATTTATAATTGTAGTTTTATTTAAATAAAGCTATAAATAAAATATTTTCAAAGATGTAAAGAAAAAATACTAAAACGTAATAAAATGTAAATTATTATGTATTGGAAATATAATTAATATATGTTACAAAATGTAAGTTACTGTATAAAAGTTTAAATTTTTACAAATTCTTACAGGTTTTTACAATTTATTATCTTTTATTACAAATTCTTATACAATTCTACCAATTTCTAAGCAGCACAACGACCAATTTTAAATCCTACGGGTCAGCCGACAGCAGACGGCAAGCTAGCTAATTATTCTGACGATCATGGATTATATGTTTTACAATAATGATATTCATGAAAAAAATGTTGTAAACATTTAGCGATTTTTTGCACCATGAACATGTTATAATCGCTCGTTTACCACAAATATCGCATGTAATAAAATTAGAATTGAAGCAAAATTTTTTTGGGTTTTCAATTTTTTCTGGCCTTTCATCAATGTAACCGGCGGCGTACCAAGCATATTTAAATAAATTTTGAAACCTGGGTCTTGATAATTGATTATGTACTAATGAATGCATTTTGATTATATTATTTCTATCGTGTAAGTTGAGATCCTCATTTGTTAGAAATATCATATCCGAAAACGTTCGAACGAAGTTCTTCCACATTCGAAAACCGTAAATATCAAGCGGTTGAAGTTCACTTGTTGTTCTTTGTGGAATTTGTAGAATCGTTAAGGTTTTATGTTCCGGTTTTACTTTATAAATTATATCTAGGCAGTGACCTCTCCATGAATCAAGCAATAGGGTACTTGTTATGGTAGTTGATGGAAAATATACATCTTGCGCCCAAGTTTCAACATGTTCTTTAGTCAATTTACCTGATTTCGATGCCATTACATAAACATTTTCTGCTGCAAATAAATTTTTTCTGACTACAGTTCCAAACTCTCCCTTTGGTTCTTGCATGACTAAAAAGAAGGGTGATAGAAGTTTTCCTTCAGCAGATACAGTAGGTTGGATAGTATAAGAATGAGTTGTCGAATGCACTGATTGCACTATACTCTCTACACTTTTATCTCCTCTAAGATTGAGGGTTCGACCACTATGTATTTCGTAATTAAAACCACTTTGGTCGGAGTTATAAACACGTTTTGCATCATATTTTATGATGGCATTTTTTACTCTATTGCGAAATTCCTGTTTTTGTGCTGACCATTCTTCTGAATCATCTATAGATTTTTTAGTAATAATTTTTGTTATTTTTCGAGAAACGATATTAAATCGCCGTTTAAATTCATTTAACTAGTGTCTAGAAGCTTTAAATTCATTGAAGTTTAACTCTAATGCTTTTTCCTTTGCCATACGTCTTACATCAATGTCATGACAATGTCATGAATGGGTATTCTATTCGATCTGGCTACGTTAAATTTTTGTACACAATATTCCTCAATTTTTTTCAATTTATCGATCCTACTTCCTCCTATTGCCACTTGATCTCTCCATCTATACAGCTGACGTGCTGTTTTTAATTTTTTGAATCGATTTTGGACTGTTTCAAATTTTAACTTGTTTTTACTACTTAACCAATACTCCACAGCTTGCTTTTTGTAGTCAAAATTAATACTCTCTGATTCGGTCCTACATTGATTTTCAGTTTCGGGTGTTATCATATCTTCTGCATCGATATCTTCATGTAAATCATCTGCAGGTATGTCATCGTAAGGTTCGTAGGTATCATCATAATATAGAAATTCTTCCGTTTCTTCGTAAATACTATGATCATTTATACTTGATATTATAATATTATACACTATATTAGCAACATTTCTTTCAGCGTCATTAACAGGTAATTTCTTTTCTTGATCTTGAAACATACTGTTTAAAATAAATAAAACATTCATCGCATTTACCAAATTCATATTTATGGAAAATATTTTCTTTCTTCTTTTAGATACGTTGAGTCGCAGTGTAAACCTGTAAAAGTTTTAGTTATTATAGCCTTTTTATAGCCATAACAGTATAGGAATGTACAATAATATGAATGTACAGTAAGTGTAAAAAGTATTCAGACATCCAAAACTTTTGAGGAAAACATTTTACTAAATTCCTTTGTAACTGCATGGGAATTCGTTATTGTTTGTCAATGGTTTGTCTACAAGATACACTATTTTATTAGCATTAAATAGTTGCTAAACGTTATTATTATAAATAAAGTACTACTTCTATTCACTCGTATGAATATTTTTTTACACTTAACTTAACTGATTAAATCGTCAGTATGTCATATTTTATATATTAGAATAACAGTAATGTAACAGTAATTCTAAAAATTAAAATCAAAACATAATTTTTACTATCATAAAATAATTCAATGCATGTATTAAGAGTAAAGTTTCACTATCAAAATATTTACAATTGGTACAATAAAGATTCTATAATAGATTTTTACTGAATTTGACTTTCTTAACTTCGGCCACTTGTTCAAAATTTATTGTATATTTTGACGAGTTTTATATTTAAAAATGCTGCATTTTATTTAACTTTTCAATATTATATCTATTATATCCTTCTATTAGAAATATTTTGAATAATTATGTAGAAGAAAGAAATTTCAATTATATGGTTACTTACGACTATTATTATTGTTGTTATCATTCAATTCAAATAGGATTTCGTACTCGTAAAATGTTTACTTGCCATTAAAAAATATGATGCAAGTACCTCCAGACACTTATATTTTCAATTAATACCAATAAAATAATGTTGACATTGAATATTAATTTAACACGAGCGTAGAAAAACGTTCAATAACGTATATTTGTTTTCGACTGACCGATGTTTCACTTATTTATGAATAAAAGAGGAGGAATCGGGAGATAAGCCATATCAATGCAAGTGTACGTAATCTTGTATATTGCGCAATAACCATGAATTGCTATAATTATCATTATATTAAAAATTTTGTTCATATTAATTTATATTAATAAATCATAAATAAACTTTTCTTATTAAAACCTATCATAATTTCAACAAGCATAAAAATCTCTCCTAGCTGAAATTATAAAATATGAAAGAAAATAAGAAAATACTTATAAAATGGAATAAATTGTCGAAAAATGTAAGAAATCATACGATACTGGATTTCGGGCATATTTAACAAGTTGTCAAAGTTTCTTACATTTTCTTTCAATTCCTTACGTTTTCTAAATATTTCCTTGTGTAGCTTATTTTTATGAAATTATAAGGAAGTATTTGTTAGAAAAATCTGTAAGAATTAATTTGTTAGAAAAATCTGTAAGAATTTGTAAAAATTTAAACTTTTATACAGTAACTTACATTTTGTAACATATATTAATTACATTTCTAATACATAATAATTTACATTTTATTACGTTTTAGTATTTTTTCTTTACATCTTTGAAAATATTTTATTTATAGCTTTATTTAAATAAAAGTACAATTATAAATTATTATAAAAGTATAATTATGAACTATTTGAAAAAAGTGTACAAATATGTGATACGATGTAAAATGTGTATCAAAATTTGTATATAAACGTAAAAAGATGTAATTAAAAGTACAAATATATAATAAAATGTAAAAAGATGTACGAAATGTAAGACTGCGTATAAAATTTGAATTAAGAGTACAAATTAAAAACTAATAAAACGTAGACGAATGTAAGGAAAAGTAAGAAATTATTAAAAAATGGTATAAACTGTGGTAAAATGTAAAAGCGTCCGAAATCCAGTAGAAAAGTACAATTTGTTACGTTTTCTTACACTTTTTTACAAACAACTACATTATCATATACTTGTTTATCGTACGATAAACAAGTGTATGATAAAAAAATAATAAATAATAGAATAACATAACAAAACATTGTTACATTATTATACACTTATTTACATAATATAATTTCCGCTAGGGGGTCTACATACTATTTTTCGTGGAATTTAAAATATTTCTAAAAAATTTTTCGCCATATTGAATTCACTATTTTCAAATTTTTATTGTGGAGCTAACTGTGGATTCCGATTAACGACTTCAAGAACCCATTTTATGGAAAAAAATAATTGCCAAAAAAATATACCTAATTCATTTGTGTTAGGGGTGGTTTACCATCTCTTAAGGGATTGTTTCGCGAAGAATGCCCAAAAACACCAACTATTATTTATTGTAGTTGGTAAAAATAATGTTTTGACCTATTTTTAATTATTTTATGAATTCTCACAACAAAAATTATTCTTAAAAAAACACAATTTCACCCTTTAAAAAATAAGGAATGCAACCCTTAATGTTCATACTACCACGGATTTCTTGGCTTTTTAATAAGAAACTCTTTCCATTTTGTTTCGCTAAAAAAAGTTAAGTAGAAGCCGAGATATATAAAAAAAACGTTTCTTGGGGGTAAACTTTAGGGGTGATTTTAACCCTTATAAAGCGCTTCTCAGCCGATAAAAAAAGTGGTTTCGTGAATCTCGCATGGAGGTCTACTTTTTAATATGGGTTTGGAATTTTTTTGAATTTGACAGTTCGGGTACTTTCCTTGTTAGTAGTTTATATAAGGGGTAGTTTTGCAATAATTTTTATTGCAGAATACGGGATAATTGTATTTATAATATTTTTTTATAATTTTATTGATAGGGGGATTTATTTATAATTTAAGTTTTTATTTAATTTATATATATTTAAATTTTTTGCTTCCTCATAGAGGAAGCTTTGTAATAGTAAAATTTTAATTTTCTTTAAATTGCTCTAGAAACATGAATAAAGGTGTTAGAAGTTTGTATCACATGATTTTACAAAATGTCTGTATGGATGTGCGTGTGTGTGTGTGTGTGTGTGTGTGTGCGTGCGCGCGTGTGTGTGTGTGTGTGTGTGTATGTATGTATACCGCTTTATTTTCGGATCTACGCGGTCGATTTTAACCGGACGGGTCTCATTTTTTTTGTTTTTTGATTCTGAATTCGGGAAAAAAATAATTTTGTACGACTAACTGATTCGTTTTTGTTTTATGTCAAATTTTTCATTTTCGAAAAATTTATTTTTGATTTTTTTAAATGATTGGATTTAAATTTTATAATCCGATGGGTAGCGTTCGAAAGAGCATAAAAAAACCTATATTTAAAAAAAAAATCTCTAGCTATCACGGTTATTTTGTTATTAACAAAAACGTGTTTTTTTTTTTTAAATGCTTATAACTCCCAAACTAAATGGTCAATTTTTTCGAGAAAAATCATGCTAATGGAGATTATGAATAGCTATAATATGTATAAAATTGAATCCATTCTATTGGTTAGTTTTTAAGAAAAAAATGAAAAAATGAAAAAAACGTGTTTTAGGTGGCGACAATTTATGGGAGTAAAATTGTGTTAATCGCTTCAAAATTCCTTGTAGAGGTAGATTTTTGGTTGCCACCTGCACCTTTCTTTGGGACAGATGATTGGTTCATAAATTTCAGAGATTTTTGAGGTTAAAATTTTTGTAACCTCTTTTTCGTATCGTAATTTCTCGAGAACCGCTGTATGTATCAGAATGGGATAGGTAGCATTTAAAAGAGAATTAAAATACCTATATTTTCTAAAAAAAGTTTCTAGCTATCACGGTTCTTTGGTTATTAACAAAAACGTAAAACATGAAAAATGAAAAAAATGAGTTTTGTATGTCCAACGATTCCGGAGGGAAAATAGTGGTAATTTCTTCAAAATTCCTTGTGGAGATAGATTTTGGATAGCTCTTGGTCGAGTTCTTTGGGCAAAATAATTGGTCCATAAATTTCAGAGGTATTTGAGGTTAAAATTTTTTAAACTTTTTTTTAAATCGTAATTTCTCGAGAACGGTTCTATGAATCAGCTACAGATTTCTAGACAATTTTGTGTGTGATATAGATATTATGTATGTGAATTTTCATCAAGATCGTACGATTACTTTTTGATACTCAAAATTTTCCTATTTTACAAAGTTATTTTATTTGTCGCTTGATAACTAGAGAAAACTTGTTTTAATTTTTTTTTTTTTTAATTTGGCGGAGATGTAGAATGTATATTATTTATTATATGCGTTTTTAGAGTAAAAGAATTCGTTTATGAATTTCAGAGATATTCGAGGTTAAAACTGATTTAGCCTTCTTTTCAATTCGTAATTTTTTGGATATATCTATACTAGAAAATGGAAATAACACGTGCTATGCGTGCATGTTGTTCACTTGCTTTTGTTTTTTATTGAGGGTAATTTACAGCGCGATCAAGTTTTAACCTTATTAGACTCATTGAAGAATATATTTGGTTGAAATTTCAAAAGATTATCTTTATTTTTTACTCAAAATATCGAAATTTTTTGTATAGAACATTGTTTGGGAAAAAGTTTGCATTTTACTTGCAGAATATGCCAGTATTTTTGTTGTAACCTTTTTGGAAAGTCTCTTGACTGATTGACTTGATTGGTGACTTTATAATAAACATTCATATGTGTAATAAACGAATATATGTAATACAGAGTTTGGTAATTTGTTCGAATTTATTTTTAAGTTTTCAAAATATTATGGATTTAAAATATTACCCAAAGTTGAAGGTGCACGCGATAACAATATTAAGAAAATCAACCAATAGTCCTAAAATTTGGAAGAGATATATATTATAGAGATATATATATATAGAGATATATATAGAGATATATATATATTTTTTTTATATCTTCAAACTGAATTCGTTGCCCAACAAAATCGAACTATTACGACGAAAGATATTTGAGGTTTAAAATAAAACTAATTGAACATATGATAATATTTTGAAAAATTGATTTATAAAAATATCGGTTTGTCGCACGAGAAAAAGTGTAACAAGAATGAATTTTCGAAAAATATATATTAATTTATTACGAATATTCATAAAGAAAATTGGGTATGATACAATTAATTATTGTGATAAAAAATTAAAAAAAAAATGAATAAATACATTATTTTGAGGAAGCTAAGTGCCAATGTATTGGCAGCGGTTTTTATTATTTGAATTCGGGGAACTTTGCCTCGATTTCGATATGATAATTTAATATATTTAATCCCTAGCAGATTTCTGCCTGAATCCTTTTTGAATTTCTACACGGGATATTGTAGACATCTCGTTGATAAACAAACCCGGTAATACTTACCGGTATATCACAGTATAAGAGATTATGTAGTTCAAAAAATTTGTTGCTACATTTTTGTGATTGCACTCAAAAATATAATCTTTATTATCTTTATTACAAATACATTGTAGACATCTCGTTGATAACCAAACCCATTAATACTTACAGTTATATCAAAGTATAACCCTGGCGAAAAAAATCAAGTGATTAATCATATGATTTATCATTTGATATCTCACTGGATTTCTCACGTGATTTTTCACGTGATTTCTCACGTGACAATTTGGCACGATTTCTCACGTGATTAATCATGTGAAAAATCATGTGACAATACATATATAAAAAAAAAATATATAACGCTTATTCATTAATGAAACTTGTTTCCTCAATGGATAGCAAATACATCATCGCAGAAAAAAAGATACATAAAATTTCCGATCCAACCGAGAATCGAACTCACGAACTTTGGGTTCCTGCGTAGGCACGCTATCCATTACTCTATCACTTGCCTGAAAGATTGCGGTCATTTTTACCTACATGAGCTGCATTCTCCATATTTATTGCTATTTCAATTTGATTATTTATGTAAAATAGCAATAGTTGGTAAAAATTATTTATTTATACACTATTTTAATAAAATGCGTAACTTATATTAAAACATTAATTAATTTAATTCGAATAACTTAAGAATGTAGGGCCGGTAAAGTACAAATCAGGTAAGTACAACATTCATAACATTTTACAAAAATAATTCGGTATTTTGTTTAAAAAAAAAAATTAGTTTCGTAGATACCTGATTTCTACTTTACCGGTACTACATTCTTAAGTTATTCGAATTTAATTAGTTAATGTTTTAATGTAAGTTACGCATTTTATTAAGATAGTGTATAAATAAATAATTTTTACAAACCATTGATATTTTACATAAATAATCAATTTGAAATAGCAATAAATATGGAGAATGCACCTTATGTAGGTGAAAATGACCACAATCTTTCAGGCGAGTGATAGCGTAATGGATAGCGTATCTGCGCAGGAACCCAAAGTTCTTGAGTTCGATTCTCGGTTGGGTCGGAAATTTTATGTATCGTTTTTTTCTGCGATAATGTATTTGGTATCCATTAAGGAACAAGTTTCATTAATGAATAAGCGTTATATATTATTATTTTTTTTTTTGCATTGTCACGTGATTTTTCACGTGATTAATCACGTGAGAAATCGCGCCAAATCGTCACGTGAGAAATCACGTGGAAAATCACGTGAGAAATCCAGTGAGAAATCAAGTGATAAATCATATGATTAATCACGTGATATTTTTCGCCAGGGAAACGATTATATAGTTCAAAATTTTTCGCTACGTTTTTGTGATTGCACTCAAAAATATAATCTTTATTATCTTTATTATAATCAAAAATCTGTACAAAATTAATTTTTTTTCGTGATGGATTATAAAAAGTATTTATTGACTGGAGATGTGGCTATAACTAAATGCACAAGTGAACGATATAAGCTTGAAGAAGATACCGAAGATGATGAAGTGGTAAGAAAATTTCATTTATTTTTCAAAAATACTACCTTTTGTTGTAAAATATGTTTGTTTTATATGTTATTTTACCATATACACGATACTTAGCAGGTTTAGTACGGCATGAGTCAAATATGACTCATGAAATCTGCCATACTTTAAATTGCTGTAAAACCAAAAACTTTTAAAACTTTTACCCATAACGCTTTTCATATCAATAGTATATGTTATTAGGGACAACTAAAATTGAAAAATTCTTTGTAAACATAATGTATTTTCCTTATATATTATGTGTACTGAACCTGTTAAACATGTATGAATCACAATATACTTTTACACACATTACTTACACTACACTGTTACTGGATTCTAAATCTCATAAGAATCATCCTAGGAGTAGAATTAGTTAACACGCTAGAATAGCAATTATTTATACAACTCGTAGTTTGCATCAATATAAGAGAAAGGTCAATATTAATTGTAATAGTTATTATTTTTTAATTTTTTTATATACATATAAATATATATGATACATAATTATAAATTATTATACATATCAAGGAGCGCGGGAGCGCTCCGAAGGCAAGTATCTGTCCAATGTAGAAAGAGCCTGAGGGACGACCGCACTACTTATACTTTGAAATGGGTATGCGAAAAATTCAATGCGCTTTTACGTATATTGCATTAGGTTTTACCATATAACATCTCACTCTTAATCGATAGCCATTTCATTGCTTTACTCAAATCAAAAGATTTCATGTCAAAAGGTGTTCTCATATTAAAGATATTAAATAATGAAAAATTTTATGTCTCGTTTCCGATTTTTCTCAATTCTCCATTTCTCATCGTAAGACTTCCGTTTTATATCTTACGACACTTCCGGTTGTCGTCTATCTTGCGCTTGTATTATCTACTAATATATACACACACATATGTGATCGACCTAACCTTATATATAACATGTCAGTATATTTATATTTTTTATATACAAATGTTGTTATCATAATCGTGAGATAGTTAATAAACATATTTCAAAGATCTTAAGAAGTTGCTAGATTGTTTAGGTTAAGAACTTATTCTCAGCAATCTAAGAAGAAGAATTTTTATCTATCTATACATCATCGGGGTTTTTTACATTAGATAAGTAATTTAATAAATTTGTTAAGTGACTATAATCATTTAAAAAAAAGTGATACTTTGTGTGATTTTTTTTATTACAGTTACAGATTTTATGACTTTTTGAAGTCATTAAAAAATAATGTAAAGTAAAACCAGGATGCATTCTAGTGAAATTTTTTATTATCAACTTAATAATACAAAGCTAATCTATGAATCCAGAATCAATATGAAAAAAAAGCTGGAACACGAGTTCGTGAAATTTATTTTATAAAATATAAGAAAGTATAAAATAAGGCAAGTATAAGTTTTTCCTGGAATATATAAAAATAAAAAGAATTATTTTCATATATGACTTCACAATTAATAGTATTGTTAATGAAAAATGTTATACTAATTTTAGATGGAAGATATCACCACATTCCAATGATTCGTGGTAATATGTATGGAAGGCATACTGCTGGTGATGAATAATGATTCCAGTGTTAGTACCCAAAAACCATACAAAAGAGAAAGCCGTAATACAATAGATTATTCTTCGTTATCGGATAATCTGACAGATGTTGACAAGGATGATCTTACAACTGTGTAAAAATGCTAAGAAGGCGAAGACACAGTTTGAGAAGGTCTAGAAAGAACGATATGATAGGTTCACAACTTCCCATTTACAAGGTATAGAAATATCAAGATGTTTTATATTTTCTACTATAAAAGAATGTCGAGAAAGCTTTTTTCTCTTAATGATTCTGAGTTCACAAACTTTTGTTTTTAATTTTGCAATAATATAATTAATTTCAAAATAATATAATTAATGATTGGCTTATGGTGAGGGACGCCAAATGTTTCAGAGAAGCCATCTGTTCTGTGAATATATAGTCCATGAAACTATAATATAAATTTTACTATAATGGCTACTTTTTGAATCTGCAACCAATATTTTAATTTGCTAGTTGATTGTGATGCAGTAGTATGATTATTAGATCTAGTATTTTCATCTACTTCAAGAAATTTAGTCAATGTCCGTGCAAAGTACTTTTTATGGAAAGCGATTATATATCAGATAAGTTTAAACGTTTCTTTTCGTTTTTAAACTGTTCTTTTTTCAAGAGAATTGTTGCTTTGTGTATTGTTTGTTATGTTTCTGACTAGTAGATCTCTTGAAGGCATTAAAATTCTACATGGTTTTAGCCGGAAAAATAAATATAACTTGAAAAAAAATAAAAAATAGATACTTTGTGAAAATTTTTTTCATTTTCAGATTATAGAATTTTCTCACAGACTTTCACCTCTGGAACAGATTCTTATCAAAGGAGCAGCACCAGTAGTAATACCAGTAACTTCTCATTACATCGGCAAAGTCTTCATAGGCTACAAGTAATACAATTAGACAGACTTTTAGGAGGTGGAATAGAAACAGGATCTATTACAGAAATCTTTGGAGAATTAAGTTTTAATAGATTATCTAGTTGAAAATCTAGGTGAAAATAGTGTGCTTTTTTTGAGGGATTGGAAACTCACTGATAACAAACTCAAAAAAAGAACGTAGTGATCTGCCTAGTACAAGTGTATTATTGTCAAAAAGTGACATCTAATCAGTGTTTTGCGTTAAATTAAATAAAGTACTAGTATGATGTGTTACATGATGAAATAAAATCAGTATTTATAATTAACAATTTAAATAAGTAGTGTAAATAAACAGTGTTATAACCAAAAATAAATAGTGATCTTCCCGATACAAATGTATTATTGTATCACTGATAACAAACTCAAAAAAGAACGTAGTGATCTGCCTGGTACAAGTGTATTATTGTCAAAAAGTGACATCTAATCAGTGTTTTGCGTTAAATTAAATAAAGTACTAGTATGATGTGTTACATGATGAAATAAAATCAGTATTTATAATTAACAATTTAAATAAGTAGTGTAAATAAACAGTGTTATAACCAAAAATAAATAGTGATCTTCCCGATACAAATGTATTATTGTATTGTCAAAAAGTGATATCTAATCATTGTTTTGTGTTAAACAAAATAAAGTACCAGTATGATGTATTACATGAAATTAAATCAGTGTTTATAATCAACAATTTAAATAAATAAAAAAATAAAATAAAAAATAATAAATAAAATCAACTTAATTTAACTTTTACTTTTTAAATTTGAGTTTCAAATATTTTGAGAGTAGCTCAAGTGTGTATTCATAAATAATATAAAATCTCTCTCTTCCTCTCTCCCTATCTATCAATATCCGCCAAACTCTGTACCAAAAAATTTAATGAGAAATTTAACAACACAATTTTTGTACAGACCTTTTATTTCTTCGAATCTCATCTATTCAATAAGCACTCTCTGCAAATGGTAATAATTTTTTTCATGACTGTACCAATAATAATATTGTTAATATAAAACTTTCTACGAAAGTATAAAATAAGGCAAGTATAGATGTTTTTTCTGTATAATCTAAAAAATAATAATATTTATGATTTTTTAAAAGAAATCAAATAAATACTAGTGAAAAAGTCTTTTACTTCTTTGAGTCATTGTATGCTGAACAAATTATATGTTAGTAAGTACATTCAAATTGTTCACTGCAAATCAAACAAATGAAAGTTGTGAAATCAATTATCGATAGTCAAGTAATGAAACAACTCTCGGAAACAACTGTGTGACTGTTCTCAGAAATGTATTAAAATTTGTTCATCCTTCTATACAAATTAGACACAAGAAAGAACTGAAATCAATTTATTGTAGTCAAGTACCTATAAGTTAACTTGACTGAATAATACAACTTTTCGTACCTACTCAAAAATATTCAGTCAGCGGGCATAAAGTACTACTTAACGCCCAAGAAGCGTAATAGCTCCATACTCCTACAAAACTTTATAGACGCGCTTTACACCCGTGTGGGCAAAAATTATTTTAATTGTATAATATGTAAGTACATTCAAATTGTTCATTGTAAATCAAACAAACGAAAGTTGTGAAATCAATTACCGATAGTCAAGTAATGCAGACAACTCTCCGAAACAACTGTATGACTGTTCTCATGTTCAAATTTTGTTCATTCTTCTATACAAATTAAACACAAGAAAGTACTGAAATCAATTTATTGTAGTCAAGTAACCATAGGTTAACTTGACGGACATAATAGAACTTTTAGTACCTTGCGTGTAAAATTACATTTTACGCCCACGTTGTAACTTCAAAAATATTCAGCCAGCGGGCATAAAGTACTACTTAACTCCTAACAAGCGCAATAGCTTACATACACCTACAAAACTTTATAGAACCTACGCACTTTACGCCCGTGTGGGCGAAAATTATTTTAATTATATAACTATTATGCCTTCCTTTTATTTCTAAAATTCATAAGAATTTTATCATATATTTATGAAAAGTCAAAGCCTATATAAAAAAATTACATAGTTACCACCACATCCCCATTTTTCATTATTCTTTCTCAATTTTGAAATTTCTATAATATCTTGGGAAGACAATAGAAGTCTATAGAGCTGCTCTAGCAGTCGTGGACCTCCAATCTCCCATACATACTTGGCGGGCCCGAAGGTTTGCAGTTTAAGGTGTTGACATGGTCATTTTCATATAAATATCATATGTTTAAAGACCAGATAAAATGCATAAATGGGTTGCTTCTACATATTAAATACTGATCCGTATTGAATCTATTACTCTGTTTTTAAATAGAAAGTACAAACCCGCATGAGAATATCATATGAGATCTCATATGAGAATATCGGACATCAGATCTCATATGAAATCTCATATGATATTTACACACGGGAAAAGGATAAAAAATAGGTGGCTTACAAAATGGTTAATAAAATCTAAAGCACTTTTGAGTAGACTATAAATGTATATGCATTTTTTATCTCATTTCCGCTTAAAAAAGACGGACACAAGGAAAAATATTTTGGGTAATGAAAGTAAAAGCGGTATCAATTAAAAACTAGAGCCAATGTAATTATTTATAGTGGGCTTATAGATATAAACATTGTTAATGAATTTATGCAAAAATTTAGTATTCTACATTTACAAAGCCCACCGGTAAACTGCAAACCTTCGGGCCCGCCAAGTATGTATAGGAGATTGGAGGTCCACGACTGCTAGAGCAGCTCTATAGACTTCTATTGTCTTCCCAAGATATTATAGAAATTTCAAAATTGAGAAAGAATAATGAAAAATGGGGATGTGGTGGTAACTATGTAATTTTTTTATATAGGCTTTGACTTTTCATAAATATATGATAAAATTCTTATGAATTTTAGAAATAAAAGGAAGGCATAATAGTTATATAATTAAAATAATTTTCGCCCACACGGGCGTAAAGTGCGTAGGTTCTATAAAGTTTTGTAGGTGTATGTAAGCTATTGCGCTTGTTAGGCGTTAAGTAGTACTTTATGCCCGCTGGCTGAATATTTTTGAAGTTACAACGTGGGCGTAAAATGTAATTTTACACGCAAGGTACTAAAAGTTCTATTATGTCCGTCAAGTTAACCTATGGTTACTTGACTACAATAAATTGATTTCAGTACTTTCTTGTGTTTAATTTGTATAGAAGAATGAACAAAATTTGAACATGAGAACAGTCATACAGTTGTTTCGGAGAGTTGTCTGCATTACTTGACTATCGGTAATTGATTTCACAACTTTCGTTTGTTTGATTTACAATGAACAATTTGAATGTACTTACATATTATACAATTGAAATAATTTTTGCCCACACGGGTGTAAAGTGCGTCTATAAAGTTTTGTAGGAGTATGGGAGCTATTACGCTTCTTGGGCGTTAAGTAGTACTTTATGCCCGCTGACTGAATATTTTTGAGTAGGTACGAAAAGTTGTATTATTCAGTCAAGTTAACTTATAGGTACTTGACTACAATAAATTGATTTCAGTTCTTTCTTGTGTCTAATTTGTATAGAAGGATGAACAAATTTTAATACATTTCTGAGAACAGTCACACAGTTGTTTCCGAGAGTTGTTTCATTACTTGACTATCGATAATTGATTTCACAACTTTCATTTGTTTGATTTGCAGTGAACAATTTGAATGTACTTACTAACATATAATTTGTTCAGCATACAATGACTCAAAGAAGTAAAAGACTTTTTCACTAGTATTTATTTGATTTCTTTTAAAAAATCATAAATATTATTTTTTAGATTATACAGAAAAAACATCTATACTTGCCTTATTTTATACTTTCGTAGAAAGTTTTATATTAACAATATTATTATTGGTACAGTCATGAAAAAAATTATTACCATTTGCAGAGAGTGCTTATTGAATAGATGAGATTCGAAGAAATAAAAGGTCTGTACAAAAATTGTGTTGTTAAATTTCTCATTAAATTTTTTGGTACAGAGTTTGGCGGATATTGATAGATAGGGAGAGAGGAAGAGAGAGATTTTATATTATTTATGAATACACACTTGAGCTACTCTCAAAATATTTGAAACTCAAATTTAAAAAGTAAAAGTTAAATTAAGTTGATTTTATTTATTATTTTTTATTTTATTTTTTTATTTATTTAAATTGTTGATTATAAACACTGATTTAATTTCATGTAATACATCATACTGGTACTTTATTTTGTTTAACACAAAACAATGATTAGATATCACTTTTTGACAATACAATAATACATTTGTATCGGGAAGATCACTATTTATTTTTGGTTATAACACTGTTTATTTACACTACTTATTTAAATTGTTAATTATAAATACTGATTTTATTTCATCATGTAACACATCATACTAGTACTTTATTTAATTTAACGCAAAACACTGATTAGATGTCACTTTTTGACAATAATACACTTGTACCAGGCAGATCACTACGTTCTTTTTTTGAGTTTGTTATAAAATATTCATGATTGCATGGGACAAAGTATTTCAGATTATGTGTAAATAATTAAAAATTATATAAAGTAAAGTAACTTCATATGTCTTTAATTGAACAAGAAATCTGAAAAAAAATACTTAAAAATTGTGAAAATAATTAAATAAAAAAACATATTTTATTTACCTTAATTGTTTGAATGCTTATGAATTTTAACATAATTTATCAGTTTGAACTGTTTTTGTTTTTTGCAACCCGAAACGAAAAGTTTTCTTAACTTTTACTGAGTTTCGTCTTTTAACTGCAGTAATGATGACAATAAGTACACAAGGTAACATTAACCTCTTCTAGCCATCACAAAATATATAAAATATTTAAAAAATTTTTTTGCATTAAAACATTGCATTCATTTTTTGTCATTAACTAGATAAACTCTTAGTTTTTGATTTCAAGACAATAACATGAAAAATTTTATCCAAAAAAGTTGTAGCACCTCAGAATTGTAACTTCAATATTCGTACACATGTGGCTGTACTGGTCAGTAGCGGTTAATCATTTGGACAATGTATCATGTATTGCTTTCGGAACTAACATTTTGATTTATTCAACTGATGTTACTTAATGAGATATTTTATGAGATATCATGCAGTCATTAACACGGTCTGTAATACATGTCCTTGTAATTACAGAATATTTTAGTTTATACATTTCTATATTGATATACATCATGCAATTATATTATTAAGTATTATGGGAACCACATTGAAAAAATAATAATCTTTTCTTAGCATACTAACAAATGTTAAATCATTTCTCAAAATAAATAGTAAGAAGTAAAAACAAGTTTTTTTTTACAGTTTCGAAGGTGTTTGTTTCGTAGTTTTCAATACAAGTACGAAAGTGTTTTAAAATACGTTTATATGTTTTGAAAGTGTAATGATCACACGAGTGTAGAATCATCTTTCGCACATGTATTGAACAATATTTAAATTAATTTAAAATAGGTTCTTTTTTATCAACTGATGTGAATTTTTACATCGGTCTTACAGTCTTATAAATTAAATTAAAATAATTAATATTTATGGCAGTCAGATTGCCCTTGTTTATAATCACCCCCACAGAATCTGAAATAAAAACTTAATTCAACCCTGGAAAAAACTTTATTAGCAAAGGATGATCTGACTAAATAAAAAAAGGTTCTTTTTTAATTTATTCAAACTACCTAGTATGTTTTTAATAAATCTGATAAGTTGTATAGAAATAGCTATTTCCTTACTTTTGACTTATGATTTTGTTATCTATCTTTGATTTGTCATTTTAATATGTAACAAAATAATAAAATTAATTATTTAATAAATAAAAATCACTTAACAAATATGTGTAAATAAATATCTAAAAACTGTTTTTAAAAGTATAGGCCATAATGTCTGTCTTTCCAATTGTTACAAAAAGTTTATTACAAAAATTGTAATTACCCTTATAGAAATAATAATTGTAATATAATGTTAGAAATTATATGAAAATGTATAAAACTGTATGAAACCATTGGTTTTTGGACATTATTACGGTTCCATACACTAGTACATTTTCTTAAATTTTTATACGTTTCCTTACAAATATGACTAATTTTTTCAAATTAGTCTGCCAAAATAAATGTAAAAAAACGTAACGAAAGGTAAGAAAATATAAAAAAATATAAGAAAACGTAAGGAAAATGTATAAAAATGTAGAATATTACATATTCTTACATTTATATACACTTTTAAGCTGCTTTGTATGTTTTTATACGTTTTCTTACATTTCATAAAAATTTGTACATATATGAGAAAATTTTCTGGAAAAAACTTTTAATTTTTTAAATGTATAAAAATGTTTAATAATGTATAAAAGTGTATATAACTGTATAAATCGTTTCGCATAAAATGTCCGAAAACCAATGGTATTATACAGTTTTATACAGTTTTTTACAGTTTTTTTACAATTTCTTATGATTTTCTACTTTTTCGTATATTTCTTTTTTTTATTTGGGTACATTTCTTTAAATTTCTACTAAAAATCACTCTCAGAAAACAGTAATAAATTTATATTTAGTTTTCCAATTCCTTGTATGATTTGCAAAACTGAAAATATAATGAAGAAATTTATCATAGTTAAAATTTTTAGTTTGAAATAGATTTATATAAATCCAACAATAAAATACCAAATGAAAATCAATTTTAAAATCGAATATCTCTACAAATAATTATGCAATCTTAATTAACAATCTTCTTTTTTCTTTTTTCTCATTAACTTATAAGATAACCTCTTGGAATTTTAATGTTATATAAAGATATTCAATGGTTAGGGGAGAGTAGGGCATGAGTGACATCCGAACTTTTCCTCAGTCATATGCTTGAAGTTTGCAACGTCGCAACTCCAACGAAAGTCCAAACTTCCAAAAAATTATGATTTCCGTTCGGGATCCAATTTTGAAACGGTAAAAATGATGTGAACAACAAGAGTGCTACAAAAAAAACAATAAAAACTCACCCCCTAACACCCCATTTTGTGGCAAAGGAAAAACAAAATTCTAATTTCGCCGTTTTTGAGATCGCCAATAATTTTATTACCGGAATACAATTTCAAACCTGCAGACTAGTTACAAAAAAATTGGCAACTCTATAAGTACCGCCGAACACCCACAAACTATCGCTTTCATACAAAAAAATCACTAAAAAATTCTAATTCCTCCGTTTTTGAGATCGCCAATAACTTTATTGTCGGAATACGAATTCTAGGATACAGGATGCCTATACAAAAATTGGCAACGCCCAAAGCACCGCGGAACACCCTCAAACTACCTCTTTCATACCGAAAAATCTCTAAAAAAAATTCTTTACATACCGAAAAATCGCTAAAAAAATTCTAACTCCGCCGTTTTTGAGATCGCCAGTAATTTTATTGCCGAAATAGGAATTCTAGGATATAGGATGCCTATAAAAAAAATTGGCAACGCCCAAAGCACTCAGGAACACCCTCAAACTACCCCTTTCATACCGAAAAATCGCTAAAAAAAATTCTAACTCCACCGTTTTTGAGATCGCCAAAAATGTTATTCCCGGAATATGTTCTTGAGCCTGCAGGAGAACTACAAAAAAGTTGGCAACTATTCAAGCACCGCGGAACACCCACAAACTACCCCTTTCGCCCGAAAAAAACATATAAAAAATTGTAATTCGGCTGTTTTTGAGCGTTGCCAATTTTTTTGTATGTATCTTGCATCCTAGAATTTGTATTCCGGCAATAAAATTATTGGCGATCTCAAAAACGGCGGAGTTAGAATTTTTTTAACGATTTTTCGGTATAAAAGGGGTAGTTTGAGGGTGTTCCGCGGTGCTTTGGGCGTTGCCAATTTTTTTGTAGATATCTTGTATCCTAAAATTCGTATTTTAGCAATAAAATTATTGGAGATCTCAAGAACGGATTTTTCGGTATGAAAGGGGTAGTTTGGGGGTGTTCCGCGGTCCTTGCGGGGTTGCCAATTTTTTTGTAGCTAGCCTCCATGCTCAAAATTGTATTACGGGAATAAAATTATTGGCGATCTCAAAAACGGAGGAATTAGAAATTTTTTTTTGCCACGACAAGATGGGATGTTAAGGGGTGAGTTTTTGTTGTTTTTTATTTTCTTGCACTTTTACTTGTTGATCACATCATTTTTGTCGCTGCAGAATCGATTCCGCGCGGAAATCATAATTTTTTGGAAGTTTGGATTTTCATTGAAACCGCAACGTTGCTAACTTCAACCACATGTAAAACGGCTATTATCAGTCATAATTGCTAATCCTTCTAATTTTTATGTAATAACAGTAAATGCAATTAAAAATATCAACATTAAAATTCAAGAATAGGTATTTTAAAATTTTGTTTCTAACATAATTTCACAATAAGAAAAAAGAACGAAGTTGAGGTCCAAACTTTAACCATTCTGAGGTAAATGCTTGAAGTTCCCAAGAAGTTTTCACACCCTTTGGGTTACCGATTTGGCTGAAATTATGGGAAATGATTCCTTTTAACTTAAAAAATATACATCGTGTTTCAGGGTTTCTGCCCATAGAACCTGTAAAGAAATAGTAGATTATGTACTAAGGTCGCCAAACAGGGGATCCTGGCACGAGGGACAGGATTCCCCTGAGCGCCCATAGTGCACATACTATTTTTTTACCCTCCTGGTGCGAAATCCGTTTCCTCGTGCCCGTCTAGCGAGCGCGAAATAGTACATCATTGCCCTAGTGCGCCAAATCCGCGCATGCGCAGAATCTACTATTTCGCGCCCCCTGACAGACACCAGAGACCGGATTCTGCGCTCGGAGGATAAAAACAGTATATTGTGTGCGAAGGACGTAAAGTGGGTCTTTTTAGACCGAGTGTGGGGTTGCAGTACAAGTGGAAGGTGAGCTAGCACGAGCCGAAGGCGAGTGCGTTTATGAACCGGAGACGAGTGCTGAAACCATACGAGGTCAAAAAATCCACTTTGCCCTTGGTGCATACCATATTTTTTGTACTGCAAGTATAGATTTTTGCGTTTTTTCAAAATATCGATGATTTTCTTAAACAATCTTGAAAACTCCATTCAAAAACGACAGCGGGCGCTTTTCGATTTTTACTGCCCGCTACGGCGAGCAGCGACGCTTTTCAGTTTGTACCGCCCGCTGGTCGACAAGCGGTCGCTTTCGGCTCTATTAATAGGTTCAAAAAACGCGAAAATCGAACTTGCGGTACAAAAAATAATATATGCACCATGGGCGTGAAACAGGGGATTCCTGTCACTCGTGTGAGTATGGCACCCTCATTTCGCTCGGGCGACATACTGTTTAGCGGGCGTAAAGTGACCCATTCCCGACCCAGGGCGCAATGACACTACTTTGCGTCCAAGGGCCAGAATCGGTCACTGCATCCGCAAAAATAGCCATGAAAAAGTGAAATTTAGGCGCCCTTTGTTTCAAAATAGTACATTACGCAACGAGGGAGGTAAAGAGTTGCGCCTTCGGCTCGGGTGGCTATTTACACGTGCTTTGGACTGACCCTCTTTATCTCGTATGTTGTGTATAAGGTTCTTTTACCTGGGGAGGCCGAAAATACAATCTTTGTGATCGGGCACCGCGAGCAAAAATAGTACTTTCGACCCGCTAGGCAAAAAAATAGTATACGCCACACGGGCGCAAGGTGATTAACTCGCTTCACTAGGGCGACAAACTCAACCCAAGTACGACTCACCCACTTTGCGCCCTTGTTGCGCAATATACTAAATTGTACCTTAAGGATTCAATGGTGTCGTTCTGTGGGGTGAGGCTTAGCTTAGGAGGATCCCCTCTTTCCCCGTACTGGCTCTCTGCTCACCGCGCACCTCCTCGCGTAGCCTACGAACTTAGCGCTTTGTTAACGTTTTCACTTAGTTCTTTCCCAAATGCCTAACAAGAGACCAAAATCCCTCTGCGTTTTTATTCTCTGATTATTTTTCTACTCAAATAACGGGTTTTTAAACTTGATTTCTGCTTTTTATGTAAAGAATTTTTATGTTTAAAGACCACATAACCTCAATCTTCCGTAAAAGCCTATGTTAAAAACTCGTTTTTCAAGAATTATTTTTTCCAAAAAAAGCGCGATGAAAAATACTAAAAAACTCATGTCATCTTCTTTTAAGTTAAGGAATAACATAAAAACTGTAAATTATTAGCTGCTTTTTTGCTAAAGGTACACTGAAAATAATTCGGCGCGCCTCCTAACCTTCAAACGGGGTAGCAGTAGTACCGCTATTCAGTGTAGTGTGCGCGCCGAATACGCGCAACTGTTGTACTTTCCACACGCTGTCTGCGAGGTTAGGTGGCGCGCCGACAGGCTGGCACCATGTCTATACCGAATAAGAGTAGCTCCTACTCTTACAAGAGTACCAGCTACTCTTTTAGGAGTAGCAGTTACTCCGATGGAAAGTATAGCCACTAATCCCTAAAATTGGCGCTGCACGTACACCTGAAGAGTAGGTGGCGTGCCAAATTTTTTTCAGTGTAGGAGAGTTCTTAAATGCTAGGACTTGGACGCGCATTGGAAAATGATCGTTGGGATTGATATTTGCAGGAGTGAGTCACGTTTTCGCGGATACAGCTTTATAAGAAGAAAACTATTTTTTCATAGTATGCGTAAAGTACGTCGATACGCATCGTTTTGGTGCGTAAAGTTAAATATCACGCACAGTGTGCGTAAAGTCGGATTTCATCAATTTTTATTGATTTTCAATATGCATGCATTTATTTTTGATGGTTTTTTAAATATATTTTATAGTAGGTGGGGGGCTCCACCCCTGGGCCGCTGCTTGCGTACGGGCCTACATTTTTCGTTAGCAGCGCGCCGTACAGAAAAGTGCCACTTAAATCACTTGGCTCTTAATGTAATAATTTATACATGTACTTTAGCATACTATAAAAAAAATAATGTTCCTTAGACGGGCTTCAACTTTACACCTTCGTGTGAATTTAGCGAGCACACTCACTGCGTAAAGTTTTACGTCCTCGTAACAAAAACGACTATTAAAGCTATTTCTATAACTTTTTACATTTATTCTTTCCGCTAGGATTTTCAATGACATATGCAGATATACTGCGAATCCCTGATACAATACCTCTCTCATTTATACTAAGAAATTATTTCTCACGGTTTAAGCCAAATCCATGACCCAAAATGTGTGAACTTGTCAGTACATCATATCCATCCATAATTTATTCATATACAAATCATAATATTTTAACATTGACAGATGCTAAATCCGCAAGCAGGACAAGTTCAAAACATGGAGATGGAAGTAGAACAAGAAAGTTTTTCCTATGTAACACAGCCAACGTTATTTTATGAGGTTAGTTGTACAAGTAGTAGAAATTTAAGTTCACATAAGCACTTTCGGAAATGATTTTATTTGTTACAAGTGACGAAAGTATGGTAAATTATATAAATAATAATGAATGTTGGCTAATAATTATTTATTTATAATAATTTGCCAATTTACAAAATAAAATTTTGCATTTTACATTCTTGAGATTCCATTCGCTACTTTTTATTTTTAAACAAACATATACTTAAATTTAAAAAAAAATTTTTTGTTTAGAATACTGATCACTATACTGACAATTCAGATGAAGAAGTAATATTAAATTGGATGTATGAAATGGAAGAAATAATGCGAGATCCAAATGAATACAACAACATATGTAAGGGACCAAAAAATTTCAAAGAATTTATTGAATCACCAGATTTTTTTAAAGAAGTTACGACGCCAGTAGATAAAACTAGGGGCGAGATTTCTTAATGGTTTTGAAGTTTAGCGTGATGAACGAATTACCTATCACTGGTTGTGTAAATTTATTAAAACTTATAAATACCATATTTAGGACACCTATACTTCCAGATTCACGTTATATGATTGATAAAATTCAACCCCAAAGAAGATGCACAATTTCATGCAATTTGTCAAAACTGTTCTGTATATTTAGGTCAATTTGGAGAAGTAGAATCTCCTAATATTTATAAGGTTTGCTATGCAGAAAATAATTTGGATAATTGTAACGATCCTAGTTATTTTGTTTTAATAAATCCATCAGAACAAATTGGTGATCTATTACAAAATCACAAGGATTATTACGAATATGTAACAAAGGAAAGGATCCATGAACGGGGATATATTAATGATGTATATGATGGAAAAAAATATCGTGAATTTGTAAAGTCATTGCCAGAAGATGAGAAGTATAATTACGTCAGTGCAGTTTTCAACACAGATGGGGCATCCAAATTTAAATCATCTCAATTTTCAATTTGGCCGGTTTATTTAATGATAAATGAATTGCCACAGCACATTAGAACAAGTAAACTGGTAGTTTGTAGATTGATGTTTACTAAAACGAAACCGGACATGACAACTTTTTTTAGATAAATTTGTAGACCTTGTCAACGAATGCTGCATTTCTTTTATTGGAATAAACGGAGAGCGCCATGTTAAGCTATATGTAATTTCATGTTGCGTAGATTCCTTAGCCCGAGCACCAGTTCAAGGTCTTAAGCAGTATAATGGTAAATATGGATGTAATTGGTGCTTACATTCCGGTGAATATCATGGAATTATGAAATTCCCATTGATAAGTGAACTGGCAGAACTTCGAACCCACAGTGAAACTGTTCGACTAATGCTTGAGGTGGATCAAAATAATCCTAGTTTTGGAATCAAGTACCCATCACAGTTAATAAATTTCCCTAAATTCGATATCATTGAAGGTTTCACTCCCGATTACATGCATATGGCATTAGAAGGTGTAGCCAAACAATTTATGCCTTACCATCTTGATACTTTAAATGATGATCAAATTGAAGTCTTTGATGAAAACATGGATATGATAGCAGTACCTCAGCAAGCTACTCGGTATTGTAGAAAAGTAAGTTGCCGAAAACATTGGAAAGCTAGAGAATATGAAAATTTAGTTTTATACTACAGCATTGTAATTTTTCCATCACTATTGAACAATAGACGAATGCAACATTGGTTACTTTTCGTTGAAGCTCTGTATATTTTGCTTAAAGACAGTATTCATGTTGATGAGTTAAATGAAGCAGACCGTATGTTATACCAATTCGTAGCTGAAGTAAAAGAGCTGTACAACGTTAAGGCAATGACATTTAACGTTCACATATTGTTACACGTATGCAGAAGTGTGTTAAATTGGGGACCAATTCAACATTTTCCTTTGAGTCTGCTAATCACCATTTATTAAATGCAATCAAATGTGCTAAAGGTGTTACACAGCAAGTAATTAGATACGTAAATATAAATCATAATCTCTTGGTATTAGAAGAAATTGTAACTCGTCGAGCCAACGATGACGTTATACAATATTGTAATGATATTCTTTTAACGAAAGTACAAAATGTAACAGTATCAAATGGGCTATTATATTTTTGGCCTTTTGAAGGTGATAATGAAACACTAACTTCATTGCAATTATCAAGACATTCAACAGAGTTTTTCTATAAAATGGTGAAAGATAGTTGTCTTTATGAATCACACTTAAAAATGAAAAAACGATCAAATAATTCATTTGCTCAATTAAAAGATGGCAAATTCATACGCATTATTTCTTTTATAGTATCTAGCGAAAATGTCGTTGAAATGACGATTTGCAACTATTTACAAACAAAAGACTGTTATGCAAGAGCATACAAAGTATTTCAGGAAGAACAAAGAATTGATACAGAGAATGTAGTAGTACCGACAAAAAACATTGATAGAATTTGCATGTGCATGAAAATCGATAAAATGTATATTTGCCCTCTGCCAAATTTATATCATTATTGATGTAGAAAAGTTTGATGTAGAAAATACAATATATTTTGCATAATACACGCGCACGCACACACACACACACACATACACACACACACACACACACACACATCATACATATATATAAATAATTTATATTGTACATAAAAAAAATATTTTTATATGTTTAATAAAAAAGGAATTCAAAAGTATGCTTTTGTTTAACAAATTCATTCTAGTATAAGTTCCATAAATATTAAGTTTCATTCAATTGTCAATTATTGCCATTCATAGTCACTAATATTATTTTATATGCCAAAATTCGTTATGAATAATTTAAAACGTTAATTTGAACCTAAAAAAGAAAGAAAATTTTAAAGTCATTTATATGCCGTGTTAATACATTAATATTTTGTGCAAGTTACAATAAGAAAATTTAAAAACATATCATTTGACGGTTATCTAGACGATGGATCCACAATTATCGAAATCACTGAAATTACGCGGGTTATCAATAATTACACTTCTTCCCTGAAACTTTTTCAGTTACGAATCTCTTGAAAAAGCCGAAGAAATGCGTCTCTAAATTAACTTTGATTTCTCTAAATTAAAATTTTTAATTTAGAAATTTAATAAATTTCTGGAGATTTTATATTCAAAATTAACAAAAAAGTTAATTAGAGACCTGTTCTGATTAATTCAGTCACCAAAAACATCGAAAAAGTGCGTTTTTCTATTTACTTTTCCCGCAGAACTTAAATTTTTTGCAGTCACGAGGCATTGAATTGTTGCACCAATTCTTCGTCTAAATGGATACACAATGATTGGAAACACGAAAACTATGTTCTTCTATTAATTTTACTTTAATTTTAATAGCGAAATTTAATTATAATTGGCGAAAAAGGTCAGATGAGATTTTGGCGTGAGATCTCATGTGAGATTTTTCAGCAGGGAAGGTGATTATTTTGTGACGTTTTCGCACAAGCGAAGCGAGTGAGAAAAGTCATACGAGCTAAATAATCGACTTACGCACTAGTTTCGAAAGGTATTTTATACCACGAGCGCCAAAAAATCATACCAAAGTTGTGGTTTTGAGGTTAGAGAGGTATAAAATTTTATTTCATTTCTATTGTTTAACCCTTTGTATATGTACTTCCATTAGGTGATTCTTATTGTTGAAATTCTTGGAGCCTTAAGAAGAGGAGAAATAACAAATATTTCAATAAATGACGTGGAAGATGATTAAAAAATGTTGATAATTCGTGTTCTAATTACGAAGAATAATGTTCCTCGATTTTTTGCAGTTCACGGAGAATTTTATAACATATGTAAAAAGTATATGAATTTACGTCCGACTAATATTGAAAAACATAAGCAATTTTTTGCTTCCTCATAGAGGAAGCTTTGTGATAGTAAAAAAAAAAGTTTATGAGATAATGTGTTAGAAATGTTATTTAGCAAATTTGGAATCGAAATACACTATTTTTAGAAAATGTCCGTATGGATGTGTGTGTGTGTGTGTGTGTGTGTGTGTGTGTGTGTGTGTGTGTGTGTGTGTGTGTGTGTGTGTGTGTGTGTGTGTGTGTGTGTGTGTGTGTGTGTGTGTCCGTATACGCTGATATCTCATGATCTACTCGATCGATTTTAACGGGAGAGTGATCATTTTTTTAGATTTTGCTTCCACAATTGGGGTCAATATTCTATTTTTGTAAAATTAAATTTTTTTTTTTTATAGCCATTTTTTAAATATCAAAATTTTTTTTTCGATTTTTTTAATATTTAGAACAAATATTGTTTATATATCATGAATTCTCTGTATGTGGGATAAAATTATCTACAATTTAAAAAAAAAAAAGTCGGTAGCTATATTTCGTCATAAGTTATTGATGAAAACGTAATTTTTTGTAAATAGGTTATATTTCGAAATTAAAAAAAGATATCAGCATGAATATTTTTTTGATTATAAAGGATATTAAGTACTATAACTTACTAAATTTTTAGGTTTTTTTATTCATTATTTTTTGAGTAAAAGTGAATATAAAGAATTTACTACGGGTGTTCCCCAAGGAACTATATTAGGACCATTACTTTTTATACTTTATGTCAATGACTTACTAGGAAGTATGCAAAATGACACAATCATGTCCTATGCTGATGACACGGTTATCATATCAAGTGATAACATGTGGTCCTCAGCTCAGGAAAAAATGTGTGCTTACCTTAATCATGTGGCCAAGTGGCTTGCACAAAATAAACTGTCGCTAAAAATAGATAAAACGGTCTATATGACTCTCGGAAACTACTGTGATAGTGTACCTGGCACACTAAACATCAAAATAGGAACGCAATTAATAAAAAGAGTTGAAAGTCATAAATACTTAGGGCTGTATTTCGACTACAATATGAAATGGGATAAGCATATAAGATATATCATTAAAAAGTACCCATCACCGTTAATAAATTTCCCTAAATTCGATATCATTGAAGGTTTCACTCCCGATTACATGCATATGGCATTAGAAGGTGTAGCCAAACAATTTATGCCTTACCATCTTGATACTTTAAATGATGATCAAATTGAAGTCTTTGATGAAAACATGGATATGATAGCAGTACCTCAGCAAGCTACTCGGTATTGTAGAAAAGTAAGTTGCCGAAAACATTGGAAAGCTAGAGAATATGAAAATTTAGTTTTATACTACAGCATTGTAATTTTTCCATCACTATTGAACAATAGACGAATGCAACATTGGTTACTTTTCGTTGAAGCTCTGTATATTTTGCTTAAAGACAGTATTCATGTTGATGAGTTAAATGAAGCAGACCGTATGTTATACCAATTCGTAGCTGAAGTAAAAGAGCTGTACAACGTTAAGGCAATGACATTTAACGTTCACATATTGTTACACGTTTGCAGAAGTGTGTTAAATTGGGGACCAATTCAACATTTTCCTTTGAGTCTGCTAATCACCATTTATTAAATGCAATCAAATGTGCTAAAGGTGTTACACAGCAAGTAATAAGATACGTAAATATAAATCATAATCTCTTGGTATTAGAAGAAATTGTAACTCGTCGAGCCAACGATGACGTTATACAATATTGTAATGATATTCTTTTAACGAAAGTACAAAATGTAACAGTATCAAATGGGCTATTATATTTTTGGCCTTTTGAAGGTGATAATGAAACACTAACTTCATTGCAATTATCAAGACATTCAACAGAGTTTTTCTATAAAATGGTGAAAGATAGTTGTCTTTATGAATCACACTTAAAAATGAAAAAACGATCAAATAATTCATTTGCTCAATTAAAAGATGGCAAATTCATACGCATTATTTCTTTTATAGTATCTAGCGAAAATGTCGTTGAAATGACGATTTGCAACTATTTACAAACAAAAGACTGTTATGCAAGAGCATACAAAGTATTTCAGGAAGAACAAAGAATTGATACAGAGAATGTAGTAGTACCGACAAAAAACATTGATAGAATTTGCATGTGCATGAAAATCGATAAAATGTATATTTGCCCTCTGCCAAATTTATATCATTATTGATGTAGAAAAGTTTGATGTAGAAAATACAATATATTTTGCATAATACACGCGCACGCACACACACACACACACACACACACACACACACACACACACACATCATACATATATATAAATAATTTATATTGTACATAAAAAAAATATTTTTATATGTTTAATAAAAAAGGAATTCAAAAGTATGCTTTTGTTTAACAAATTCATTCTAGTATAAGTTCCATAAATATTAAGTTTCATTCAATTGTCAATTATTGCCATTCATAGTCACTAATATTATTTTATATGCCAAAATTCGTTATGAATAATTTAAAACGTTAATTTGAACCTAAAAAAGAAAGAAAATTTTAAAGTCATTTATATGCCGTGTTAATACATTAATATTTTGTGCAAGTTACAATAAGAAAATTTAAAAACATATCATTTGACGGTTATCTAGACGATGGATCCACAATTATCGAAATCACTGAAATTACGCGGGTTATCAATAATTACACTTCTTCCCTGAAACTTTTTCAGTTACGAATCTCTTGAAAAAGCCGAAGAAATGCGTCTCTAAATTAACTTTGATTTCTCTAAATTAAAATTTTTAATTTAGAAATTTAATAAATTTCTGGAGATTTTATATTCAAAATTAACAAAAAAGTTAATTAGAGACCTGTTCTGATTAATTCAGTCACCAAAAATATCGAAAAAGTGCGTTTTTCTATTTACTTTTCCCGCAGAACTTAAATTTTTTGCCATTTTTTAATTTTCAAAATTTTTTTTTTCGATTTTTTTAATATTTAGAACAAATATTGTTTATATATCATGAATTCTCTGTATGTAGGATAAAATTATCTATAATTTAAAAAAAAAAAAGTCGGTAGCTATATTTCGTCATAAGTTATTGATGAAAACGTAATTTTTTGTAAATAGGTTATATTTCAAAATTAAAAAAAGATATTAACAATTTTTTTGATTATAAAGGATATTAAGTACTATAACTTACTAAATTTTTAGGTTTTTTTATTCATTATTTTTTGAGAAAAAAAATAATTTATAAAAAAAAGTGATATTTTTTGTCGTTCAATAACTATAGTAAAATTGGCTCAATCATTTTGAAATTCTTTGTAAGGGTAGATTTTGTATACCAATCAAGTGAGTTCTTTGGGCAAAAGGATTGATCCATAAATTTCGAAGATATTTGAGGTTAAAATTTTTTTCAATTTTTTTAAATCGTAATTTCTCGAGAACGGCTCTATGTATCTAAATGGGGTGGGTGGTATTCGAAAGAGAATTAAATTACCTATATTTTCTAAAAAAAATTAATTCTCTAGCTATCACGGTTCTTTTGTTATTAACAAAAACGTAAAAATTGAAAAATGAAAAGAAATGAGTTTTATATGTTCAACTATTACAAGAGTAAAATTGTCTTATTCGCTTCAAAATTCATCGTAGAGGTATATTATTGATAGTTCTCCGATGAGTTCTTTTGGCAAAGTGATTGGTTCATAAATTTCAGAGATATTTGAGGTTAAAATTTTTCTAGACATTTAGCTCTAAATATCAGTTGCAAATTTATAGGCAATTGTGATATATATTTTATGTATGTGAAATTTTGTGGAAATGTATAATCTATAAAAATTTGAATAAATTATGTTGGAGTTTTGTTATTTTTGTCTTTCTGAAGTATTAAATTTTAAATATTGGAATTAAAAATTAATTAAAGGAATCAGTAAATTAAGTTTGACGAGCTACGTGCCATGAATTGGCAGCGGTTTTTTACACTATACTGACGGAAAATGCTCACGACAACCGATTGCTATCAATACGATTGGTCAAGTACCAAAGCAAATAGCGACTTGGTTATCGTTACCAGAACCGCATTTATATACCGGACACAGTTTCCGGAGAACATCGGCAACCTTGCTAGTCGACGGAGGCGGCGACCTTTCCGACTTAAAAAGGCATGGGGGTTGGAAATCTTCCACTGTAGCTGAAGGCTACATAAACGATTCAATCAATCACAAAGAAATGATTCACAAAAAAATTACAAAATCAATTGTTTTAAAAACTATTGATGCCGGAGTTGCGGATAAAAATTGTATAAAAGACTCAGTGGAGTGTGAAATTAATCAGAATGGTACTAAATCTAGTTCTGTCGCTAAAATTGCAGTTCTTCAATCGAAACCATCTTTCGCGAATAAAAGTCAAGAAAACGATGATGAAGAATTCGTTGGTGATAGTTTGAGCGATGGTGAAATCCGTAATGATGTATTGTATAGACCAACTGAGACTCATCATGCAACATATGGTTCACCGATAAAAAAAAAAGGAAAACGAATGACAAGGAGAATGAGCAATCATTCTCAATTCAAAATGATGGCAGGGACATTTCGTTTCATTTTACTAATTGCAATGTCACGATTAATATAAACAATAAATAATTATATTATGTTAAAATCTTCGATTTGGCATTTTATTTTAATATTATACGTAATAATTACTATTTCGTATAAATGATAACTATATTTCCGTATTTTGTCGAGCTGCGCGTCACTCGTTTTAAAAATTAGCCCTCGCTCCGCTCCGGCGTGAACTAACACGCGTTTGTAAATCGCGTTCCCCTCACAGTAGTTGCGTAATGTACTATTATGTTTTTATCTTTATATTAATGGTTAAAATATTATTTTTGGATTTTTTAAAGTATATCCCTACTGAAAAATCTCACGTGAGATCTCAGGTGAGAACTCATATGAGATCTCACGTGAGATCTCACGCCAAAATCTCATCTGAAATTCTGGTCCGCGAGCTTCTAAAATCCCTTTAGTGAGAATTTTGAAACATGAGATTCCACGTGAGATCTCACGTGAGATATCACGTGAGATCTCATGTGTACAATTTCTAAAAATGTAAAAAATGTCTAAAACGCTTCAAAACGTAGATTTTTGAACTTATCTGGGGGTTGGCGTAACCTAATAGGCGGTTCCTAACTCCCAGAAACTGATTTTTTATCATTGAAGGAATTTTAGCAACTCGCGGACCAGAAATTCAGATGAGATTTTGGCGTGAGATCTCACGTGAGATCTCATGTGAGTTCTCACTTGAGATCTCACGTAAGATTTTTCAGTAGGGGTATATAGGTATGTAGAGACAGAATACACACGCACCGCGCGAGCGCGCGGAGCTGCCACTACAAAATTTCAAGAAAAAAAATGCGCGTTAGGATACGACGTTCTTCATCCGCGCGGTGAGATACGACGTTCTTTATCCGCGCGGTGAGATACGACCTTCTTCGTCCGCGTGCAGAGATACGACCTTGTTCAGCCGTCGATATATAGTGTGAGTGTGTGAATGTGTGTGTGTGTGTGTGGATGTGTGGGTGTGTGTGAATGTGTGTGAATTATACTCAGGTATAGAAAAGGTATTATTTTATTATAAATAAATAAAACTATTCAGTAAAGTTTCTATGAGAAATATATAATGTCTAATGCATTTTTATTATCACAATTTTGCTATAATAATTCATAATATAGTTTCAATAATTATTTAAAAGTACTTGTTTTATATCTCACCTCCTCCAGCGTGTCAAGCTTTTTAAACCTCTTTGAAACTTGTCGAAACTATTTTCAAAGTTACGCTTAAGTATTCAAAAAGATAACAAAAATTTTTATGCCCATAGTTTTGAGAAACTTATAATAACTTTACTCAAAATGAAATACGAATGTCAAATAAAGCTTTATTTAAAACTTTGCTAAACTTTAGCCAAAAGCATAATCAAGTTAATATTCAAAAAATTTCAGATTAATTAAAGTAGTTTTTATAAGGTTTGGCTAAACTTATTTTTAACTTACCTGTAATGTAGACGAAAGTTTCACATCACTATAAAACAAAGTTTAACTTAACTTGCATCAAACGGAGAAGAAAGTTATCTTGAAGGTTTTGTAAAGTTTCGATAAACTTCTTATAAATGCATAAAGAAGTTTGGAAATGTGTAGCTTTTTTGGGGCTTCATAAGAAGTTATTCTAAAATTACTTCGACTTGATAAAAACTTAATCAGAATTTATTATAAAATTTAGCTTCACTGTAGCTAAACTTTATCAATTTTGTTATTTCATACGAAGTATGGTAATACTTCTGAAAACATTTGTTGACCTTTCAGCAAACATAGTTTACAAAAAACTAAAAGTTTGGAAAAGTCCCGTAGCACATGTTTAGATGAACTTGCGCAAAACATCAAGTTCATACAAACTTGATACAAACGTAAATTCTTTTACGCGGGTTCCTCCCTCCCTCTCGCTCTCTCTCTCGCCCTCTCTCGCCCTCTCTCGCCCCTCTTTCTTTCTCGCCCCTCTCTCTCAACATCCGTCAAACACTGTACCTAAAACTTTAATGAGAGTTTAAACATTTTTTTAAAACAATCAAGATGTTTTTTAAAAACTAACTTTTAAAGTACGTTCTAACAACACAATTTGTCTAGTATTTTTATTTCTTCTAATCTCATCTATTCAATAAGTACTCTCTGCAAATTGTCATAATTTTTTTCATGACTGTACAAATAATAATTTTGTTAATATAACTTTAATATACAAATAAACTTTTATAAACTTTCTACGAAAGTATAAAATAAGGCAAGTATAAAAGTTTTTTCTGTATAATCTATAAAATAATAATATTTATGATTTTCTAAAAGAAATCAAATAAATACTAGTGAAAAATTATTTTACTTCTTGTAGTCAATAATTATGCTGAATAGATTATATGTAAGTACATTCAAATTGTTCACTGGAAATCAAACAAACGAAATTTGTGAAATCAATTATCGATAATAGTCAAGTAATGTAAACAACTCTCCGTCACAACTGTATGACTGTTCTCAGAAATGCATTCAAATGTGTTCAACCGTCTATACAAATTAAACACAAGAAGGTAGTGAAATCAACTTATTATAGTCCATAACTTAACTTGAGTGACATAATAAAACTTTTCGTACTTCGCGTGTAAAATTACATTTTACGCCCATATTATAAATTCAAAATTATTCAACCAACAGGTATAAAGTACTACTTAACGCCCAAGAGACCTAATAGTACACAAAATTATTCAACCAACAGGTATAAAGTACTACTTAACGCCCAAGAGACCTAATAGTACACATACTCCTACAAAACTTTATAGAACGTATGTACTTTATACCCGTGTGGCTGTAAATTATTTTAATTATATAACTATAATGCCTTCTTTTTATTTCTGAAAATCATAAGAATTTTTTCAGATATTTATGAAAAATCAAAGCCTATATAAAAAAATTACATAGTTACCAACACATCCCTATTTTTCATTATTCTTTCTCAATTTTGAACTTCCTATAATATTACGCATCTTGGGAGGACAAGATAAGTCTAGAGCTGCTCTAGCAGGGATGGTCCTTCGTTCTCCCATACATACTTGACAGGCCCGACGGTTTGCAGTTCAAGGTATAGATATGGTCATCTTCTTATAAATAATCATATATTTTTAACTTCTACCTATTAAAATCAACTGATGAGAATTTTTCCATCGGTCTTACAAATTAAATTAAGTCTTATAAATTAAATTAAAATAATTCATATTTATGGCAGTCAGATTGCCCTTGTTTATAATCACCCCCGCAGAATCTAAAATGAAAACTTAATTAAAACCTGGAAAAAGACTTTATTAGCAAAGGACTATCTGACTGCCCCCACTACCAAATTACCCAACGTTTCGAGCCCGCTCCGACTCCTCCTCAGGGACTAAAATAAATCCCACGATACACCTCCTTATATACCCAATGGGTATATAATGGGTATATAAATTGGTGTTATAAAGGGATCGAAGTACCAATTACTGGCATTTAAACAGTGAAACCAGCCAGTGTGTTTTGAGATTATGCAACTGGTATCAACCTTCTGCAACTCGAAGTGGAATTCAGAGTGTGGAGGTTAGGTAGAATTATAATATATTATAAATTATTTATACATATTTAGTTATTTATTTATAAAAAGAAGGTGCGCCTTAGGGAACAATCCCTTTAATAGAAACCGCATACACAACGACACTCTGAAATACACACTAAAGCGCATGTAAAGACAGCGACAAGAGAAAGCAAGGTCCGAAGATGACAGGAGAAGAACAAGCCCTTTATATGGAAAAAAAGAAGATTTAGGGGCAACCTTTATGAAAGGTACAGTCCCCTTCTCAGGTGTCGCTGGTAAGCAGGACTCAACCGCTGCCTAAAAGCCGCAGCAGAGCCTGGGAGAGGGGGGAGGGGCTCACCAAGGCAAGTCGAAACCTTGGTGATGTGCGGCACAAGAAAGGGAGAGAATATGTCGCAATAATCGATGAAAAAGACGACGAAGAAAGAAGAAAGATCCAGAAGACTGAAAGTCACTGCTAAGCAAGGAACGAGATGAAGAGAATTCAGCGGTGACGACGAAGAAGAGAGTGACGATGATTTTCGGAAGACAAAGAAGACGAACGAGGTCGCCACGTCTGAGAAGAGAAAACGGCGTGAGTATTGACAGTTCGAAATACCATAGCAGTCGAAGTGAAAGCTCCATGAAATTGTTTAAAGGAGAAACAAAGACCTCATTACGAGGGCAAGGAAGACCGTCGACAAGGTCAAGGACAGCTCTAAGGTCGAGTACCTTAAAGGGCAAGGCCGACAGACGAGAAAGGTCAAGGATAGCCCTGAGGGCTCATTGGAGGACTTTAAAGAGCAAGGACGACCGTCGACAAGGTCAAAGACAACCCTCAGGTCTCATTCGCTGCTATGGCTGTGGCGAGATAGGCTACTGAGAAGCCGAGAGAGCCACAGCCTGTCGTCGCTGAAGAATAGACGTTGAGACATACCGTTTAACCAAAGAAGCTCACATCAAGTGACGAGCAGGACAGGTCAACGGTAGATTCCAGCGACGGCAGGTAACATACTTCGGAGCCGAAAAACATCGTACCGCTGTTATCGTTCGACGAGTGGTGGAAAGAGAGGTAGGAAAATCCAACAAGCCGTCGACGTTCAGACGAAAAGAAGAGAGAAGAATACCCTCGAAGGGACCCCTCGACCGGAAATCGAATGCCTCTGGGCCAGATCAGGCGATCCTATCACGTGGCATCGTGGACGAGCTAATTTTGCCAAAAATTACGCCGCGATGACAGGTCACTTCCCGGCCAGTCACACCAGTGGCTGATTAAAGTGATTCGGGGTTTCGCCAAGTGCCGTGAATGCGTTGAAGCTTAGCTTCTGCATCCGCCGTGTGCCGCCATGCATCCCGTTCCCGATTTGCTTGGCAACTCGACGGTAACGATTCCTGGTACGGAGTGAGTTTAACTCCAGGTAACAGGCGGTAACCATAGAAGCGACCTTGATTCGAGCATACCTCACAGGGGAAGGCCACCCCGGAATGCGCTGACTCACACCAGCCGGGAGTGATAATTGCAATTGGTAGCTCGACAGGTCGTTTCGCCTGTCCAGCACTATGGCTACGGAAGTTCGATTCCGAGTTTCGAGAATCCGAAAAATCTCCGAGGGTAAGAACTGATCTTAAGAAGAGAAGAAGAAAAAAGGAAGATGAAGAGAGAGAACACGGCGATGAGCGACCCGCCGTTTCTGGCTGGAAAACGTACCAGATGCCAGCGTGCCGGCTATACATGGATCAGTGGCCAACGAGAGGCCGCCGACGCGAAGAGGCGAACATTACTGTCTTGGTAGACAACCAAGACAGCAAGGCGAAGAACGTATTGCTAGCTCTACAGGTAGATCAGCCTGTAGAGCTAGAGAAAGAGCAAGCTTCTACCGAAGCTAAATCTTCAGTTACTGAAGAGTGAAGAAAGTTTTTACCTGGCGATAGTTTGACGCAACTTCGAGGCAAACCTCAAAACCTCGAGAGCTGACAAGGGTAGTCGGAGACAAAGCTGTCTCAGACTTTCCAGGTACAACCGACGTCGGATTGGTGTACAGAGTCGCCCATCTGGAGATAAGCGACGTCTGGGTGGGGGGTGTCATGGCCTGCCGTACCGACGTCGGTAATTAGTAAGTTCGTGGTAGCGAACGCTAGAGGGCGCGTCGATGCAGAATTGGAGCTGCATAGACGACATGACGAGCGTGCCGGCGCGAGAGTTACGTCCACCTAAGATCTAACATGGTAAGCGTGCACGCATCATCCGCGACGGGAGTAATAGCGCGTAACCGCTCATCCAGGTTCGTCGTTCCTGGACAGCGGCTTAGAATAGGTGTTCTCGTGCGGAGAGAGCGAGCGCAGAGAGAGCGCAGGCCCGGATCATCAGTTATCGAAGGTCACCAGCAAAGTTTAACTTGCCGGCAATTTTGTAACCGACAAGTGCGCAGATTACATTGCGCGGTATAATCTGCTCTCTCTCTCTCTCTCGCACGCTCTGTCACGTGTGTGTATGTGTGTGTGTCGCGCAGCGAGCTCGACCGGTCTCTCACCCGCGTATTCAACGATGAATGCGCGAAGTAGAATACCGTGTACGCACGGCGTATGTTACCGCGCGTGCTCGGCGTATATTACCGCGAGCGTGACGTCAGCCTCCGAGACAGCTGACGTATTTAGCGTTGTGCTGGCGCACCATTAGGATAGATTATTCAACGTATCAATTTAACCCGTTCCGTCAATATCTAAATTCATTCCTTTTATATTATTACTCTTTTACCAAACCATTATATTTCATTCAATAAACAATAGTCATTTGTTATTAACTTTAACCACTCGAGTTATCATTTCGCGACCTTAGTCATTCCCCACTCCCCGACGCCTCCGCGGTCGTTACGTAAGAGAATACGTTTCGTTACATCTGAGCAGCCGGCACATGAACCAGTGACCTGGAGAGGAGTTCGAGTCACTGGTGAGAAATAAAGCGCGAGTCTTCGACTTACGTGTTGCACGGTAAGTAACCAGATTAGGTTAACATTGCACGACGTTGTAGCGTCTGTTGCCTAATCTGGCTATTGGGTCTCCGGGAGTTGAACCGAGAGATATGGAATTGAACCGCTAAGGTACGCAGGTGAAACGTGCCTTAGCCCGAAAATCCACCCCGTGACCATATATATATATATATATATGTTTGTAAATTGGTACATTTGAGGAGATGTGAACCTTTCGCTCAGAGTTCGGACAATGTGACTAAAGAAATAATGACCCTCAGGTTACCGACTCTGGAAAAAGGGGGTATAGATTTCTCCTCAAAAGTCGCGATTCTTGCTTTGAGAAATTTGAGGAGTCTCTTCAAAATGCCGACATCTCTTCAAAAGTACCGATCTATACGTTGATATCTCTTCAAATATACTAATTCCCATAGTTATGAGATATATATGTATATCCTAGGGGGGCTTCGCCCCCCTGCGCGCTTCGCGCACCAACCCCCCCACTTTTACTTTATAGAATTTTAAAGAAACTTATCACTAAACCTAATTTCTTATTCTTATATATCTATATCTTATCTTCAAAAGTCATAATCCCCAATTAAACACTGATTATTAAAAAAGTTATATTATAAAAAAATAAAAATTATTTTATTTGAGAAGTCGCATTAGTGAAAAGTAAAATGTTACTGTATATTATTTTAAAGAAACTTATTACTAAACTTTATTTCTTATTCTTATATATCTATATATAATTTTTAAAAGTGCTAACATTAATATTGTTTTAATATTTAATATTGTTTTCTATCTTTTCCACACCACCCATGAGGTAGATTGATAGGCGCGTTTTTTTTGTAGAGGTATCCCATCCTGTAATAAATTTTAATTTACGCTGTAATTAGATTTAATTATAAATTATTAAAAAAAAATTTATTACAGAAAGGCCTAATCCCCTATTAAACACTTTGAATTTTGAGAATCTATATATAAATGGATGGCAAAATAAGTAAATCGGGAATACGTAAATTTCTTCTACTAACCTATAAATCTACTTCTCTACTGAATACTATGAATTTGAGAATTATATAAAGGAATAGAAATCATATAAAATAACTAAATTGGGAATACGATTTATTTAGTAAGACCTAATTGCCTATAAAATAAATTTGAAAATAATTGAAATAAATAATGCTAGGTACAAAGGAGGTTAATTTTGCTACACTTGCAGAAAGGAGTCAACTTGACTGTGTGTTAAAGAAGGGGTCGACTTGTTTGCACGGCAAAAAAGGGAGGGTAACAAAGAAAAATAACCTTTTTTTTATTTTTCAACTAATGTTACTTTTCTTTTTCCGAGCAGTTAAATTAACTTCTTTCTTAACGTACAGATTAGTTAACTTCCTTCTTAATGTGCAATTTGCGTGTAATTTGAAAGGCAACGGAATAAAAATTATTATTTTAGAATTCTAATGAAGGAAGCGTATTTTAAACATAAAAATAGGGTTATGTGGACATTCGATTTACAAATTAGGACTTTTTTTAAGTGTGTACTTACATGAAGTTTTCTTGGAAAAATTCTACAATGAAATTTTTTTAACGAAATATCTCAAATTAAGTATTACTTACGCAAAATACTGAATAATAATATTTGGAAAAGATAATATTACTTAAGGCTGAATATTTTTCCGTTGTATAATATCCTTTTTCCTCATAATCGACGAATATAATTTTTGCATCATACAATATATTTTTCTAAATATTTTTATTCAGTATTTTACATGAACAATACTTTATTCGAGATCTTGTATTAAAAAAAAATTGTAGAAAAATTTGTGAAAATCGTCATTTGAGAATACCCATGAAGTAGTCCTATTTTATTTATCAAATTCCCAAATAATCTTATTTTCATGTTTATTTTAAAAAAACACTTCATATGAATTTTAAAATAAATTTTTTTTGTCGATTTTTGAATAATGATTTTGTCATAATGAAATGATGTATTTCGGGAAAGACTATATGTATAGACTACTTAAATTAATTTGATAACGAATCATAAAAAGTATGATTGTGTAGTAACTTAAAATCTGTAATAAAAATTTAGGTTATTTAATAAATCCAATTTAATTAATTATAACGAAGTACTTAGCTTTATTTTATTTGAACCGGCATCCTTTTTCGTTTAGCTATTCTCAGTCCCGTTTCAAAATCTCTCCTCCCAATATTAATTCAGCCATCGATAATTTTTCTTCATTTAGTATTTCAATATAGGTTAAATTTTGAATTTCTAAATAGATGTGTCCGTTTTCTGTAAAATAATAAATATATATTAATTGCACCATGAATGTTTACTATAATGTAAGATATTAATTGAAACGTTTTTTTACCTGCTATATATATTTCCCCTGTTATTCTCAATTTGGATCCTTCTGTAAATTTGTCTCGTTCTCCAGTACCATTTATAACAACTATTTCTAATTTATGGGTTTTATCTGTGATAGCACCAAGTAATTTACTTAAATTTGTATTCGAAATAGCAAATTCACTCATTAAATATCCTTCAGTTTCTGAAATTTTAATTAAACATGTTGAATTCTTAATTTATTTCTAATATATATACATATGTAATAAATATTACTAATAAGTCCATTTGATTGTTTCACTTCTTCAAAAGTTTTAATTGTTAAGGATGTAATGTCTTCCGATACATCGCGATTAGCTACCGTAGTAATTTTGGAACAATTTTTTAAGTGGAATTCATATTGCATATTGCCGCTATTAAAATTAGAACTTTCTTTGGCAACTACTGTTTGTAATAGAACGATCTAGAAATAATTTTAATTAATAATAGTTGTTATATTATTTTTATGAAATTATATTAAAATGACCTCATTATAGTTGATTTTATCTTCAAATATTTCGATATCCTTATTCCATATATTACATTGAATTTTGCATCCGTCATTATTATTTAAAATAAATTTACATATGTCGTATGATTTTCCAGTAGCTTTAGAAATTATCGTACGGGGATTTTCTACTGCTTCAATATATCCAATAACCATACTTTTAAAATATATAAATTTAATAAATATTTTTTTAAAGTATATTAAATTTATTAATTTTTTAAGAATAGAATAAAATAATTTACACATTTTTGTCGCCAATATGAATTTTATTTTTCAAAAAATCAGATGGTGTGTACGTAAATGAAATTTTTGATTTTTTTTTTCCTGGTGTTTCATTAGTACTATTTGATTTTGGGCGTTTCGACATTTTGGTATCTGTAAATGATATTAATTTTATATGTGTTTTATATTAATGGAGTTCTAATATTCATTTTCATATTGAAATTGTGTAACATAGCGTTTTAAAAAGAAGAAATTAAAAATGATCAAAATTTTAATAATTGTTCGATTCTTTTAATTTATAGTTCTGTCAATGATAGAACTTATTCACTTATACATAAACGAATAGTGGTAGTAGTATAGTTACATGACAACAATTAACTGAAAAGTTATTTTTGTCGGCCGTGCCTTAGTTGTCGGAATGTTCCACAGATATTGAATGGTTGTAGTATATGCAAAAAAGCAATTGATGTCGTTTATGCAAAAAAGCAATTGATGTCGGTAGCCGTGGCTAACTCGTCTTGCGTATTGGTGTCTTCGTTTATAGTTTGAAGCTCTTCATTTTATATTTCAAAATAATCTTTATACATCATTCAAAAATTTCCTTCCATACTATATTTTCAATTTCATCAGAATGATTCGAATCATTTTCAATAAATAAATTTTCTGGGTTTGTACATCTTGACAAAGCTACATATAATTGGCCATAAGAGAATAAAGGCCGCCTAAAACGTATTCCAAGTTTATTGAAGCTTTGACCTTGTGACTTGTTAATAGTTATCGCGAAGGCCAAGACGACAGGAAATTGTTTTCGATATAATATAAAAGGTAAAGACGATGATTCTCCTGAATTTAAAGTTATTTTAGGTATGTAAGCTATTTGTCCTTTGTTGTAACCAGTTACTATCATGGCTTTTATATTGTACTTGTGCAATTCTAAAATTTTTAATCTTGTTACGATTACACAATCCATCGTTAATACTAATGTTCCTTATGAGCATAACAATGGCATTGGGTTTTAATACTAATTTATGAAATGGTAGCCCTGGAAATTTTAAAGAATTTAAATATTCTATTGAATAATTTAATTGAACATCTTCATCACTTTGATCTACTCCTTTTGATTTAGCATAATCAATACTATAATAAATTTTCTCTGTTGAATCTATTCTTTTAAGTACTTCATTATTCAAGTGATAAATATCTTGATTATGACCAGATAAAATTGCCCTATCTGATAAATCTTCCTTGTCAGTTATAGTGGAACCATAAATTTTTTCACATATATTGTCGACTTTCCATTTTTCAGATATTGATAAAGACGATACTTGTCCGTCACCGATTTCTAACAAGAATTTTGAAAATTTTATTTTATTGGATCTCATATTTTTAGTTAATTTTAATATTTTAAATTTTGGCCACAAATTAGAACGTTAGATAGATTCATTAATTATAGTGATTCTACATCCATTTTTCAATACTGGCAAAATTTGTCTGAAATCTCCTCCTAAAATTAATAATTTTCCAGCAAAAGGTATTGAATCGACTTGGCAACAATCTCTTAAAGTTTTATCAACAACTTCTAATGCTTTTTTAGGAATCATTGATGCTTCATCCCAAATGAGTTCATCACATTCACGTAACCTTCTTTTATCTGAATTTAATTTGAAAAATGTTGTTTCAATATTTGATAAATCTAATGGCAATTTAAAAGTTCTGTGACTTGTCATTCCTTCCGGAAGTAGTATAGAAGCAATTCCAGTCCATACCATAGAAACAACTTTTTGTCCTTCTCCTAAATAATAATGAATTAATGTTTTGTAAAGAAATGTTTTCCCAGTACCTCCGGGACCATCAATAAAAATCATACGATCATTAGTTTGTATTATGAAATTGAAAATATCATTTTGTTCATTATTTAATTGATTTTTATGTTCTTGAAATAACTGTTTGTGTTTATCAATTATTATTTTTTTTTTCATGAGCCGATATTTCATAAGTCAAATCATTAAATGTTGGTAATCCGAATTCAGAGCATGACAAATTTTCACCTTTTAAAATTTCATCAATTTCTCTTAATGCTCGATACTCTTGATTATCTTTGAAATCTTCACTAAAATATTTTTTGAAAGATTCCCAAAGTTCACAAGCAAAAGGAATATCATCATTAATAAGAAACCAAGCAAAAAATTTTCTAAATTCTTTTGGCATCATAATGGAACATGCTTCTTCAAAAATATTGAAAATTTCATTATCATTTTTTACTAATCCCATTGCAATTGCTGTTTCTTTAAAAGTTTTGTAGGATACATTTTCGAACTTTTTTAAATCTGCAAAACATATTGCTCCTTTTACACGATTTAATATCAACTTTAAATGGAATCGTTCTATATCCTTAGGACTGACACTATTCATTCTACCAATAGATTTTGAAAATATTTTTCTTTTTTGCCATACTTTTTTTGATGAATTGAATAAATAATACTTTGGTATATTAGAATATTTAATTTTTCTCGCTTCTTCATCTTCTAAATTTAATTGAAACCACGCCGTTAGAGTTGTATTATTATTTTTATTTAAAACTTCGTCTTCTTTATTTTCTTCAAAATATATATACTGTTGATTTTCCGTATGAATAGCTAAACGAATAATTGTGTGTGACCTTCCTGACAATGGTAATTCTTCTATTCTCCATGCTGCTTCTATTGGACTAACATATCTCCCATTAAGATAGCCAGTAATTTCATCATATATTTCACATTGATCTGTATCAGAATTTTTTTTCGATACACTTACATATGCTTTGTCAAACCCTTTATGAATATATTTATAAAGATATTTGATAGACATGACCGAATAAGATATTTCGCAATTTATATGACATTGATATTTTTTCAAAAGTGTAGGATTGTAAGGAACTACCATTGAATTATCTACTTTCACTATGTCACCATTTACTTTTGAATTGTATGTATAACTATTTAAATTATTTCTTCGTTTATATTGGGGAAATCCATTTTTGTCAAAATGTGTAAAATCACTGAATTCTTTTGGATAGTTTTTCGAACAAACATCTTTCTCCTTGTTATAACAGAGGGAATTTTCTGTATGGTGACCATGCAACATGTGTTTGATAACTAATGCTTGTAATTCTTTATCATTATTTGGAATTTCAGCACACACGTATTTATCAATGTCTTGTGGATTCAATAATTTGTTTTCATAATTTAAGACAAATAATAAATGAGCATGAGGTAATCCTCTTTTTTGAAATTCAATTGTGTAAATATATGCCAGTATTTCGCCAAAAATATTTCCACTTAAAATATCTGCTAAAATTGCTCGTAATTTAGTATTAAATAATCTTGCTGTTAAATTAGGAATATCATTACATGTGGTTCCTTGAGGGAAGTTTGATAATACTCTTTTAAGTTCCGGCCAATTTGGATTACACGTTACAGTAATAAATAAATCAGGTCTTCCAACAGCTCTATTTATAGCCATTGCATCTTGATATAATTGATGCATATGTCTAGGACTACCAATATGAGTTGATGGTAAAATAAAAAGATGTCCCAAACGTTCTTTGTTCTCGAAATTTTTTGATTTATTTGAAGCATTTTTTCCAACATGATCTAATAACCCTTGATAACATGCAACTCTTAATTTTCCTTGATTTTGTCTAAAATAATCCATTCTTGTACTTTCTATGACTATATATGCATGTATTATGTATTGTTGAGTCAATCGTCCACTACATAAAATTGGATTGAAAATTGGTCCTGGCCGATAAGCAATTCGGTTTGAATAATATTGCAAAGCAGTCAATTTTTTATTATTTTCTGAATTTTGATGTAAATCGGGATTCCATCCTAAGTCTCCTGAAGGAAATAAAATAGGAAATACCATCGGATCCAAATGATGAGATAACTTATGTATGAAAATATGTGATGTACTGTTATCCGGATTTCTTGGATAAATACACAAATCAAAAGATGATAGAATTTCTCCTTCTCGTGAAATAATTAAACCGGCACATTCCGCAGTTTTTGGTTTACTATAAACATTTTGGTTCAATTTTATATTTCGAACAAAATATAACTTGTATTGAGAAATTTGAGTATTTTTTGATAATTCATATAAATGCTTGTATTTTTTTGCATATGGGTTGTCATTTAATATTCTATTTAATATTGTGAAATGTTCTTCTAATAATGCTTTGTTATTTTTCAATCTTAACTGATTTGCTGTATACTCATCATAAATGTAAATTTTACCATTTTGAGGATGTTGATTAGGTTCAACGATAACTGATTTCGGAGATGTATGACAAACTTGGCCTTGGATTTTTAAATTATAAACTCCTTTATTTTTATTGTTAATTACTGTAGCATTGAAACTCGCAAATGAGTATTTATTATTGTAATAACGGATTAGTTCTTTAAATTTTTTGTCATACAGAAGTTCTTTCAAATCTTCGTTATACTGTGATAAAGGAGGTAAAATAACTTTTCCGTTATGACAACAATTTTTTTTTGAAAATTCTGTTTCCCAAAAAACTGCAGAACAATTAGAGCATACATAATCCATATTGCCTGAATCTACATAATTTAAGTTTGGAGGGCACATCTTTCTAATTTTTTGTATCTTTCTCCTCTTATAAATTCGATTTGAAGACATATTACTTGCAATATCAAGCTTACGTTTCTTAGCCAACCGTTTTTCATTCAAATTGCTTACAACATTTGTACATCTTTTCTTATTCATTCATCCTTCATTTATGTTGACAACCCGATCGTGTTGTCTTTTGTTATTTACTCTTACTTCATTCATATTAATTACTCTATCCTTTTTTCTCTTGTTCTCTACCCTTTCTTCACTCATGTTCGTGACACGATCTTTTTCCCTCTTATTTTCCAGCCTTCCTTCACTCATGTTCATAACTCTATCTTTTTCCCTCTTATTTTCCAGCCTTCCTTCACTCATGTTCATAACTCTATCTTTTTCCCTCTTATTCTGCAGCCTTTTCTCAATCATATTAAAAACTCTATCATTTTGTCTTTTATTTCCTATCCTTCCTTCACTCATATTTATAATTCGATCCTTTTCTCTCTTGCTCTCTATTCTATCTTCTTTCATAGTAGTGATCCTATCACTTTGTCGCTTTCTGTTTACTCTTTCTTCATTCATATTACAAATACGATCAAGTTTTCGTTTCTTCTCTAATTTATCACCATCAAGATACCGATTTTTTCTACATCCGTTAATTTCATCTTTATTTTTAGCATAATGTAACCGACGATATTGATTTTGATAGTCTTTAAGAAAAAAAGTATTTTCGATTTCAAGAACATCATAATGTCCACTATCCAAGTTTCCAGATAATAAAAGAACTAATTTATTTCTGCTATTGCACGGACCGAATTCCCTTGCATTATAATATCCTTGATATACTGTAGCTTTTACATTGTAAATACTGACAAAAGCGGCAATCTCAACTTCTCCACCAAAACTACCATTTTTAGACATATTTAGTTTGTAAGAATTTGGATCAGTAATTGTTGTGTTGTAAGAACTGTTTCCTAATATAAAAGATTCATAAATTATCCAATCATTTATAAGTTTATTTACTAATTTCAATCGAATTTGTCTATGTTTCTCTTGATTATTGAATACAAATTCTGCAAATGCGCGGAAAAGACAGTTACCATCCGGTTTCATTTCATGTTTTATATCTCTTTTTAAGATATCATTCATTTCTTCATTCATGTTCATAACAGTTTCTTCAATCTTATTGTTCACTCGTTCTTCATTACTATTAACAACTGCATCGGTTTCCCTCATACCTTCCAATCTTTCTTCATTGATATTAACAATTATATCCTTTTCTATCTGATTTTTCTTGTCATTCATATTAACAACTCTACCTTTTTCCCGATTATTTTTCAACCTTCTTTCACTGAGGTTCGTGATTCTATCCTTTTGTCTCTTTTTTTCCATCGACCAATAATTTCGATCGTTTCCAGATAAAAAAATATTTTCAATATCAAGAATATCATAATGACCACTATCCAAGCTTCCAGATAATAAAAGAACTAATTTATTTCTGCTATTACATGCACCGAATTCCCTTGCATTATAATATCCTTGATGTACTATAACTTTTACATTGTAAATACTAACAAAACCAGCAATCTCAACTTCTCCACCAAAACTACCATTAGTAGACATATGTAGTTTGTAAGAATTTGAATCAGTAATTATTGTGTTGTAAGAATTGTCTCCTAATACAAAAGATTCATAAACTATCCAATCACTTATAATTTTATCCACTAATTTCAATCGAATTTGTCTATGTTGCTCTTGATCACTAAATAAAAATTCTGCAAATGCTCGGAAAATACAGTTATCATCTGATTTCATTTTATGTTTTATAATTCTTTTTGAGATCTTATTCATTTTATTATATCAAATATAAGGAATCGTAGAATACCTATATGAAAATACATGAAATTCAATGTATTATAGGAAAAAGAAAAATATTACTTTTTGAAAAAACCTTACACTTTAAAAGATCCAAAAATATTTCTTGATTGGCCTTTTAAAGTTGATTGCCACACATCAGCTATGAAATAAGCTTTAGAAAATAAGGCGAAAAGGCTGACACAATCCTATTTAATATAAATTTGTTACCATCAATGAACAGAACAATATAAAAATATAAATTTTTTAGAATGTAGATTTTTCTAAAAATTATTTTTCTATTTTAATAATTTTAGTGTGATAAAATAATTCAAGAATATTTAGTTACTTTTAAATTAAATTAAATATATATGACTGACAAAGTCAATATATTATTATATATTTGTATGTATCTTTGTTTCTCAATGGAAATATCATATTTCAAACTGGTCAAAAAAAGGTACACAAAATATGATACATAACTATATATAATAGTGTAAAAATTATTTTTTTTAATTTCTTCTTTATTAACATTTTGATATTGAATATAACGTTATAATGTTGAATATTTATTAAATGTTATACTTATTGCTCTTACTTATTTATTAGATATTATTCTTAATCTAATTTAAGCGATTCGTTCGGTTTCGATCGTTTTGCGAGGTATCAATCTCGAATCAACATTCTTTCAACGTTATACTTGATTTTCAATTACATATTATAATATTTTTTATACTTTTTTACTTTTTCTTTTGTTTGTTTTTTTATATTAATAGAGCGTAAATTTAATTTCTTGAAATTGTTATTTAATTGCTCCATATTACATGGTTCGAAACGTTTCATATATTCAAAAAATTTTTCTTCATATTCAATGTAATCTATGACTGTTTATTTTATATTTAAATTTATGTTTAAAAATTTCTAATTTTATAGAATAAAAGATTATTACTTTCCATTTCTTCATTGCCCTGATTTGTCATTTTGATAAAGTAATTATCACTATCAGAGGATAAGAAAATTGTTAATGGTATTATATTCATCATAATTTTCTTTGATATGGCATTTGTGAAAGACGAAAACTATTTAATGATTGATATTTTAAATATCTTTGAGTGCATATTTTAAATAAATTAGAAATTTATTTAAAATATTACTGCCAAAAAAAATTGTAAAAAAAATTCTAACGATAAACATCTTTTATTATGTAAAAAATGTAAGCAAAGAAACAGAAAATTATTAGGCATGGTGTGGTTTGTGCACATAAGAATTATGCACATATTTATTGTGCACACTTTAGCATTGGTATATATCTATATCTATGTGTATACTCCAATGCTAAAGTGTGCACAATAAATATGTGCATAATTCTTATGTGCACAAACCACACCATGCCAATTATTAATGGTATTATATTCATCATAATTTTTTTTATATGTAACTATAACCAATTACCAAATCATCATAATTTTCTTTGATATGTAACTATAACTAATTACTTTATTTTATATACATGGGTCATTTGCAAAAAATGGCAACTATTTAATTAGTCATTCTTGAAATTTAGCGGCAAACATATTGTATTTGAACGCGTGGAATCCCGCTCCCGACTAATGAGAGAAGTAAGCGTGTTACGTGCACGTTAGTTATAAGCAATTGGTTTACGTATACACTCCTGTAAATGCGTTCCTTTAAACACCATAATAAACCTTATGTGACACTACCTATATGTTTAAAGGCATAGTCATAAGTGAGACGTCAGAAGGTCTGAAGTACGAAATATACAGAAAGCATGGCTTCAAACGTTCCTTCAGTCCGACTCAAATCTCACATACGATTGAGAATTTGGGTCGTGCGTACATACTTCTGTAAATGTCTTCCGTTGGAACAACATGTGAGGTTTTTTTAATGTTTTGATAGTACTTAAAGCAGACGGAAATCAAAGTTTATTGCTTTTGCTTTATTGACTTCTATTGACTTTTGACTTTTATTATAAAAAATAAACGCAATTATAAATTATAAATAAACTGGAAAGATTTATTATAAAATTGTGAATAAATAAGAAATGTAAAATTATAAATAAATATTGTAAATACATTTTAAAATTGTAAATAGTTGTAAAATGAAACAAATTTTTATTTAATGTTTGTTATGTAAATAAATAATGAATGTAAAATTGTAAATATATAAAACTGTTTTAAAATGCAAATATGTTAAATTGATAATTAAATGAAAAAAATTTATTGACAATGCAAAATTACATTTTTTTAATAAAGATTAATTGAAAAAATTGTAAATACATATTTATTACAAAATTGTAAATACAAATTCATTACAAAATTATGAATACATATATAATTGTACATAAATAAGAAATGTAAAATTGTAAATAAATATTGTAAATACTTTTTAAAATTGTAAATAGTTGTAAAATATTGTAAATTATAATTATATAATTATATAGGTTAAACGAAGAAAAATAACTAAATAATAGATTTATTACCTTTTCTGTTCAAACTTCTAACAGATTTTTGTGCTATTCATGTATAGATTAATAAATCTTGTTTTACTTTGTAGTGAAGTACTTATGCCACACACTATTTTATACTATTTGTCCAATCGTAAATACTATTTTTGGCAAAAATCGAGACTTCGGTACTTCGAAAAGGCAAAGTCCCAAGTAATTAATTCAGTGTAGTAAAGAATTCAGTGGTTGGATTGTATAATTGTATTAAAGACAATTTCAAATACACAACTATGTCTAGATTGTAACTTCGAACATTTTCATTGATCTTTTAGAGAAATGTAACGAATGTTAAGCTAATCGTTATTTGGTTGAGTATATATAAATATGACACTTTTCACTTCTGTATAGATAACGTAAATTTTATTAAAAAGTATTCACAAATTTAATAATAATATAAATAACAATTTGAAAAACTAAAATTTGAAAAATATGTGATATTCAACACATTGATTTGTCAAATGACATTTACATAATAAGGTTTAGTTTGAAAACAAAAACCAAATGAATGTTCAATGAATATATATATATATATATATATATATATATATATATATATATATATATATAATGTTCTATTTGATGCTCTAACAAAATTCAGTGGTACGGTCTATGCCATAAGATGTATGAATAATATTCAGTTTCATTAATCATGTTATCAAAAATTGAAATTATGGATTTTTTTTGATATTTCAAAAAATTGTAACTTTTTTCCCTTTGCTCTGCCAGTATTGATCAAAAAAGCATTTTGATTAAAACAATTGCAAAAGAATTGAATTTTCAATCTTGCATAGCTTTTTTATTTTTGCAAATATCGACCTAAAATTTGAGGAACATTTTTTTTTTCATAAAAAACTAAAAGAAAACGAGTTTTGAGCGATTTCAAATTTTGAGCTGCTGACTTCACCTGAAATATCCCATATATATATGAGGCGTTTCGCCTCAACTCTCCCAGCGCGGCGCGCTAGCGTCAAATCATGCTATTTTCAAGTCGTGTTTACGATATCAATATGCATTTCAAAAAATTATGTGATAAGCGTTTCCGACGTATTTTTTCCTCAGCTTTCCAATGGCGTAGGTGGTTTTTCCGAAATTTTCCATTTTCCCCCCCAACAAGTATAAAACATACTATATCTCGAAAAGTATATTTTTAATATTTTTTTTACCCCTAGATCGAAAGCTGAGCATTTTTTACGTCGGAAAGGATTTTTTCAGAATTTGCTCGAATGTTTTCTTAGAGAAACAGAACGCGAAAGAGCAGACGCAGCGTCTCCTTCGCGCGCGGTTTTCGGCGCGCTGTACACCGCGTGGACTAGATGCATTTCGCTCTCTAACAACCACTTAAAATTTTGATTTCCTTAATAATAGCAACAATAAACTAGTATTTATATTAATAATTCTTTTTTTTTAAAGTAGATAATTTTATTTTGTTTTGTTTTACGGGTTTTTTAGGGAAGATTTGATATTCTGAACTCATTGACGTTTTTTTTAGTATTAATGTTGTTATATTCATTGGAATAACGGCATGGTACTGCAAAGTTCCCGGTATAGATTTAATTTTACTTAACCTTGATTTTAGTTTCAAAACGGCTTTTTATAGGTCTCTTTAGTGCTGTAAAAAACTTTAGTTTCTTTGCAATTACGTAAAGCCCAGTTGTAAAGGTCTTCTGGTGTTAAAATATGATTACTCGAAGAGAGTTGAAGACTTGCTCTTTTCGCCCCTCTTTTCAAATTTGCGCCTATACCATCGCACGCACCTTTACCGTGCGCTATTGCATGAAAATGCCATTCAGCAGGAACTCCAAAATCTTTTTGATGAAACAGAAGATTTTGGAAGGTAGACTTGTTCTTAAAATGTTGACCTGCTCCATCAGTTAAGTAATAAATTTTCTTGACTATGAAATTACTTTTTAAATACGATATTATAATTTTTTGATATTCATAAACAGCAACAGTATCGTGATTTAGATTATCAGAAATTATAGCAATGCTTATATGTTTAAGATCTTGATTTTCGTTATAATATACCACTGTTGTAAAAACTGTTGCTTGATTATTGTTCCAGTGGAACGATTGTGTTGAATTTTGCACTATAAACGCATAGTTTTCTGCAAAATCACAACAAACAAGGAATTCTCCTTTTGAAGGTTTTTTTTCAAATCGCTTAAGAAAAGATATTGTTCTCTCGCAAAGAAGTCATGAGTTTTAAATTTTATTAATTTTTCTCCCAGTATGTTCATGAATTCATAAACATTTACAGTTGTAGATACTATTGTGCAACGATCTGTCTGAAGCCATGACTCATACTGTATTTGAAAAATATCATTTCTCTCAAAACATTCAAGCAAATGTTTCCGTAATACAGGCATATTGGGGCAATCTAAACAGTCTCCCAAGTAACATTTCGAACTAGCATTACTACATACAATTGCTTGGATGCAATCGTGGTAGTTTTTAAGAAATAGTCGAGTACCTTCAGCTAAACTCTGTAAATTAATAGCATTTAACATCAGCTTGATATTTTCGTGGTGTACACATACGCACACTGAAAAAAATTTTAGGCTGTAGAAACCATAGTTTCGATTTGCTGTACTAACACTATTTATAGTGTTCATTTACCCTTACAGATGGCAGAAGTAGCTATTCATTTGTATAATGTAACGGCACTATTGGTCAGATGCGGGAAATGTACTTGTACAGCTCTGACAGCCGTACGATTTAGTTTTGCCGCCGATATTTGTTTGTTGACAACGCTACAACGCGAAGCCGATGTTCATGTTATAACCTAAAAAAGTCAAGAAACCGGCCACATCAACCGCATGTTTGCAATCCGCGTTTGCGTATTTCATCTGTAATCAGTGTACTTATCAATCGAGATTATTTTAATGAAAAATATGTATGTATGGCGAATCATAACCTACTTAATGCTCCGACAAAAGAACTCTATACGTTATTAGTGCTTTCAGTGTATCTTGTACAGCTTTCACAACTGTACGAATACAATTACTGTATCTATAAAATTTAGCAGAAAGAAAATCAGCCGAACAGTACTGTTGTCAGAGCCGTACTTTCAGTTCTTACAACGTGAAATTTTTTTCAGTGCATACATTGTGCGTACCACTGCTTCCCACTAGAACACAATGCGACGGCCTCAATTGAGTAAATTTAGTGAAGCCAATATTAACAGATTCATGCTCTTTTTTAAATAAACAATAAATTTCACGTAAATTACCAAGTAGTAACCTTTTCTGTACATGTTCTCTTTTACCATTATCCTGCTTAACAGATATACAATCTTTTAATCCGGGCATTACACGACTAATATCGTCCCTCTCATAAAAACGTTTAACTGAATCTACACTTTCAACTGGAAATATTTTGCCCCTTTTCTTTTCAGGTTTTGAAAAAATTCCACTTTCAGTTACTAACTTTTTCGCTTCTCGAGCTTCCCACTCAGTACAACTGAACTCTCTGATTAAGTCTCTGCGAGACCAAAAATCAGGAGCAAGCGTGAGTAGCTGAATTTTATCTTCCTTACCCGGTGATTCTAAAAATTTTTTTAATTGGTTGAGAACTGCCACGCCTGCTTTATGATATTCATCAGTACATTCAATTTTAGCTTTTTTGGCATCGCATGAAGGTAAATCTAACTTATGTTTATAAAGTTGACATTGACAGTTGGAACAAATTTTCGCGTTTTCTGGTACGAGGGGATACGCACTCCTAAATATTGAAGGAAAATTCGACAAATATTTACGCACAGAGTGATTAATTTTATTAAAAGGATTTATGCATTTCAGCTTCAAAGCTGGATCCATTTCAGTAGCGAGAAAATAAATGCAATAAATAAACCAAAAATAAATTATGATTTAATCAGCAAACACACGAAGAACACAAATATAACGGAAACAGCGTTAAAATTCTTAAACAATTTCAAGGATAACAAAGATCGAAAATTCATCAGACTTATATAATTGGATACAACAAATTACTCTCGGGCAAAAATTTTCTATACGCAAGCCACCTATCGGGTAAAAAATAAGTGAGAAGCGTTGCGTCTGCTATTTCAAATTGATTGTAATGTTTTTGCTTCCTCAAAGAGGAAGCTTTGTAACGGTGAAAAAAAATTTTCGAAAAAAAAGTCTTCAAAAAGATGTTTTATGGTGGTATATGTGTATATTATTTGATTTTGATGATTTTTGATTTCGTGGATGTATGTATGTGTGTGTGTGCGTGTGTGTGTGTATATTTCAACTCTTAATATCTCCGAAACTAATCAACCGATTTACGTCGGGTAAAGCTTATTCGCTTCGTCTTGCGGCAAAAGGAAAGTACCCTGATGGATTTGGGATTTTATTGATTTTCTTTTGTTTTATAACCAAAAAACGATTTTGAATTTTTAGTTTTTTTTATTTTTTCGTATCTTATAGTAATTATTACATAAAATAATATACTTCTCTTAAAAGGTATTCAAATTACCTACATTTTCTTTTTTTTAAATTTAAAATTTAAAATATCTTCACTCTGTCATTTGTTATTAATGAAAACTTTTTTATATTTAAAAAATTAATATCTCAAAAAATAATTTATTTATCGACTTGAAATTTTAACTGTTACTTATTACACTTGTTGGTGGCAATATTGTGTTGCAATTTTAAGTGATTATCTATATGAATATATATTATACATTTATTTTCGAGAACTATCATTTTAATATTTTTATATAATGTAGTCAATTAAAATATCAAAACATATTAATAGTGCCATTTTTAGCCCCTTCTTTTATCTCTTTTTAATCTCAATTTTTTTTAAACTTGGTGGTCTGTCAAAGCTTTTTTTAAAATAGGTACGTAATATACTATTTTGCAAGAAACTGGTATAAGACGCATCGGTTCAAAGTATTATTGAAATTCTTTAGCATTCCTTTTTATGAAAAATGTATTTTCAGAATTTCAATTTTTAATTAGGAAACGATGAATTAGTTTGAGGAAGCTAAGTGCCAAAGAATTGGCAGCGGTTTTTTTTTGCGAAATAACCTATGAAAATGTCAATCGTGCATATAAGTGAAATTCGAAGTGCAAAAAGATATTCCATAAAGAATTAAAAATGATAAATAAAAATAATAAGGTTACTAGAGAGCGAAATACATCTAGTCCACGCGCTGTACAGCGCGCCGCATACCGCGCACGAAGGAGACGCTGCGTCTGCTCTTTCGCGTTCTGTTTCTCTAAGAAAAACATTCGAGCAAATTTTGCAAAAAATCCTTTCCGACGTAAAAAATGCTCAGCTTTCGATCTAGATGATAAAAAAAAATATTAAAAATATACTTTCCGAGATATAGTATGTTTTATACTTTTTGAGGGTGAAAATGGAAAATTTCAGAAAAACCACTTACACCATTGGAAAGCTGAGGAAAAAATACGTCGGAAACGCTTATCACATAATTTTTTGAAATTCATATTGATATCGTAAACACGACTTGAAAATAGCATGATTTGACGCTCGCGCGCCGCGCTGGGAGAGTTGAGGCGAAACGCCTCATATATATATATATATTTCTTATCGAAGGAGCAGCACCAGTAGTAATGCCAGTAACTTCTCATAACATCAGTGGGGATAGTGTACTTGATAATGTTGCAACTGCCCGTGCATACAACTCGGACCACCAAACTCAGCTTTTGATAGAAGCCAGTGCTATGATGTCAGAATCTAGATATGGGCCACTGGTAGTAGACAGTGCTACTGCATTATACAGAACAGATTTTGCTGGAAGAGGAGAATTGGCAGCTCGCCGAATGCATTTAGCCAGATTTCTTCGATTATTGCTTAGATTAGCTGATGAATTTGGTTGCGCAGTGGTTATCACTAATCAAGTAGTAACTCAAATGGATGGTGCAGCTAGTATGTTTGAAGGTGATCAAAAGAAACCTATTAGAGGCAATATTATTTTACTCATATAAGTACAACTAGACTTTATTTACGTAAAGGAAGAGGTGAAACAAGGATATGCAGAATTTACGATTCATGCTTACCTGAAAGTGAAGCTACATTTGCGACAAATGCTGATGGAATTCGTGATGTTAAAGAATAGTATTATTATAGTATTATAAGTATTATTAATTTTTTGAATTCATTTATTATTTCAGACTCAGGGTTTACTCCGTTTTTTACTTAAAATGCAAATGCAGCTTGAAGAAGATATTAACATAAAAACAAACACACTAATATATTCTACTTATTTTTAGGTTGTAAATGTGGTTTTTCTGAAACATTTTTTATTTTTGTAGCCCTTGTAAATACATGTTTACTAAACACATATTAACTACAAGATTTGTGTACATCAACAACAAAAATAATCAGATAAGTATTAAATGACTAAATGTCTATTTTTAAAATATAAAATACTAGCTAGTTCAAGCACGCTGCGCGCGCTCTTCGCTTCACCTTGTCTTATACAATTAATACACTGAGAGAAAAATATTCTTGCCGTAAATATATATGTTAACTATTAACATAGTATATTCGATTTTGGAGCAATGATATATATTTTAATATGTATATGCGCTATAGGTGTGGTAAGTATACGAGCATACGTGAGCCAAATAGCTGTATGTTAATATTTAACATATGGCTAGTTCTCACAAGTATACCGTCGTTTGGCGATGATAATAGTATTTAATTAAAAATTTGCATGTTTCAGCATCGAAAAATTAAATACTACACAATGAATGTTGAAACAGCTTTATTTTTAATATAATATTTTATAATATTATGAAATATATTAAAAAAACATTAATGTAAAACTAATTTTAATCATAAGAATGTTTTATAAAGAACAGGAAATATCTTTAATACATAATTCAATAACGAAAAGGTTTTCTATAGTAAATGATTTAGGCAATATTAATTATTTTCATTTTTTTATTTAATACAAATCTCTGCGACAAACAACAAGTTTACCATTAGCCATTCTATGAATTTTAATAGGTCTTACATAGTAATTTGGATTAAAATTATAAAGCTCGTCGCATGCTTCTTTATGAGGGAGAAAAACTTCATAAGCTTGGTAATGATCGTTAAACCCTATAGTTCTACATTTTTTGTATACAAAAAAAATACTTCCTACGCTGTTCTTTATAACGCTTGAAATAATAGCAAAAGTAGGGTCATTATCAGTATCAGCACCTATTTGTATTGCCTGATTATTTCTGAATAAAGTTCCGTTTATTTTTGCAAATGATATTTCAAGTAGTAGTTTTTTTAGTATTGCCATAATTTTAGCATTTTTTACGATTCCTACAACTCTACCGAATTGAAAATCATCTTGTAAACCTTGTTTGGATAAAATTCGGAAACATAATTCCATTTGAATTTTAATTGACAAAGTGAATATAATGTTAATTCTTGAAGCAACTAAATACGCATATTTTTTGGATTTTTGGTGATAAGCTTCAAATTTTTGACAAGAAAGAAAAATGACCGGACCAAGTGTTCTGATTATTCTTGGGTAGTGGATGAGTAAATGAAATTTCGGTTTTAACATTTGATTGAATAATTTCATGTACAGAGCGTTATGCGTTTTTATAAGTTGCTCTAGATAAACGAGATCTTCTTCAGAAACGGAATAAGAGTTTACTAAATCAACGATTTTGTACAATGTCAAATAAAAATCCCACACAGTGTCATCATCTGGGATTAAATCACCTATAATGATACCAAAGTACGATATTAAAAAAGACATCTCAGCTGCTGTTCTGATAAGCTGTCCTTTTTCTATATGTTTTTGCAAAATAGAAGACACTTTATTCCCTCGGTCTGTTTCGGAATAGTCGAAATATTTCAAACGATCGTTTAAACGATCTAGAGTAATATAATTCTTTTCTATTAAGTAATTTATAACAATCACCATATCATACCTAGCCACGCCTAAATAAATGTCATGCATTAGATCACAGACTATATTTTGCGTATTGTGAAAATACGGTAAATTGTCAAATACACATTCACTCTTCACTCCGTTAGATAAATTTTTCACATCTTCTGTATAATTTTCCAAATTTCATATTAAGTTTTCATTTTCTTCGCAGAGGAAGTAAGCTTCGTATTTTGATGCGCGACAATTCAATCCCAGATTATCGCCCAAAATTCCTAAAACAACAAAAACAACTTTATGTTCTTCCCCATCAATAAGTACTGTTACTTCTTCCTCTGCGAGAAATTTAAGTTCGTTGCACAAACTATTAAAACATTTTCTATTTTTAAAATCCTTAACATCCGAACTATAAAGAAATTGCGCTAAAAAAACGTTATCTAATGTCGACGTGAACTTAGGTGGTAAACTTGCAATGCTATAATAAAGACCGCCTATTTTATGCACGCCCGCAGTTGGTGAAAGAGCATTATTTATCTCAAAGTCGTCATAATATAATAGTATAGGTATCACAGTTTTATCACGAAAATTAATTGAAATATCTTTCCACCTTTTCCTCTGGAATAAACTGGTATACAGTTTATTATTTCTTTGGGCTGTTTCAGTTTTTATAAAATTTGTGATAACTTTGTATACGTCTGGTAACTCTAAAAAATATTTTAAAGTTTCATAGATTGGAATAATGTACCCATAACATTGCTTCTTTGTTTTAATAGTACTATTTTTTACTTTTTTTTCATCGTCAATTTCACCAATGAAAAATTGCTTTGGTTGTATGAGTGCGTTTGCTTTCTCAAAAAATTGGAGTCTTTTGTATTCTGAAGAAAAGTTTGATAGAATCTTAACGTGGCATAAATTTTTAATCTTATCGTAATATTCTAAAGGTATAGTGCTTTGTAATAATGTACATAACGTATTAGCAAAATTTGTAATAAAATTTATAAATTTACAAATTATATCATTAATAACACTATTCGTTATAGTTTTGTTACTGTAAAGCTTTCCAACAAATAGAAAAAAATTATATTCCAAAAAATTCTCGTCAAGAATAGCATTGATGGATTCATTATTTAAATAAGGAACTAAAGTTAAATCTTTGCTAAAATTTGTAGAAGGCGCGGTCGTGCTATTCATTGCACACGCAATTTCGTCCGCGTTTCCAGTATTATTTTTCAAATTTTGATCATCTCGAATACTATCAGTTTTCAAAGACTCCAATTTTTTTTTTGTTACTGGAATCAACATGTTTTTTTAATGATTTTATCGATAAAATTTTCGCCAGCAATCGCTGTAAATACAATTGTATTGCGATTCAAGTCCATGAAATATTTTTAAATGTCTTATAATAACAAGTGGCTCTGTAAACGATTTTTCGCAAATTTGGCACTTCATTTTTACGCACGATATTAAATTCAAAATATATTTGATATTGTTATCAAATTTTTACATATATTTTTACAATCAACAAATCTGTAATAAAAATATATTAAAACTTAAGCTTTTATAATCATTTAACCTACATGAGATCTAAACTTTTTTTATTTTACTTAATCTATTCATAAGATTATAAACAGCTGGAATCTGACTATCAGAAGGCGTCCTTATGTTTAACAAACACCACTGTATGAAATAACACGCGTTTTCACATTCGACAGGATATGCAAGGTCGTAGGTCAAATAAATTTGAAAAAGTACGTACAGGGCATTTAGAAGTGACGTTGGCTCATACGTTGTATCGCCGATACAAATATAGACCTTCTCAACTGTCACATTTGACGTTACACATACAATGAATGGCTGCACGTTCAAGCCGATATCTGACTTTTGATGGCGTTTATTCTGAATCGCATGTTGAATATCTCCAGCAATCTACAAAAATAAGAGTGATAATTGTTTATGAAATTAGATCATTGTAATGTACAAATTCAACAGAAGTAAATTATTATTCATTTAGATTTTTCATTAATAAATAATATGAACACATCTATTAACAAAAAAACCATATTTACAATTTACATATATTATCAATTATAACTTTAATAATATTAAGACAAAAATATGATAGTTATTTTCTTATTTATAATTAAATGTGATAAATACCTTTACTTGTAAAATGATACCCTCTATTGATTCAATGATAGTCGGCCTCCAATAAGTTTTTGATTTCTTCCCTTTCGATGCAGTAGTTTGCGATTTTGCTACAGTGACTTTATTTGTTTTTGGCGAGAGAATTGTTATTAATAATTTTAATTTTATTAATTGTTGAATATCTGTAACAAGTAAACATATTTTCCAACAATAAAGTATGTTATAATTAGAGTAAATATTACAATATTTATAGTAAAAGAAAAGATTATAGGTTAGGTCTATTGGTTGTTATTACATTACAACTTTTTTTTTGTATCTGAGTCTGCTGAGTGTCTGTACACAATACACACACACACACACACTTATGCCTCCTGACTCCCATGTATGTAAGTGAGCGCTTGCCTAGTACTCAAACTGCACCACATTCAACGAAGTAAAAACACAAACATATAATAAATAATATGTTAAATACCTTCTAGCGCAGAACTATCTTCAAGAAGAGAAAGAGCAGCTTGATCTGTTTCACTCAATTTTTGCTTGTTTGATTTTAGCAATTTAGAACAGATGTTATTCCAATTTGAAATAAATTGTTCATAATCATTTGGGAATTTCTTTGAAAAGTCTGATTGTATCTGAAAAAATTGATTTTTATTTTAGTTAATGTTAAATTATTATATTACTTTTTAAAGTAAGGATATTCATACCAATTTATAACCTATTGACTCTTTTAAGATGGGCCACTCATTAGCAATTGATGAAAATGTCCTATTCTTTACATTATCATTATCCGCAATACGTAATACGTAGGATATGTTCCAATGCTGCCAGACTTCAACCTCCTCACGGTTGTCTTCGAGCCAAGTCTTACTATTTACTGCATCTTGGTCACCTCAAAGATATGAATAATAAACAAAAATTATTAAAGTAAGTAAAAGAAATGTTTTAAAGAGAAAACATTTTGATTAAATTCATTTTTGTTACATACCTGTAATAATTTCTGCAAGCAAAGAATTTGTATTTGTTGCAGTGTTAACAGATTTGCCTGAGCGAATAAATGTGCACTTATTTCTGTATTTGTCAACAAGTTTTCCCTTGGACATTACAGATTTGTCTGTTTTTGAAAATTTTAGGGGCGAGGGGGTACATAATAAACTAATGAGCACTCATTTGGAAATATTTCTTGAATTTTCCTTGATAAAAAATCAAAATCACTGTTCTGTAATTTCCTAAAAAAAGTGTTATAAATATAAATGTAATTATATGAAAAAGATAAATGTAATTGAGTGCGAAGGCTTACAAATTAGGAATACTTAAAAAGTAGAAGACAATAATGTCACAAAGATATGATTGACATGTATTATCGAGTAAGCCATCTCGTTGATACAATGCTAAAATTGTTGGTCCATAAGGATGCTCATCAAGTACTTTTCGTAAATCAACATTAGCTACAACTGCTATGCGTGGCTCTGCTGGCACAGGTTGAATTAGAATTTCTTCGTCTACATTCACATTCGCTACAACCGTTATGCGTGGCTCTGCTGGCACAGGCGAGGGCATAGGTTGAATTAGAATTCCTTCTTCTACATCAACATTGCTTGTTGTGTTTGCTCCTTCCTCTATTTTCAGTTCTCTATTTCTAACTCCAGTTTCCTCAGCTTGAAAATGGATGATTGCCTCCTTAGTTGAAATCTAATAAATAAAAGTTCAATTAATATAATGATATGGTAATGAATTATTAAAATAATCTAAAAAACATTTACACTTTTACACATTCGTTTTAATTTCAGTCTCACACCAAGCACAGGGAATAAATCTTTGAAATTTTGAGGATTTTGAATTATTTCTTCTAAGGTATCAAAATCAGTGATGTTATTTTCTGTATGAATGTAATAAAGTATAGTATTAGGGAATATAGTTTAATAATATGATAAAGGATAAGTGGAAAATACAGTTTTGCAATATTATTTATTATTTATTATTTATTAAACCAGAACAAAATTACATAGAGTAAAGTCCTCAGAGATAGATATTAACTACCTGTACGAGGGCTGGTACATGAATACTTAAGACTATACTTATACACTAAAGCTTATATACTAAGTATTAAATATTTAAACCTTAAACATTTAATATTGTCAATAGAATTCTCAAAACTTAACGCAAGTAAAACAATATGTATACATTTGTTTATTATATATATTTTTTAGTTTATTTTTTAGTTCATGTTTCCTATTAACACTTTTGCAATAGAGTTTTTTAAAATTTTCAATCTCACTGCCAAAGTTTGTATCACTTAAATTAAAAGTTTGTTGATCCCTCTTGCGTATTTTTGGTAGGCGAACTCAGGCTGAGGTCTTGTTGTGAGTAGAATCTAGATCTTGTTGTTATCGATGTAAGTGAAGACGAACTTGCAAGCCTGGGTTTTGCCAGTATTAATTCAGTTCCGCCCACCTGAGTTTGTAATGTAGTTGGTGATTTAGTTAACTCTTGCGTCCGTTTCTTGAAGTTATCTACCTTACCGAGGTATCTCGGTAAGTCAGGTTTTATTATATATTCAGTAGTGTTCATAGCCTTGTTTACCTTAGCATTCAAAATTTTGCATTCTTGTCTGTCAGTGGTAACATGATCAGTATTATAGTCGTTTCCAAATGTCTTATTTGAGAAGCTACAGTTGACGCAGCACTGTTTCTCTGATGTGCACTTTTCTGTTAGATGCGTTCCCGCACATTTTAAACAGGTTGGGCTGTTCTTACACCTTTGGCCATTATGACCCAACTACCACACTTATAACATGGTTTCACATTTATTATATCGTAAACTTTGCAATTCTGATAACCAACGAATAATCTGTCTTTATTTTCTTTAATATGTTTGTGCATTTCACCCGTTATTTGCATGATGACCGTTACTTTACTGTTTTTGTCATTGCCAGCTACGTGTAATACGTTACCCTTTGTATCTAAATTTGAAAAATTTCTTTGGTTTATGTCATTTTCGATTGCTTTTATATCAGACTTGAATTCATTTTCGATGCCAGTTATTCTTATGACAGGCTTACTAAGCTGTTCTTCTTCGACCTTGTAGAGGTGGTTGAGCTTGGCGTCTAGTAATCTTTTTGCTGTCTTGGCACTTTCCTCGTTCATGCATGTTATTGAAATTACATCTTTACTTTTCATATCAATTTTTTTTCGTTTGGATTGATTTTTCTTTAAGTAGATAGTGGAATACTTTTTCCTTTATCACAGATTTCTCTTCTTTGTCTTTTCTTGTCACTACAATTTTCGGCACTTTTTTGGATTGTGGTATGTGTATCTTTTTGACATTATATCTGCATATGTTTCCTTGTATTTACTCGGTCGTTCTTTTTCTTTCGTTAGAATTTCGTTTAAAAGCAGATTTTTATGTTTCAATTCAGTATTTAGTTCCCTAAGCAGCTGGTTTTCTGTTATTAGTGCACTTACTTTATCACTGTCCTTGTCTTCGCATGTAGTCTCATCCAGCTCATCAACTTGCATTCTGTTTTCTTGAAGGAGGCCTTCATAGTTGATTTTAAGTTTACTGTACTCTGATTCTATTTTCCTATAGTTTTTACTAAGATTCTCAATCGCTTTAGTTTTGGTTTGCAGATCTTCTTGTAGTTTTAGTAACACAACACGTGTGGGATCTTGATTTGAGGTTATGCTCAAATCGTGTTCATCACAAACAACTAACACACTGTTTATGTATCTTACATTTTTTTTTCTATTAAAGTCACTTTTATGAAAAACATTGCAACACCATATACATACTACCGTTTTAACCGCTTGCGTATTGTGACATCGATAGTATATATCGGGAGGGACTGCCTCCGGTGGCAGCCCACTATCCTCCATCTTGGTTTGCTCATATAATCAAGGATATTATTAAGGAATTTAGTTTGAGGTTAGAAAGACTAGTAAATTTACTCAGCGCCACATACTTAGTGTTTTGTAAAATATATGTTATTACACTTACCTTTTAATATCTCTCCGCATTCTTCAAGTTTCAAAATCTTCAGAACTACTTCCATATTGAAGAAAACGACTACACAATGAAAACCACAAATCCGCGCAGTCACTCCTAAATTGATGCAGAGAGCCATCAGCCAAAAGGCGGGGAGCCGGCAAAACGTGATGCCGATGATGCCGGAACTGGATGCCCTCTACAGGCAATATTACGCATGATCACCGTAAACTTCATATGTTAACTATTAACATATGAGCGTATATTACATACAATCCATTTCGATTAGGATAAAAAATATATTGATAAACATAAAACTATTACATGATATTAGTTAATATATTGCGAATATTTGATCCTATCATATATATAGATTAACAATAAGAATATTTTCTCTCAGTGTATTGAAATATTATGAATTTAAAATTCATTTTATTTTTTAATATTTTCTATTAAAACTTGGATTGTATTTATATTTATTTTAGTTTATTCCTAAAATACAAAAATTTCTAGGTTAGAAATTTAACCGTGTTCAGAACAGTTTTCATAGTCCTTCATTATTAACTACAGACAAAATAATAATACATTTTTGTTATACAATTTTAAACCTTAAGTCATTAATACAATTTATAACTTATATCTTTAGTTTAAATATTTCATAATTTCAAATTATATGGGTTTTATTTGGACAAATCAGTTAAGACCTTCAGCTAATAGCTAACGTCACTGCAGACCAATCACGGATTCCTTTTAAACGGACTTGACCAATCGCAAAGGTTTTATTTCGGCTTCTAATTTCCGTCATCATTCTTTTAAGAGAGAGATCAGTTAGAGATGAACATTGAAACTTTGTGTTGATTTTTTATATTTTTTTCAGATTGTCTAAGAAGGAATATGATCCAAATTTATACGTGATTGTAAAAAAAGAAGAAATCATTCTAGTTTAGTTGAAGTTATATTCAAAAATTAGATTTTTTCTTCCTCCTAGAGGAAGCTTCGTGATAGTAAATTTTTGAGTTGTTGTAAAAACATGTTATAATTGTGTTCCGAGGTGTTAGGAATCAAAATACATGGTTTTTGAAAAATGTCTGTATGGATGTGTGTGTGTGTGTGTGTATGTGTGTGTGTGTGCGCTTGGATCTCAGCTTCTACTCGGTCGATTTTGACCGGACAGGTCTCATTTTTTTTTTTTTTTTTTTTTTTTTTGCGTGCTGGCGGGTCAAAAATCCGTTTTTTATTGGGGCGATGCGTTTTTTTTTTCAAATTTTCGATTTTCTCAAAACTGTTTTTTGATTTTTTTTAATGATAGGATCGAGTTATTCGAATCTGATGGCTAGCGTTCGAAAGAGAATTAAAATATCTATATTTTCTAAAAAACAAAGTTTCTAGCTATCACGGTTCTTTTGTTATTAACAAAAACGTATTTTTTTTAGAAGTTTATAACTCCTAAACTTAACGGTCAATTTTTTTGAAATTTGAATACATTCTGTAGGCTAGATTTTGAGTAAAAAATTGAAAAATGAAAAAAATCAGGTTTGTATGTCCAACGATTACAAGAGTATAATTGACTCAATGGCTTCAAAATTCCTTTTAGAGGTAGTTTTTTTATAGTTCCCGGTCGAGTTCTTTGGGCCAAATGATTGGTTCATAAATTTCAGAGATATTTGAGGTTAAAAATTTTTTGACATTTTTTTAAAATCGTAATTTCTCGAGAACGGCTCTATGTATCTGAATGAGATGGGTGACATTCGAAAGAGAATTAAAATGCCTATATTTTCTAAAAAAATTAATTTTCTATCTATCACGGTTCTTTAGTTATCATCAAAAACAAAAACGTGTTTTTTTTTAAACTCATAACTCCAATGATTTTATCATCAGTATATTATAAAAGTATATAGTATTGGCGTCAAAATGTAATATGTTTGAATTTTCAAGATTGAATTCTTGAGTTTAAGTATTCAAAACTGATGAATAATTAAAATAGTATAAGAGTAGGTGGCGCTCCGATCGGGGTAGTGTGTAGAGCAGTATGTATTCCCGCCGGGTCCAACAAACTGTGGGTTAGTCACGAATCTCGCAGTACTGCATACACGCCTACACGGTGCCGTGCGTCGTGCGTTGTGCGTACATATAAGGGATTTTCTAGTGCTTTGATAATTTGTCGCCATATTGGAAATTATAGGAAATTATATCATAGGAAATTATGGATTAGTTTGTCCCCATATTGGGAAATGTTTAAAAATTATATCTATTATAATCTATTGTATTTCACGCCTCCTCCTCAAGATCAAATGGTAGTGCTCTCACTTTGTGTCATTGTTACCACACTTTAAAGACAAAAAAGGCGCGCGAGCGACCTAGCGATGCAGCGCCACCGCGGCCACGCGGTCTACCGTCATTCTCTCCTTTTGTGTCAAAGGAGTCACACGTGTCTGGACACGACGAAGATGGGAAGAAAGAGATCCCGACATCATGTTTCTTCCTCATCGGAGGATGAACAACAGCTACGAAGAAAGCTCAAAAAGCTAAAGAAGAGAGTTAAGAAGAATGAAAAGAAGAGGAAAAAATCTCATCGCCGATATCGCTCTCCTAGTAGCTCTGATACTTCTTCCGGATCCGGTAAGAGAATCATCCCGCACTAATTCTACATATAATACCGCTAGGCACTAACCTAGACGAGTATTTCCCGCTCCAGGTCCTAACCTGTACGAGCGCACACCCTCGACAAATTTAACTTGTACGAGCAAGTTGCTTTTGAAGTTACTTGAATTCGCCCATGTTTTTCGCAAAGGTCCTAACCTTTAGCGAAGCATGTTCGTGCAATGCAGTGTATTGACGTTAGTCGGGTTCTAACCCGTTTAATGTCGCTCGTCTTTATACCGAGTTATCGATATATAGATGTTGTCTGAGTAAGATCCTAAACTTCTATGTTTTTGTTTTTATTACAATAGGGGGCTATGATGGGTATCGTAGCAGCGACCATTCTACGGAGAGCGAACGAGAAAAAGACGCTTTTTTGAAAGAACTTTCTCAGAACAACAGTGTACCACGTGACAGGACGCCGCGGCCAGCGGCGAAAATTCTTCGTCAGTGGAGCCGCCACATGCGCAGTCTGTGGACCAAACGCCAACAGATGACGCGGCGTTGGGTGGCGCGAACGTAGCTGACAAGGTACAAGTTTCAGCTATGCAGAATGAGTCGGCCACTGTCGTTCTCGATAAAGCACAAGTGGAACAAGACCTCAGTGACGAGGTTCGCAATATTATTGGTCAACGGCTTGAAGAAGAGCGAACTTTAGCAGCGCCGATTCACTCAAGTTTTGCGTTACGCTGGGCCGATATTTTAAAGTTGGGACTTCCGGCTGAGGAGAAGACCAACTTGATAGGGAAATATCCGCCACCGTCGAACTGTACCTTTCTGGATCCTCCCAAGTTGAATACAGAGGTTCAGCGAGCCGTTAATGATGCGGCCCGAACGAGAGATAAAAGGATAATAAACAAACATGAGAAATTAGTAGCCTGCATGTCTGGCATTGCAAAATAAATTTCAACCTTTTTAGAAAGAAACAGCCGTCAAGATATTCCAATTATCGAACAATTGAGTGACGTCTGCCGGCTGCTTGCTGACTCGATTCACGACGAGATCTCAATTCGAAGGAGCCTCATCTTGGCCAATGTCAATGTGACAATGAAGGAGGCCCTAAGCACCGTCATAGCCGACGATTTCCTATTCGGGAAGAAATTATCGGATGATTTGAAAGCGGCAAAAATGATCGAGCAATCAGCTCAAGATTTAAGAATTAAAAAACCAGCAACGACAAAGAACTCAAAAAAACCCCAAAGGCCCGCCCCAACAAGCGAGGACGCAACCTTTATCTGTGAGCGGGCCGAAGCAAATGGACATCTCGATATCCAAAGAGGCGCTAGAACAAGATTTAAGTCACATTGCGGGGCGCTTGAAGGTATTTTATAACAATTGGGTTCACCTAACCTCAAATAAAAAGATTTTATCTTGTATAAGAGGTTATAAAATACCATTCAGAGAATTTCCCCGTCGATGGAAACCGATCGCAAAAAAGAGTTTTTCTGTAGAGGATAACCGAATTATTTCCGTTTTGATTACTGAACTTTTAACTAAGGGCGTTATTTTAAATTGTCGTCCGGTTAAAGATCAATTTATATCATCGATTTTTATTGTTCCAAAAGCTAACAAAACTCATCGACTCATCTTAAACCTTAAACACTTGAACGAGTTTATAGATATAGAACACTTTAAATTGGAAGACTATAAAGTAGCAATGCGTCTTATCGAGTTAAAGTGTTTTATGACAACCATTGATTTAAAAGATGCGTATTATCTGATTCCGATTGCGGAATCAGACAGAAAATTTTTAAGATTTGAGTTTGATAATAACTTATATGAGTTTACTTGTCTGCCGTTCGGGCTTTGCACAGCTTCACCGATTTTTACAAAAATAATGAAGCCGGTGGTTCAGTATTTAAGACAGTTAGGCCTTCAATCGGTTTTGTATTTGGATGATTTCCTATTATTAGGAAGTGATCGAATAGAGTGCATGAATAATTTTAAAACGACGAGCGAATTATTAAATAATTTAGGTTTTATTATAAATTATGAGAAATGCCAAAAAGAGCCCTCTCAGAGATGTAAGTTTTTAGGTTTTGTATTTGATTCAAATACAATGACAATAGAGCTCCCGGAAGAGAAAAGAGCGTCTATCATAATTCTATTAGATAAATACAGTAAGATATCACATTGCAAAATTAGAGTGTTTGCGCAATTCGTGGGTACACTTGTCGCATGCTGTCCAGCTGTGAAATATAGTTGGATATACACAAAAGATTTTGAACGTCAAAAATATTTAGCGTTAAAAAAGAGTGACAGTAATTATGATGAATACATGATACTGAAAGGGCATTTATCAGACCTTAGATGGTGGAAAAGTCATATTAGTTGGGCTTGTAATTCAATCGACACTCCAATTTTTTCTGTAGAAATTTTTTCGGATGCATCCCTGACGGGTTGGGGCGCAGTTAGCAGAGGGAAAAAATCAAATGGATTCTGGACAGCGAAAGAAAGAGAGTCACACATTAATTGGTTAAAATTAAAAGCGGCTTTTTTCGGACTTCAGTGTTTTGCAAAAGATACTCGAAATTGCAATATATTGTTAAGAATTGATAATACCACTGCTATTTCATATATTAATAGAATGGGCGGAATACAGTATGAAAAACTAAATACAATTACAAAGCAAATTTGGCAGTGGTGCGAAAGTCGTGAAATTTGGATTTTTGCGACGTACATTAGCTCGAAAGAGAACCTTGAAGCAGATATTGAATCGCGAAAACTAGAGCCAGAAACGGAGTACGAAATTTCGAGTAATGCTTTCAATCAAATAGTTAGTAGTTTTGGATACCCTATAATCGATTTATTTGCAAGCCGAACTAATCATAAATGTAAGCGGTACGTTTCTTGGAAGAAAGACCCTGGTGCAGAAGCAGTGGATGCATTTACACTAAAGTGGAATGAATTTATTTTTACGCCTTTCCTCCTTTCCGTGTTATTTTAAAAATGTTGAGAAAGATTAAGAAAGAAGGAACGCATGGAATTGTAGTAGTACCCGACTGGCCGGCTCAGCCGTGGTATCCACTCTTTCAGTCGATGTTAGAGTCGGAAATTTTAAAGTTTGAACCCAACATTAATCTTTTGATTTTTTGTAATAGACAGCCGCACCCACTTTGGAAGAGCCTTACCCTGGTGGTCGGAGTATTATCCAGCAGGCCCTGAGTCAACAAGAATCTCTACTGTCGTCTATAGAAATAATGATCTCATCATTAAGCAGCTCTACGTTAAGAAACTACGATGTAGCTCTCCGGAAGTGGTGGCGTTTCTGTGCTGAATATTAGCTCAGCCTATTTAATCCATCTGTATCTCAAGTACTAACATTTTTAACCAACGAATTTCAAAACGGGTTATCTCATAGTTCTATTAATTCTATGCATTCGGCTATATATTTAATAGCAAACAATAATTTCGCACAAGAGTCTAGTATTAAGCGATTTTTTAAAGGTATCTTTAATTTAAGGCCTTCAAGGCCGAAATACAACTATACTTGGAATCCTAAAACTGTATTAGATTATTTTTTAAATCTACCGCCGAACGAGGAATTAAGTCTAAAAGAATTATCTAAAAAACTAATCGTCCTTTTAGCGATCATAACTGCTCACAGAATGCAAACATATTCTTTAATTACCTTAGAGAACATTATTGTATCCGATACCAAGACAACAGTTGTAATCCCAGCGCACATAAAAATGTCAAAGAAAAATGCGATGCAACCGCTTTTAATACTACCACTTTTTTCTGATAGGAAAATATGTACTGCGGTGACGTTAATGTGTTATATCGAAAAAACACGAGATGTAAGAGGAAATATCAAAAGATTGTTTATTTCGGTTAATAAACCTGTAAAGGCTGTTTCTGCGCAAACGTTAAGCCGATGGGTGAAGGAGTCACTATGTGACGTAGGTATAGATACTAGGGTGTTTACAGCACATAGCACACGCCACGCCTCAACTTCAGCGGCAAAGAGAGTAGGCGTTGATCTAGAAATCATCAGAAAAACCGCAGGGTGGACCAAAGAGTCACAAACGTTCGCTAGATTTTATGATCGTGAAATTGTTCCGGAAACGGACGAGTTTGCATTGGCAATATTACAAATTTAAAAACATTTTTGATGTAGATTAATAATTTTTTACTACTTATAATTAATTCTGTTTCTTATCGATAATATTAGCTTTACACGTTTTATAATCCGAACTACATGTATTATTTTTGTTTTTGAGGCCAATATTTAAAAATAATATCTGTATTATTTTCTTACGAAGATCTTCGATTGCTCAGAGAAAACTGAATAAATCGTTTTATGGAGCATACCAAGAGTAGGTTGTCGTAATACATCCTTTCAACATCTACCATTTGATCTTGAGGAGGAGGCGTGAAATACAATTGTAAAATTGAACGAACTTGTAAAGTGAAGTTCGATTATAATTGTATAAGCGCCTCCTCCGAAAAGATCAAACCCGCCCGAAATGTAATATTCCCTTATCTATTATGATAGATAAACCCTAGTTCATTCCGACAATAATTTGAATACTTTGAAAAAATGACGGTTAGACCGCGTGGCCGCGGTGGCGCTGCATCGCTAGGTCGCTCGCGCGCCTTTTTTGTCTTTAAAGTGTGGTAACAATGACACAAAGTGAGAGCACTACGATTTGATCTTTTCGGAGGAGGCGCTTATACAATTATAATCGAACTTCACTTTACAAGTTCGTTCAATTTTACAATTATAATTATGAATTATGCATTATGAATGCATTATATTCTGCATTATTATAATTTATTTGTGAGTTATGAACTTTTTTAAAAAAACACGTTTTTGTTAATAACAAAACAACCGTCATAGCTATTTGTTTTATTATAAAATATAGATATTTTACTTCTATTTCAAATGATAACTTTATTTATCAGATCAAAATTTATATAAATTAGATATAAATAAATAATAAATAAATAAATAAATTTAAAAATTAACAATTTTTAATATTTTAAATGAATTTAATTACAATTATGCAATAAATTTTTTAAAAAATTATAAATTTTGTTATTAAAAATTAATTAAAGGAATCAACAAATTACGGTTGAGGAAGCTACGGGCCAATGAATTGACACCGGTTTTTATCTAGAATGGGGATTCCACGCAAAAACTACCAGGACAGAAGTTTTTGAACAATAAAAAGACCACAGTAAACTTTTTTCTACACAAGGTTAAAATAATAATTTCAAGAAGTTATACCCATAAATAAATGTCAAGAAAGTTTTTGTTCTCTCAGTAATTCTTAGTTCATAAACTGTTAAAAAGATTATATAAAATGAAAATTGAAATACAGAAAAATGCCAGAATGATGTGTTATTGTGAATATTTGAACGAGTAAAAGTGCTCAGAATAATTTAATTTATGATTAGCTTATGGTAAGAGACGCTAAAATGTTTCAGAGTCTACAGTAAACTTTTTTCTACACATGATTTAAATAGCAATTTCAAGAAGTTATATATTCAAATAAATATCAAGAAAGTTTTTGTTCTCTCAGTGATTCTTAGTTCATAAATTGTTTATTTTTAATTTTACAAGATGTGAGCAATGATAGATTATTAATTCAAGTGGTTTTGTGTAAAAATTTCAACAAATCCAAGTGTTGAGAATAATGTAATTAATAATTGGTTCATGGTGTGGGACGCTAAATGTTTCAGAGGAGCCATCTGTTTAGTGAACATTATAGTTATAATATACAATATAAAAGTATGGTTACTTTGTGAAATCATTTTTTTATTTTTAAGGAGTATTAGGACCTAAGGATTATTGACAAGTACATCATAGAATAGAAGAGTTAATTAACAAATTTAATATACGAGTATATGGAAATTGTAGTTAACTTTTGACTACAATTTCCATGAGCTTCAAGTTTTGTAAAAGTTAGAGGATCATCAGGTAATACAGAAATTTCAATTTAAATTCTGAAAATTACACTATGAAGTAAGAGCAACATTGGCAGCTGGCTAATATCCAAATAGAATACGCGTATTCATGAAACATGTCCAGCTCAGGATCGAATACATAGTAAGGACTTACAGAGTTAAAAAAAAACAAACAGCAATGGTTACTTGTAAAGAATTTGCAGCTAGGATGTACTCTAACCATACGAAGTCATTTCAAAAATTTGTTCATGAACCAAGTAAAAGTTTATGCAAAATGAACATTACAGTAGATAAGCTAGGCCGGTTCTGGAGCAATTCAGGTCGTGACCTGTTGCTCCAGAACCGGTCTAGGATTTCTGGAGCACCCGTAACTGCACGGGGAGCCATTAACCCATATCAGGTGCTGCTCCAGAACCGGCCAAGGGTTTGATGGAGAGGGGGGAGGGGGGTGGTGGTGTCGCATGCACCAGGAATCGATAACCCATCCCCGCGAATCGGGGAATTGGTGCGGCAGGTGACAGCTCGTGACCAGACGATTGCGCACATCGGCTGCGCAGCGGCGGGCGGCCTGCTGCTTGTCAGCCTGCAGCACTCGGCCACCCGTTCTTATCTACTAGTAAATATTTAGAACTTTTTATATCCCTTTTGCTCGGGCAATGAACAGGTGTTTGTGGAAATCTTTTTCGAACATTTTTTCCACTGCGACTTTTTTGTGTCGTTTTGTATCAATTTTTGTTGCTCAGGAGCAACGGTCGAGCTGCTTTGACCCATTGTTATGGAATGAAAGCTTTTAACGACCGCAACACGCTTATATAATCGAAGCCTTGACTAACTGGTTGTGAGAGCACCGTAGCCACCTAGTGGTCAGATATAAAAATTTTAAGGGGGATAGGAGCCCCACCTCGCTACTATCCTGTGAGGTTCTACCTGTCTATCAACCCCTCCATTACCCTTAAAATTCTATTCATCATTATCTTCCCATTCCATAATGTCTTCCCACTCCATGTTGGAATCGTTGAGGTAAAACTGCTTCATGCACTTTACGTTGTAATGAGCACAAGTAGTTCTGTACGCTCCATTATCGTTAGTACATATAGTCACTGATCTTGGATAATCGAACGATGGATACCCCATTTCCGTGATATCAGTAACTTTAAAGTTGAAACGCTCTAACCACAACTTTTTTATCTCACCAATCATGAAAATTCTGCTAGTATCTTTTAATGCATCTTGAAGAATTTTTCCAATTTCAGTATAATCGTAATCACCACCATCCCATGACAGTCCATGGTAGTAAAGTTCTAACCACAAATTTTCACTTTTATATTTTTCTGTTAGTCTTCGCCAAGGAAATGGTGGTTTGAAGAGGTGCACTACTGGCTCATCGCCATCGTTGAGAGACACGAAAGCCAACTCTTTCAGAAAGAAATCATTGCCAGGCTTTTTAAAGCCCTGCATATCCACTGCGTAGTCCATGGCGTCGAATTCCAAAATGACGAGGAGCCAGAGGCTCGCTCAGCTTATATACTCCTTAAAGTTTCTGCACCTCGCCGCTTACGGGACTATATTGAACTATGTGATCGTGCAAGATCAAGCAGTAGGCTGAAGTTCCAGCCGGAAAATTTTCCTTTGCTTCAAATTCCAGACGAATGTCTACAGGGACGCTCTTTAAGGATTCGTTTTGTTTTGAGCAGTCTATCACTATCAGCGGTATGTAAGTGAGATATTGCGACTTTTTCAACATAGGTTCTGGAACTTTGCCATAGTAAGAATTCTGGAAATTAGCGTACATATCGTAGAGCATGGCAAATTGATTACGATTCATATCGAGGTTAAGATTACCATACGGATATGATTGAGAATTGAGAAAGAGTTTTACATTTGTAAGATTGCAATGATCAAACTGGCTAGCATTTGTAGCTCTTCGATCTAGCTTTTCGATTAGTTTGAAAACCTAAGATGACGAAGCGTGGTTTTTTGGCAGTAGTGGATACTCGTACAATTCCCACGTGCGAAAACTCATGGCAATGGGGCGATCTTTTCCTACGAAATCGAGTAAGCGAATTTTGTTAGAGTTCGATGCAACTACGTATGGCATAAGCCATTCGATTCTAGTTATGTCAACATTAAAGTCCTCGTAACCCTCTGCATTATCTACTCTTATAGGTGTTTGTTTAACGGCGTTTAAGTTGTTTCTCGATCTCATGAGAATGAGTTCATGCTTTGCATTTACTACAATTTTACGATAGTCCTCTGCGAAGCCAAAAATTAGACTCAATGGAATCGATACATTGAAGTAACCAGCATCATCGATTATTTTTTGTGTTTCTTCTACATCGATCCAGCCTGCGTTTTCAATGATGAAACTCTGAGTCGGATTGAGTGACACCCAGCCTTTCATGAGAGTGATTAAGCCAACATTTTTACACTTGTCTATCTCAATAGCGTTCAACTCATATCTGATTTCTTCAAACAAATGACAAATGGCATTATTCACAAGTTCTGTATTTGTAGTGGGAGTATTATTAGTTTTAACCAATCGTCCGCAGATATGTAGCGCACTGCGGGAAGGTAAGGGACATAAATCTTGATGTTGAATAGATATACGTATTTCATCGCTGTTGTTGAATGTTGTTATATACGGTTGGTGAGCGTGAACCTCGTAGTGTGCTACGGATTCATCGAAAGTTACAGGTATTTATATGCTTAGAATTTCTTCTATTTCGTTGAAAGCAGCAAAAGATGATACAAGTTACCTTCCACCAAGTACTACTTTTATTCCTAGACTTATTAGTTTTTGTATGCTCTGACGTGTTAGCGCCTTCACAGTTCGTTGATGACTGATGCGCGGTGGGCATGTTTCTCTGCTTATATAGTTTCTGTTATAAATAATTCCCATTATGATTGGTGGATATGCAACCTTATAGTTATAACTTCTCCTCGGAAATTTACTAAATCTCCGTCTTGATCAATGATGTGTACTTGTAAATGATCTATACGCTTTACGGCAATTGGAAGGTAAATGACGTGTGAGGGAACTTCGATGGTTTTATACCCCGGAGGTACGGCAGGAAAAAACTCGTGTATCGTGTGTACTTTTTTGTCGTTTATATACCGGGTGTCCCATTTTAAAACCACCAGGCAAATATCTCGAAAACTAAGGGAGATGGAAAAAAACTTTTAATACAAAAGTTGTAGGGTTCAGAGGGGCCCAACTGATCGTGACCTTGGTTATGACCTTGAGGACAATGATCAAGGTTATTTGAAGGGCAAATCGATTTTTTCAAATGGGAACCCCCACTTTTGACCTCGTAAATGGAAAGAGCGGAAAATTTTACGTTCAGGTATGTCCTTGAGTTAAGGTCATGGTCATGGTCATGGTCATGTTTAAAATCAAAATCAATCATCGCATCAAAACATTCCCATAATTAGGCATACGAGACAAATTGTTAAATACAAAAGTTGTAGGGTTCAGAGGGGCCCAACTGATCGTAACCTTGGTTATGACCTTGTGGTCAATGATCAAGGTCATTTGAAGGTCAAATCGATTTTTTCAAATGGGAACCCCTATTTTTGACCTCGTAAATGGAAAGAGCGGAAAATTTTACTATTTTTACTATTATCAATATTTACCAGGGTTAACCACTTATATCAAATAATAACAAAAGTTAATAAGTGTTGACCACCTGTATCCAATAGTGACCGGTAGTATTCAGCATTGATCGGTAATAGTCAATAATTATTACTGTTTACATCAAATTGTTTTCAAATTGAGCACACTTATATTGGCACAGAAAATTAAACTTTTTCGTTTTAAAATATTGTATAGTATAATAACATATTATTTCTTTTGTGGTGTGTTTTGATAAATAATTGCATTTACAACTAAAAAAGAATGCCTGACTATTCTGCTAATGAAATAGTTGACATTCTTCTTATTTTAGGAGAATGTCGACGAAACTATCGAGAGGCAAGCAGATTGTATCGTGCTCGGTTCCCTCAACGACAGCATCCTGATCATACGGTAATACGTGACATTGAACTGCGCGGTCGACAAGGAAACTTCGTTCGAAGAAGGAGGACACTGAATGAACACGATTATGAAAATAATCCTCGCTTTCTTGCTGTTCTAGCCATGGTACATTTAAATGTTCATGTCAGTTTACGCGAAATCGAGTTAACAATGGGTATTCCAAGATCTACGGCCAGTAGATATTTACGATATGCGCGTTTCCATCCTTACCACATTACTCTAAATCAAGCTTTAACTGTGGAAGATTATCGACGGAGAATGACATTTTGCCAATGGGCAACACAACAAATTACTGATGATGAAAATTTCTTTAACAATGTTCTTTTCAGCGACGAGGCTACATTTCAGAGTACTGGTATGTTGAATCGCCATAATTGCCACTACTGGTCTCCTGTTAATCCTCATTGGATGCGAGAAGTTGATCATCAGCATCGCTGGAATGTAACGCTATGGTGTGGTATTATTAACGGGTATCTGATTGGACCTTATTTTTTTGAAGGTCACGTAACTCAACATACTTATTTACAGTTGCTGAGAGACAAGCTGCCATTCTTTCTAGAAAACGTTGATCTCCATACAAGGGCCAGAATGTGGCTACAACAAGATGGTGCTCCTCCACATTATGCCAGAATTGTCAGAGATTTTCTTAATGAAAGGTTTAACGGTCGATGGATTGGTAGAGGAGGTCCCGTAGCATGGCCACCAAGACCTCCAGATCTGACATCTCCAGATTTTTATTTATGGGACTTCCTAAAAAATACAGTCTACCGCAACAGGCCAACTACAAGAGATGACATGATTCAAAGGATTACACAAATCTGCTTAAGTATTCCACGTCAAGTATTATTAAATACTGTTAGAAACTTTAAAAGGAGAATAGAATGTTGTCAACAAGTAAATGGTGCAACTTTTGAGCATCTTCTTCAGTAAATGGTGACCGAAATACTTGGATCCTATGACTAAATACACATGAACGTGGAATTTTCCAATGAATTTTTAGCTGGCCTGATCATCCCCGACCTTGCCTTAACTGGCCGGGTCATCTCCGACTTTGCCTTAACTGACCGGGTCATCTCCGACCTTGCCGTAACTGGCCGGGTCATCTCCGACCTTGCCTTAACTGGCCGGGTCATCTCCGACCTTGCCTTAACTGGCCGGGTCATCTCCGACCTTGCCTTAACTGGCCGGGTAATCTCCGACCTTGCCTTAGGTGACCGGGTCATCTCCGACTTTGCTCTTAACTGCACGGAAACTGACCATAATTTTGACCATGACCTTGACCCAAGGTCATATCAGAATTTTTCGGTTTTTCTATTTACGAGGTCAAAAGTGAGGGTTGCCGTTAAACAAAATTGATTTAACCTTCAAACGACATCATCCTTGACCTCAAGTTCATGGTCAAGGTCACGATCAGTTGGGCCCCTCCAAACACTACAACTTCTGTATTTAACACTCGTATGCGTAATTATGGGAATGTTTGGATGCGTTGATTGATTTTGATTTTAAACATGACCATGACAATGACCATGGCCTTGACTCAAGGACATATCTAAACGTAAAATTTTCCGCTCTTTCCATTTACGAGGTCAAAAGTGGGGGTTCCCATTTGAAAAAATCGATTTGACCTTCAAATGACCTTGATCATTGACCTCAAGGTCATAACCAAGGTTACGATCAGTTGGGCCCCTCTAAACCCTACAACTTTTGTATTTAACAATTTGTCTCGTATACCTAATTATGGGAATGTTTTGATGCGTTTATTGATTTTGATTTTAAACATGACCATGACCATGACCATAACCTTGACTCAAGGACACATCTGAACGTAAAATTTTCTGCTCTTTCCATTTACGAGGTCAAAAGTGGGGGTTCCCATTTGAAAAAATCGATTTGACCTTCAAATGAACTTGATCATTGACCTCAAGGTCATAACCAAGGTCACGATCAGTTGGGCCCCTCTGAACCCTACAACTTTTGTATTAAAAGTTTTTTTCCATCTCCCTTAGTTTTCGAGATATTTGCCTGGTGGTTTTAAAATGGGACACCCGGTATGCTCCCGAAGTGATATTACACTCGACTCTCAAAGCGTTGATTTTGAGAATTGTAACGGGTAAGTCAGAATTATGAACAACGTTCGGTTCGAGGACACGTCTGGTGAAGCCCAGTAGATGACCGAGAGAATTTTCAGGTCGAAAATCTATAGGCTGACTGCACTTGATTGTACAGCGAAGAGTATTATTATTAGGCTTTAAATTAAAAGTAATGTCGTTGTGCGCTAATTTTTTACGAAGAAATTTGTCAATATCCTCAATTTCGTAACTTCCAACTGGAAGAGGGACAACGTTTTCACCTACGTAAAACTTATTATTGTTACTGTCTATATTGGAGATTGAGTTAAATGTTAAAAGTTCAACAAGGCCTAAAATGTAATTTTTATTTGGCGATAACTCGATTGGTGGAAAATACTGTGCTTCTAGTGTAGAAGATGTACCTGAAAGTGTCAGAGTTAATGAACCTTCCATGACAGCTTAAATCAGAATAATGCAATGTTTCCCCCGCCTCTCCTTATATAGCCCTGCACAAGAATTTTAAACAGAGGTGACCGCAATTGTACGTGTCAAAATCTTGATATCTATCATGATTATATTTAACTTCGTCAACTCCGAGGTATAATATTAAATCTAAGGGTGGTCGGAGATCGCCAGAACTATCGAAATATACAACATTTTTGCCTCTTTTTCTATATGCAACCCAGTGTGTCCCAAGGCCGCTAGCATCATCTAGATTAACTATAGCGGATTCACTATAGCATGGTCCAGAAGTTGTCATTGCATTTCTCATAAATACTCCCCGAAAATTAGATATTTTTAAAAGTTTTGCATATTTTAATATGTCCGCATCTGTAAGTGCTCACTGAGGTAATTTCATGAACTTTTTTTTTTTAAATGGAGACCTAACCCTACTTTGTGTGGTTTAAGATATAAGCCATTACCCAACGCTACACTTTCCATAGTTTTGTTATGTCTTTTATTTTCTTCCAACTGCTCCTTAGCGGCTTTTGCGTCATTTACGGCTTTTACTATTCCAGCAGCACCACCAGCTAGAGCGCCAGTTGCACTCAAGCCTGCAAATAGAGTTATGAGAAATGGCAATACCCCTTCTGTTTTCACGGGGACTGGTAAAATACGTGGAATTTTAATATTCTTTTTATCTCCAGCTTCTTTAACAGCGTTCCGTGCTTTTTTCAAAGCTGATCGTATGACTGTTAGAGCGCAGTTACTTGGCTTTGATTTAAAGGCACCAGCATTGATTATTTTCTTCAAGGAAACTTGGCCCCTCTTCTTTAAACCCATTCCTAATTTTTTAGCGTTCTTTCGCTTTTTAATTTTCTTCTTCAAACCCATACCAAATCTAGATTTTAATTTCATAGTAGTAGTTATAGCGTATGCAGCCGCTTTTTCGCCAAAATTAGCGTCTTTCGATTTAACACGATTCCAAGCCCTCTCAGCTAGAATTTTATCTGCGGTGTTTCTCGCTTGAACGTTTTCACGATTTTTAGAATAAGCTATATCATGCTCTTCACAAGCAGCGTCAAGAGGATTAATTCCAAGATCTCCTCGAGCTAAACGTTTTGTCAACTTAGTGCCTGGACCGCAGTACTGATAACCAGGTATGTGAAGCTCAAATGGAAGTTTATTGATAATTTTATTAACTAAGCCGCGTCCGTGTTTGTAAATGATCATCACTCTTCGAAAGTCAACGGGTAACTGATGGTGAAAGCTATATAAGACCGCTATTTATACTCATAGCAATCAGTCGTAATTTGATTGTCATAGAGTAAAGATCATGAACTTCAAAGAGCAGTCGGTCAAACTACCAATAGAAAATTTTGATGTACTTATAGAGCATGATAAACGAGCAAAACGGCACGGCGATCTACTTCCTGATAGTATACGAGCCGTCTTCTGCGGCCCCTCAAACTGCGGAAAAACAAATAGTTTACTTGCTCTCATAACACATCCTAATGGCGTTAGATTTGAAAACGTATACGTATACTCAAAGTCTCTCAATCAGCCAAAATATAAATTTTTAAATGAAATCTTAGAACCTATAGAAGGTGTACAATATCTTCCACTCAGGGAGCACGATGCAGTTGTCGATCCTGACCACGCGCTTCCGAACTCTATCATGATATTTGACGATATTGCTGGCGAAAAACAGGATAATGTTAGAGCCTTCTTTTGCATGGGAGACATAAAAAGGTTGATTGTTTTTATCTATGCCAAACTTATGCTCAAGTTCCAAAACATCTTGTCAGAGATAATGTAATCTTACTTGCCATTTTTAGACAAGATGAAGTAAATCTAAAGCATATATATGACGATCACGTAAATACCGATATGACTTATATACATTTTAAAGAATTGTGCTCTAAGTGTTGGAGAGATGATAAGCATGGTTTTCTAGTCATCGATAAAGATAGAGGAATAAATGATGGCAGATTTCGCAAGTGCTTTGATAATTTTGCTATAAATATAGCATGCACATAGGTAATAATCAGCAGTTTCAGACAGAACGTTGAAACGACAACATGGCTGACTTTCAACGAGGAAAAAACGTGCTTCGTCAACTTGTTAAGGCACGAGATGCGATTAAACGCAAATATAGAATATTAAAATTTGGAAAAGTCAATGTCGAAAAGATTTTAAGTGAAACTTTCAAACCAATAGTTGATCCGCTTCAAAAACTTGTAACTCAGAAAAATATTGAACAAAGTAGCGTTGAACATAAAGCAGTCGAACAAAGTAGCGTCAAACAGAATGAGAGTGATGAGTTCGATGATACTTTACAGGATGCTCACGAGACATCTTTCGAAACAGGTAGCAATATCGAAGATGACTCTGATTTGTACGTCAAGGCCCTAAAGCTCAATCAATCCCAGTATCTTGACAAAATTTATGGAGTACGAAACGAAAATTGTAAATTTTTTATTGGTAACTTACCGATTAGCTTCTACAATAATAAAATTAAAATTAATAGAATAGCATACTCGAAAACTATAGGATTACTCGAGTTACTCATAGCGAAACAACCAAATAAAAATAATATAAGATCAGATGATTTAAAAAAATATCGCAAAATTTTAGTATTATCATCTGCTCATAAAAAGCAGTATAACAAAAACGAAAGGATTCGTGTTCATAATAGTAATAAATTTAATAATATTATTGCTCCAATGTTCAATATTACCTCGAAAACAATTACCGGAGAATCGATTAAAGGTGGCTCATTACCTCGTTATAAAATTGCGAAAAAACATACTGCTTTAGACTATGTGTACTGGGACGATCCAAACGAGCTCGTTGACAGGCTTCACTTACTAGTAGCAGAAAAATCTGCCGGAAATCCAAGTCACGTAAACGAGATACACTCGATAATCGAAGAATTGCGAGAAGCGAGCTATATATACTGAGCGCACATGAATATATAATCATTATTAAAATGAGCGTCGACGTGTTTGGACGTAATCTTGGAAAAACCGAAGGTAGCTGAGGGGCTCCAGGCGTTGGCTTTAAAGTCACAACTGATGGTCACTATGACATAGAAAATAAAAAATTATGTAATGTTGCCGATCCCCAACAACCGAGCGATGCTATTAATTTAGAAACTCTACGAAACATTATTCAAATAGAAATTCGAGGAATAACTGACATAATTACAAAACTTGGAGCTAGTCTGGATGATTTAGATGTAATAGTTGTCAATCATAGAAACGATGTTGATGCACAGATATCTCAAATAAAAGCTGACATTTTGGCTATAAAAGAGGCTATGGCACAAATATTCAATCAGTAATTCCACAAACATGGAACACGAAAGACTAGTTGAAGAACTGCACAAACCTGCAAGACGCAACTATACACGTCGAAACTTTGACATGCGTGGTTTGGACGAAACTTGGCAAGCAGATCTCGTCGAAATGATTCCATATGCTCGCGACAATAAGGGCTATAGATACTTGCTCACTATAATCGACATTTTCTCTAAATATACATGGGCTGTTCCTGTAAAGAGAAAAACGGGCAAAGATGTCTCGGAAGCTATGAAATCTGCGCTTGTTAAAGGCAGAGTACCAAAAAATCTCCATACTGATCGAGGCAAAGAATTTTATAACACAGATTTTCAAAAACTCATGAGCACACACAAAATAAAGTTGTACTCAACCTTTAGTAATCTAAAAGCAGCGATATGTGAACGCTTCGATCGCACGCTAAAAAGTGCTATGTGGAAAAAATTCAGTTTGAGAGGCAACTACAAGTGGGTAGATATTTTACCTGATTTACTTACCATATACAATAATCGTAAACATCGTACTATCGGTGTAAATCCTAAAGATGTAACAACTAGCAACGAAGCAGATATACTGCGGAAATTTACTCGTAAAATAACTAAGAAGATTAAGCCAAAATTTAAAATTGGTGACAAAGTACGAGTGAGCAAGGCTAAAGCAGTATTTGACAAAGGATATACTCCAAATTGGTCTACACAAATATTTACAATTGTACGTATAGCAGCTACAAATCCTACGACTTACCATCTGAAGGACTGCCAAGATCAGCCAGTCTCAGGCGGCTTCTACGAGCAAGAACTACTCAAAGCCAAGTATCCAGATATTTATCTTGTACAAAAAGTGATTAAGAAAAAAGGAAGCAAAATTTTTGTAAAATGGCTTGGCTTTGATAATACACATAATAGTTGGATAGAGAAAAAAGATATGTAAGAATATGGAATGTTGAATAAAAACAATTTTTTAAGTTAAACAAAGAGTTTTGTTTATTATTAAATTTAAAAAAATTATGTACATTTGTGCTATATATTTTTTCGCAATATATTTCGCAATACTTAACTATATTTCCGCAATACTTAAAGATTTTACATTAACTACATATATTCGTATCACTTAAACATTTTACAATAACAATATATTTATTTTCGCAGTACTTAAAAATTTTACATTAACTATTTCACAATGCTTAAAATCACTTGCCGCTAAATTCAACACTAGAACCACCATTGTATACTATAAAAAGTTCATATTTGTTGGCAGCGTCTTGGAGATTGATAAAGAATTTCTCATCTTGATGAAGAGCCTCTGATACTCTCTTCGGCATAAATACGTCGAACTCACTCTCCAGTTCAGCCACGACTTTATCTCCATATTTAATCGTCACAGTCTTCAAACTTGTGACCATGTAGCGCTGGCCCTTGGTCAGATCGACCAATCTTTTTGTTGGAAGAAATCCTCCACGGGCAACTGCATTCAGTTTTGAAAAATCCATCTGTAACATAAAGTTTGTAAATGATTAGTTTATTAAATTTTGAGAAAAAATACAAGAAAATTACTTTAAAAAGAAATACCAACCTTAGATTTCTCTTCGTTTCTTACTACTACTTCCAGTAGATGACTCACAAGGTCTTTTTAAGACGAGGAGCGACGCTGCAGGAAGCAGATGCGAAACAGCGAGAAGCGGCTGTGAGACAGCAGGAAGCAGCTGCGGGTCTGTAGGAGGCGAGGCTGAGATCTGCTGATGCTGGTACTGCTGCTGTTGAAGAGAGTGTCTTAAAGAGTCGACTGTTCGAATGAGCTCCTGCTCTAGCATCGCCTCATTATATAAGAGCTCTTCAGCGGCGTTCGGCGGTTCGCATTCCCCCTCTCCGGCAGCTTCATTCTCATTGGCCCGCACATAACGAGTTTTATCGTGAAACGTCGTCATGAGTTTATACTGTTTTGAGCCAGGAGGCGCCATGTGCTCCGCACAGAACGGCAGATCTTTATGGGCATCGTGTATAGTTTCAGGATACTTCAGGTCCACCTCGACAAAGTATCCAAAGTCACAGTCATCGGGGATGTCGAAGAAGTTTGGTTCATTGACATTCTCCACCCACTTGAAGCCGCCATAAGGCAAGGATTCAGTCATTGCCCAACCGTAGAAATTGTTGACGTCGAAATACATCAAATATTTTTCTTCCTCGTTAGCGTTGTAACCATCCTTCATGTACGGGTTGTTCGCTTTTGCATAACGATTGCAATACTGGCTGATTCCTCCTCTTATGCCGCGTTCAATGAACAGCAACATGTCAACATCGGTAAGAAGCTCAAGTTTGATCTGTGAAAAAATTATTTTTTATTAAATATGAATTTTTAATTAAATTTAAGTGAATCATACCTGTGTATTTTTTAGCATGGCATCCCAAGTCAATCCGGGCGTAGTGTAATAGTGGGCAGGATCCAACTCATAAGCTTCAAGACAGTTATTTCTAAATAATGAGTAGACAAGATAATTTAATTCATTCTGTGCAACGTTTCGGTAATACAATTATTACCTTTATCAAGCACTGTAAATTTATTTAACTTATTATTTTACAATATGTCAAAGTAGTTCTCTATTTACAAAGATAGTCAGACGTTCTTATCATATTATTTGGTGTAGTCAAGAGTATAAAGTATGGAATAATTATAAGCACAAGTATTGATCTAGAAAAAACAACAAAAACATACATGTTTTTTGCACAAAAATTGAACTCAGATAGTTAACAATTAAATATATTTTTTACCTTCAGTCCTTCTTATTTTATTTTATTTTAAATTTTGTGGAAAATTTAAATAAAAATTTTAACATCACAATAATAAATTAATACATAAACCAACACAATAATAAATTAACACGTAAATTAACCAAAAGCAGTCAAGATTTTAAAAAGAAGAACCGAGATGTTGATACTTTAACGTGTCAAACGTAAATGAAATAAAAACAAAATTGAGGTTTGAATTCGGCAGAACGACAACTGTCATGTGTACAAACGTCGAATTCAAATCTACATGATCATTTCGGGCTACTAGGCCCTATGGCGGCAAATATGAATTGAATATATAAGGACTCTCTAGTCTAGTCTAGTAGAGTTTACAATTTTTTATTTCTTTTTAATTTTTGTAACAACTGATTATAATGTGTACTTAAATTTTGAGTGTCTTCTTTAATGTTTATAGCATTATCTTGTAAACGTATGTGAATCATTTCTGAAATTAATCTTTTTCTCCAGTTACTTTCATTATCTAAAATTTGGACTTTGTCAAATTCAAATTCATGATTATTTATGGTCATATGTTCATTAATAACACATTGTTTGTCTACTTTTTTTGTATTGGCAATATGTTCATTAACTCTCACTTTCAGCATACGTTTACTTTCTCCTACGTATGTTGCGTTACAATCTTTACAGTTAATTTTGTACACTATATTCGGTTGCTCATTTTTTTCCGTTTTATCCTTTCCTCTAATGATAAATTGGTTTAAATTATTTTCTATTTTTGGTATTGTTCTTATACCTAGATTACTTAAACTGTGGGAAACCTTCTCAAGAAGTCTTGGTATATATCGTAAACTGATGTAAGTTTTGTATCTATTATTATTATTGTTGTTATTATTCTTGTTATTATTAATATATTTTATTTTATTAATTCTTTTTTTAATATTAAATTCAATAAATTTGATTGGATATGAATTATTTAGTAAAAATTTTTTAATTAATTGTACATTTTTTTCCTGAAATCTTACATCGGCAAGTAACAAGGCCCTGTTCGTTAAATAATATACCATTGCTCTTTTTTGGCTTATTGGGTGATCGGACTGAAAATTAAAAACCTTCCCGAAAAGGTCGGTTTGTGATACCAATTCGTAATAATACTTTCTTTTTCTCTAATTAGTTTAACTTCTAAAAAATTAATTTGTCCATTTTCTTCAACTTCATGTGTAAATTTCAATCTTTAATGATAAGAGTTGAACACATCAAGAGTATCCTTTATTTTATTTTTTGGTATGCACATAATAATGTCATCTACATATCTGTAATAAAAACTCGGTTTAAATTTAAGCTTTTTTAAACACTCATCTTTCAAATTAACCATCACAATATCAGCAAATATAGGGCTTATGGGACTACCCATAGAGGAGCCAAATATTTGCTGATAGTACTGGCCATCGTATTGAAAAAAAGTGTTTTTCATAAGAAACTCAGATACATCTATAATTTCATTAAGTGGTATATCATATTTTTTCTTAATGTGTCCATATCTCCTATCTATGCTACTTTTTACTAATTCCATTGGGACATTAGTGAAAAGTGAAGTGACATCTAGTGATATTAGTACATGATCATTTGGAACTACAATGTCTTTAATCTTTTTAATTAAATCATGGCTATTTTTTACATATGAATTCGGGTTTGGAATGCTATCGCGAATAATGTTATCTAGTGTTTTTGCTAAATTATACGTTGGACTATTTATACATGATACTATTGATCTCAGTGGAGTATTGTTTTTATGTATTTTCGGTAAACCATATATTTTCGGTAATACTGTATCTGTGTAAGTTGATTTTTATGATATTGTTTTTTTAAATATTTATTATTGTTCCAATGTGTCATGATATTCTTAACTTCTTTTTGTAGTTTATTCAATGGGTTTTTCTTGAGAGTTCTGTACGTACTAACATCGGTCAATAATTCATTCATTTTTGTTTTATAAGTATCTCTTGCCAAAGCTACAGTTACATTGCCTTTGTCTGCCATTGTGAAAAAAATGTCATGATTTTTTAAGAAGGTTTTTACTTTGTTCAATTTTTGTGCAAATATCCTGTCCTCAAGTTTTATGTGAATCTTTTTATTCATGTGATTTTGCATGTTATTAATGATTTGACTTCGAATCATATTGTTAGTATCATTTGAAAAACTATTATTTTCAAGTAACTGTTCAACACTTTCTATTATACTTATGGCTGATTTTTCATTAATATCTGTACACTTGATATATTTTTGTCCAAGGGACATAACATCAATGATATCATTAGGTATGTTTATATTAGTCATATTGTGAAACCATTTATTATCGTTTGAACAGTTACTTGCGTTATTTTGTTTATTTTGTTTGTTGTTGTTAATTCTACTTACAATGTTATTGAAGTTTTTTTGTATGTATATCGTCTATCTTTGTAAATAGAGAACTACTTTGACATATTGTAAAATAATAAGTTAAATAAATTTACAGTGCTTGATAAAGGTAATAATTGTATTACCGAAACGTTGCACAGAATGAATTAAATTATCTTGTCTACTCATTATTTCATCGATTTCCTTAAGAAATACAATGAACATGGGTGATAAAGTCAACTACAGTTATTTCTAAAGTTCTCAAAAACTTCAGTCAATAGGATAACGTAGGAGAATCGGTTGAGCCGTCGTCGAGGACGGTCGTGTTTACGTTTCGCTCCTCGCCTGTACCTACGAGTGCTCAAGTGTTCATGTAACTGTCCGGCTATTCGCAGTATCAAAGGCCGGTTACACTTTATTTTTCGAGTGCAAGTGCTGTGTTAAACAAAGGGAAGTGCTTCTGACTACAGGAGCGCCCACCAACCCAACCCAACAATGAATCAAGAAAATCGCAATGCAACTACCAAAGTATTCTATGCACAAATGGCCCAAGAATTTCCAATCACCTCAAAGGAACAGGCAATAATTATAGACTCGGTCGGAAGTATCCCAGTGCGTGACTACACTCTAGCTCTAGGGCAACAAATTGGTCCACAAAACATACGTGCCGTCTCACGTGTATCACAAGGCCGTGTATGCTTCTTTCTAAACTCAAAAGAAATGGTAGACCAATTAATAGAAAAAGAACTGAAACTCACTATAGGGGAGCACTCCATACCGATAAGACCATGTATGTCGCGAAGTAGCAAAGAGAATAATTATTTCCAATGTTCTACCTATCATACCAAAGCAACTACTACTGGACGAACTAAGAAAACTGGACATCACTCCAATGTCGCAAATCACTTGCCTCAAAGCTGGGAACAACGAGCCTGAGTACTCTCATATTCTCAGCTTTAGACGACAGGTATATATCAACCCCGAAGATATTTCGAAGCTACCTCCGTCTATAAATGTAAATTTTGACGACACACCGTACTGGATATATCTTTCGACGGAAAAACTAGTTTGCTTTTTATGCAAGGAAGAAGGACATGTGGCCAGATTTTGCAAAAAAATATATATATATATATATATATATATATTCTTCTGTCTTTAAAAGGTGATCTATCCTCACAATAAAGCGTCAAAATCGATTATGTTTGAATATTTAAAAACTGAATAATCGAAATAGTAAAAGAAAAAATTAATTATTTTATTTATTAAACCTTTAAATTGAATCTAACTAACTTGATCGGAAATAATACGCGTGAAGCTCGTTGAATATAGCTAGTATTTAAAATAAATTACATAATGATAATTATAAATATATATTATTTAAATAAAACATGAATATTTGTTCATACGTTAAAAATATTGGTGGCCCTGAAAAGGGCCGATTGGATAGTCCTGAAAAGGACTGATTAAATCGTAAGACGTCGACGAATTCGCCGACGTGGCTCATCATCACCGCTGTCGTCACGAGGTCGCTTCACCGGCATCTTCCGCAGTGACATCGTTCCCGAGGAGACGGTGATGCACAAAGGCGATGATCCTTCCTCTATCACATCCTGCTTCTCCTCAGAGACTGGAGAAAAGCACGGCTCGTACTTCTCCAAAAATCCCGGGGAGAAGCAAGAAGGCACCGGTGAGAGCGAAGGCGGCGACAGCGGCGGCAACACCAGCGGTGGGCAGTGCGGTAGTTGCTCAACGAAGAGCGGGGATGGACAGGGCAAGCATTGTGGCGTGAACATTGGCGACGCAATCGGTGACTTAATCGGCGATGACGTAGCCAGCGGTACCACCAACGCCGAGAGAAACTCGTCGTCGCTGTCCATCGCGAGGCCGATCTCCCAATCGAAATCGGTCTCACTCCACACTGTCTCCATTGCTCGGAGGTTATCGCTCGATGGATCCATGTCAGCGAGTGATGATTGCTCTGTAGACTACGCAGCTTCTATAGACAAAGCGCAACACCGTCTGTGTATGTGCTCCTCCCCCTCTCCACGCGGCGCTCGCGGCTGCTGATTGGGACGCAACAGCTCCGCGAAAGACAATATAAGTAACGCGTTTTTCTCCATTCGGCATCATTCATCGCAATGGAGTCGAAAGTCGAAGAATACTTTCTCCAAGATCTCCTTAACGACAATTCTCTTCAAGAAGCAATTCTTGAAGGATTAGCAGCTTTAGAGGATTGCGTGCCATTTGCTTTGGAGGAGATACCCGAGCTGTCTTCTCCTCTGGCTTTGAACGCCTGGCTGATGGGCCTTGAGTTGGAAGACGAGGAGGAGCAGCAACGGGCACCTTCACCTCCACCTGCAGTGGAATCGCCGCCGCCACCATACTGCGAGTTGCGAAGGCCGCATACTCCTCCTCCTCCTCCTCCAGACCTCGTGATGCTATCACCACCAGCATCGTCGTTCATGCTATACAACGCGCAAGAACAGCGATATTACGAGGTGCCAGTGGAGCTTCGCACAATTGAACAATTGCCACCGCTGCCTAAGGAGGAGGACGAAGACGCCGACAATGAGATGGAGCTTGACAAAGTCCTTCAGTGCAGACCTCGAAAGCGTCATCGTCACCATGAAGACAGG